>OZ029929.1:1630000-1752500 GCA_964023275.1 Norana najaformis
TGATCCACGCATGAAGGGAACCGGAGGAAAGGAAGACCAAGGAAGAACTGGCCAGAGGCCATTAGAGACGAACTGAGATGTTTGGAGATGTCGTGAGACGAGAGGCAGAAGGAGTGGCGATGGACAGAGATGACTGGAGAGGCTGCGTTGCCCAATGGCTGGCCTGCGCAGGAAGCACCTAGCGGAAACAAAACTAAAACCTCAACTGACATTTTATTAGTAATTTCGTTGTTTAACGACATTTTATGACCGCCAGGGCCGTTCACGTCCACCCTACATTATCTTAATATGAAATCAAAGATTGACCCTGCTATCGATTAGTAGTAGTTCCGCAGTTTAACGACAGCTTATGGCATCAAAAGCCTTTGCCGTCGCCCTCCTCCTTTATTAAGGCTTGGGACTGGCACTACCCCCAAACAAGGCTATCGATTGAATGCAGTCGACGATTATATAGCGTCGAATGAAGCAGTTTTAAAGGTGTCTAAGCAAAGCATTGCTTATTACTTTGTTCAACGACATCTTACGACTGACAGGGCGTTTACGTCGACTTCACCTTACCCTTATTCACACTAGCTGATAACCTAGCGATTAGTAGTTCCTCAGTTTAACAACAGCTTATGGCATCAAAGGCCGTTGCCGTCGCCCTCCTCCTTTATCCAGGCTTGGGACTGGCACTACCCCCAAACAAGGCAGTGGCGGAGTTAACCTAGCGATTTAAACAAGCGATTTAAAGCTATTGGCAAATAAATAGCGCCGATGGAAGGTATGTTAAAGGTGTCTAAGCGAATGAATTCGCTAAAACTTCATATCCATGGCGGCCTCTGGCGGCCATCTTAAAATGGACTGTGTATGTGTGTGTATATGTATATATGTATGTATATGTATATATATGCCTGCATATAATATTGATATCTGTATCCGGTATGGTGTCACCTATACTGTAGTAATTATCTCTTGTGACCGTAATTAATACCACATGGAGGGCGCATGCGTGTGTGCGTGTGTGTGTGTGTGTGTGTGTGTGTATTATGTCTGTGTGTGTTGGCTTTGGCTGCGAAGCACGTACATGCAGCTCATTAAGCGATGATTAGTGTAGAGGCAGGATAGGGGTTTCCTGGTTCTGCCTGCGGGGCTCATAAAGGATCCCACTGCAAACAGACAGACAGACAGACAGACAGACAGACGGACGGACGGACAGACAGACAGACAGACAGACAGACATACAGAAAGACAGACAGACAGACACACAGGCACAGACAGTGAGAGAGAGTAAGAGAGACAGAGTAACTAAGATCGATAGCCAGATCGACAAACAGACCGAGAAGGAAGGCAAATAGACATATATATATGTGTATGTATGTATGTATATATGTATGTATGTATATATGTATGTATGTATATATGTATGTATGTATGTATATGGACAGCATTTCATAGAAAGATATACAAAGCTCACAAGACTGAGAGACCGGATAGAACTGCTTGCAGCCGTCTATAGAATTTCAAAGCTGTTTTCCTACGGCTTTGTGTGTGTATGCATGTATATCTGTGTATGTATATATGTGTATGTAATTGTGTCAGTATGTATGTATGTGTGTATGTATGAGTGTGTACATATGTGTATATGTAAGCCTGTGTATTTTTGTATATATGTGTATATGTAAGTCTATGTGTGTGTGTGTATGTATATATCTGGCAATTTATATAGCGCCCTTCAAGAACCCACAAAGGCGCTAAATCATGGCTATCGAACAGTTCTGAAAAGGAGCGATTTAATATGAGTTGAGAATGTTTCTTTTGGGAAAAGACCGTATCTTCGGAAGAAGATTTGCTCCCAAAGGCCGATTCGATATTCGAGAAAGCCCGTATGTATCCGAAACGCTGTACGAAAGTGCGGGGACCAGCATGTATGATGTATGCATGTTTGTATGTTTGTATGTATGCATGAATGTTTGAATGATGTATCTGTGCTTGTATGTGTATGTGTGTGGGTGTGTTTGTGTACGTGTTAGCTAAGGGTAATAAAATATGTTCTTTTACTAAGTGGACTTTCTGTGAGGAGCATCAATGTTCTCAGCAGCAGCAGCTCAGTTGGAATAAACTAATGAACTCTGGATCAAATTATTTAGGCTGTTTGCTTTCATGCCAGTCAACATCTGGAATTGCGTACTGTTATGTCATCCATCCGTCCATCCATCCATCCATCCGTCCATCCATCCATCCATCCATCCATCCAATCGTTCGTTCAATCATTCATTCATTCATTCGTTCATTCATCCATCCACCCATCCATTCCTGCAACCATCCAATCGTTCATTCATTCATCCATTCATTCATTCATTCATTTGTCCATCCATTCATTCATTCATCCAATCTTTCAATTAATTTATATATTCATTCATTCATCCATCCATTCATGCATTCATCCATCCATCCATTCATTCATTCAGAACATTTGTATATCACCCCTTCAAGTAGTATACCAAGAGATGCTCCCAGCAGAGCCCCGGCGAAGGAGAACAATTGTCATCGATGAGCAGGTAAGGTCAGGTTCGGTTCCAGGTCAAGATCGAAGGGTCAGGCAGGTAGAGAGACGGATGGTTACTGTGGTTGATGTTTGGAATTGGAGCAGCGAGAGAGCATCAGTCGATGGCGCTGATCTATAGTTAAGGACTTCCTCAAGGTCCTTACACAGTAACCGTCTCAGAGGAGGCTCGAACCCGTACTCTCCACGTTACAAGCCGAGCGTTTTAACCAATCCGCTACCGTGACCCACTGACAAGCCCGGCGCTCAACCAATCAGCTATCGTGACCCACATACACGCCAAACGCTCTAACCAATTGGCTACCGTGACCCACATATAAGCCGAGCATTCTAACCAATCGGCTACCGTGCCACACGGTATGTACACCTGCTTGTCTGTTTCTGTCTGGTCCTTAATGTCTCTGTGTCTCATTTCCTTTTCGAGTGATTGAATAAGTAAGTGACGCTGAAGTGACCGAGATTGATTGGGGTAATCGAGTCTAACTGGTCAAACCGTTTGACGTCATTTCCGCCTCATCCATATTCATCCGCGGGTCTTTCTTCCGCGGTTTATGTCGACTCCATATATCACATATCACGCCGCGCACTATTTTGAAGGGCTTTACCAATGCGCCGTCTCTGTCCTTGCGTATGTCTGTCTCTCTGGATGTGTTCGTCTCACTCTTTCTGCCTCCATGACTTAATCCATTTCTTCACCCGACTAGCTGGTCTGTCTGTCTGTCTGTCTGTCTGTCTGTCTGTCTGTCTGTCTGTCTGTCTGTCTGTCTGTCTGTCTGTCTGTCTGTCTGTCTGTCTGTCTGTCTGTCTGTCTGTCGCAAAGAGCAGACAGTGAACCCTGGGACTCGTGTAGGTCAATGTTATTTTTTGGTCTCCCTTGATCGATCAGTGACTCTTGGCTGCTCCGTGGATGGATGCGAATTACACACAGAAGCTATTCTTTTCACGTATACATGTCTTTCTTGGCCAGTTTTATTTCGGCAAATGCGTTGGCTTCAGACCCCCCTGGGTGATTACTATCCTCCCCCCAAGCCCCATTCATTCGTTAGGGTTGGCTGGCCCAGATACCTTCAATTTCATCCAGTAATCTTAGCCCCGGCTAAAGAAGTCTATCCATCAATCGATCTCTGTCTCTGTCTCTCTCTGTCTCTGACTCTCTATGTCTCTCTGTGCCTGTCTTTCTGTCTCCCTCTGTTTCTCTATCTGTCTCTCTTTCTCTCTCTGTCTCTCTGTCTCTCTCTGACTCTCTATCTTTTTCTTTCTCTCTCTCTCTCTCTTTATCCATCCATCTTTTATCTCCACCCACCCACCCGCATGCCCCGCTATCCACCAATCCATCCATCCATCCATCCATCCATTCATCCATCCATCTATCCAGTAATCTATTCTCTTCATCAATCCATTCATCTATTCATCCATCCATCCATCTATTCATCCCTTCTCTCCATCCATCCATCCATCCATTCATCCATCCATCCACCCATCCATTCCATGCATCCGTCCAATCATCCATCCATCCACCCACCCACCCACCCACCCATCCATCCTCTCTTCTCTCCATCCATTCTCTCCATCAGTCCATCCATCCACCCATCCATTCCATTCCATCCATCCATCCATCCGTCCATCCATCCATCCGTCCATCCATCCATCCATCCATCCATCCATCCACCCATCCATTCCATTCCATCCATCCATCCATCCATCCATCCATCCATCCATCCATCCATCCATCCATCCGTCCATCAGTCGGTCCTCCGCAGGACGCCCTGTGTATCACTGCGCTGGTCCCTGAGCGGCGCCAGACTAGCTTTACACAGCAAACGGGCAGCAGATGGCGCTAATTCGCGCCGCCCAAGGCAAATGCCCGCGCAGTGAGACCCGCGCTAAACCATCCATGCGCCGCTTTATACCAGCTGCGGTGGGCGTATATGCAGTGGGTGCACACTTCGAGTGTACGTTTTAATGTACGCCTTGCAGACGTTTAACGACTCCTTTTCAGTCATTGTCGCGATTCTGCTTAAAATAGCTTGTGGATTTACAGTTAAAAGTTACGGACGAAAATCGTTGTAGGCTACAGCGGTATCGAACGATACAAGCCAGCCATCCGTAGATGCAAAACAATATGGACTTCCTTTCAGTAGCAGTTGGACTCAAATACAAAGCCACAGCCATCGATAACTTTGAACTTCTCTCGAAATGGAGATGGATTCGACGCGAATGGTTACGACTGGTTCTTGAGCTGCAAAATCTGGTGTATCTCCATGTTAGCAGTATCTTTCAGTTAATGCCTTGAGCATAATAACAGTAGCGCTATGTAATTTGACAGATAAGATTAAATCTCGCTGACTGGGCTGGTCACGTGGGTCCGTAAGCAGAGGTTTCTAGATCGGTCGTATCGTATTTTGTGCCTCTGCCCAAAGCTTTGAGGAAAGTTCTCGCTTAACAAACGAGTCTTGTCTTGTCTCGTCTTCAGCGGTCTTCGAGCCGAGGATTGGCTGCACCACGGACAATTTTGTACCATCTGCTTCTGTCCCTCGTCTCCTGTAATAACTGGTCGAACGATAATTCGTAACGATTGAATTATATTTCTTGTGAAGATTCGGGCTCGTAGATACAGAACGCCGGAAGGAATCGCGCTCGTTTGCTATTCGTCAGAAGTCCACGGAGCTTGGCTTGTTTTCATTGCGTTCCGGCCGTGTTTGACCTGAATTACATTCTATAAGGGAGTCATTGTGTAGAAGTCTTCAACCGTTGGCGCTTAAGGCGTTAAAAGCGGGTTTGGTGCGTTCGGTCGGTCTAGCTCGGCCCGGATTTTATGTCTGTGTTGTTTATGACTGAGGATAGCGAAGCCTTTGAGAGTATTTTGAATCGATTTGAGGAGTTATCGAGAGGATTTTGAATCGATTTGAATTGCCAGCCACCGGAGATTTTGTGTCAAACTGAAGACTGGTTTAGAGGATTTGAATCGAGTTGAGGGCCCCGTTAGAGGATTTTGAATCGAGTTGTGGACTCGTTTAGAGGATTTCAATCGAGTTGAGGAGCCAGTTAGAGGATTTTGAATCGAGTTGAGGACTCGTTTAGAGGATTTGAATCGAATTGGATATCCATTCAGAGGATTTTGAATCAAGTGGAGGACTCAAGAATTTGAATCAAACTAAGGAACCAGTTCGAGGATTTTGAATCGAAGTGAGGTTCGCTGTGAGGGAACAATAAAAGCTCAGCTCTGAGGGAGTGGAATTTTTGTTTGGCGTTGATATAGCGCCATTTCAGATATACTGCTCGGTAAGGGCAGTGGAAGATTTTCTGCGGATGAGAGACGGATACACTTGATTAGTGTTTCCAACCTACACAAGGATTAACCGATGATTAGCGAAAGATTATTGGCCAGTGTCTTTCAGAGATTTCAGGATTAAAGGTTGGAATAATTTTATTTGATTGACACGAAGATAAACGATTCGAGAAAGATTACGTACCACGATCTGTTGATGATTTTGGGATTTAGAACTGGGATTTAAACCTCGGATTAGCCAGTTTACTCGGATGATTAGTAGATGATTATCGAGTGATTATCGCATGATTAAGAAACCTGTTTTCCGTCGAGGGTTTTACACTAGTAAGCAGACGAAGATTTGCTGAAAGAACTCGCGAGCCAACGGACTCAGTTTTGAAGTAAGCGACGAATCTTTTGATCTTCAAAGAAACTTCCAGAGCGCTGCATTACCATGGCAACAGCGGAAGGGAGCGGGCTGCCACCTGGCAGCGAAGCGGAAGTGGTCGAACGCGACATCGATGGCCTTCCGCTGCGCGACCACAAGAAGGTCGACCTCAAGGCGATCCTCGGCCACTTCCCAGAGGTGGAAGATGACGACGATGATGAAGCACCGGAAGTGGAAATCGACCGGCAGGTGGCACCACAACTGGAAGATCCGGTCGCGGATCTGGAAGAAGGCGAACAAGAAGAGGAGGAGGATGACGACGAAGAGGATGACGGTTTGAACTGCGTGGTCGAGAGGCAGAGACGCTCCTCCCTCCGCACCGTGCAGCACCAACCCCCCGACAGCCCGACGGGGGAGCGCAAGGCCGTCCGCTTCGCCGACTCCCTTGGACTCGGGCTCGAAGCGATCCGGGACCTGGCCGACGCCGAGGAGCCCCCTGAGATCCCCCACTCGGCCATGACCGCCCTTCGCCTTCGCCGAAAGAGGAACCCCAACGCCCGCCTCGTCCTCACCCCAACCTACTCCCCTCCTGCTGTCGACGACGCGTTCCTCTCCCGCCTGGAACGCCAGCACGTCCTCCTCGAAAGCTCCTTCGTGTCCAGCCGGGAGCTGACCGTCTCCGGGGTTGTGCGGGTAACGAACGTGTCCCTCGAAAAATCCGTCTCGGTTCGTTACTCAACCGACTCCTGGGTCACCTACCGTGACGTACCGGCCAAGTACGTACCAAACTCCAACGACGGTACCACGGACCGTTTCGTGTTCATCGTCCACCTACCGGAGGGATTTGGAGATGAAGTTTCCTCCGCCGACCGCCAGGGGCGTCTTGAGTTCGCCGTCGCCTTCCACGTGGGCGAAGATACGTTCTGGGATAACAATGACGGCGGAAATTACGTCATCGAGTGCGTCATGCGCAGTCGGGAGTCTTCCATTTCCGGTGACCCGAAGACGCCCGACGAGTTCGAGGCGACCGATTGCCAGCCGCTAGGTGGCGTTGGTCAGTGACTGTAAGAACAGGAGGTCCGTTTAGGATATTAACGTTCTGTATGTGGAATCAACTATATGTCTGAATGCTGCTGTCACTGACAGTAAAAACGGGAGGGCCAGTTTAATCTGTTCGGTTCTTAATGACGGTCGGAAGAGGAGGTCCCCGCTTTGCTATTTATCTGTGTATAATCAGCTTTAACTTCTGACTATCAGGCACATTAACAGTAAAAACTGGAGGTCCAGCTTCGGTTGTCCCGTCTATAATGACGGTCAAAACAGGAAGTCTAGCTTAGGTTGTTCAGTCTATAATGATGATCAAAACAGGAGTTCAGCTTAGATGGTTCGGTCTATAATGACCGTCGAAACAGGAGGTCCAGCTCATCTTGTTCGGCCAATAATGACCGTCAAAACAGGAGGTCTATAATGACGGTGAAAACAGGAGGTCCAGCTAGGTTGTTCGGTCTATAACACTGGACAACAAATTTTTACAAAAGTCATGTTACTGAAATGAAATTAGTCAGTTCTTATCAATTTGTATGTGCTGAACACGAATATGACAGTGAAAATGCCGAATTGGCTCTAGTTTTTTTGTAATCTGAAATGAAGTAATTTTATATCGCACAATGCATGCCAATAGTGATACACTTACAGTTAATATTTGTAAAAACCAGGTCATAGACTAGTTCTTAGATTTTTTTGCCTGTCTCTTGTACAGCTGCTCGGGAGCATCTCTGCGGAGTGTCCAGCAGTAGTCAGCCAACATTGTAGTGGACCATTTTCCCTGGTATCTTTGCTCCATTGTTGCGATATCTTGATGAAAACGTTCGCCATGTTCGTCACTAACCATACCACAGTTGTCAGGGAAGAAATCCAGATGGGAATGAAGGAAATGCATCTTCAGAGACATATTGCAGCGAAATTTCTGGTACTGCTTGAGCATGTCTTCTACTAGTTCCTTGTAGTTTTCTGCCTTAACATTCCCCAGAAAGTCTGTAGACACTAGACGAAAAGCATTCCATGCTTGTTTCGCATCACCCTCCAGCAAGTTGTTGAAGCGGTCATCTTTGAAGAGTTCTCTAATCTGAGGACCCACAAAAACTCCCTCTTTAATCTTTGCTTCGCTGAGTCGAGGGAATTTTTCATGCAGGTATCGGAAAGCTGGCGAAGTGCGGTCCATGGCTTTCACGAAGTTCTTCACCAAACCTAGTTTGATGTGAAGGGGTGGTAGTAGGATTTTGTGAGCCTCGACCAGAGCTGGGTGCTGGATATTCTTCTGTCCAACTGCCATGTTTTGTCTGGGAGTCCATTCCTTCCGCACGTAGTGCAACTCTCTTGCTCGGCTATCCCACTCATACAAGAAACACATATATTTTGTATATCCTTGCTGCAGTCCCATTAAAATGGCAACTACCTTCAAATCACCATACAGGTGCCATTTGTACCTGTTATAGTCAATGGAATGCAGTAGCTGTTTTAGGTTATCGTATGTCTCTTTCACGTGGACAGCATGCGCTAATGGAATAGATGGAAGACGGTTTCCATTGTGCAAAAGCACAGCCTTAAGACTCAATGTTGAAGAGTCTACAAAGAGTCTCCATTCTTGTGGGTCATGAGTGATCTGTAAGGCATTCATGAGGTCGTCAATATTGGAACAGAATACCAGATTACCTTCCTTCACAAAGAAAGGTTCCAACTGCTGATGGCGCTTTCTATATGAAGTAATTGTGACATCTTCTTCTAGAAGATTCCATTGTTGGAGTCTTGATCCTAGCAATTCTGCCTTGTTTTTGGATAAGTCCAAATCACGAACAAGGTCATTTAGTTCTTCCTGTGTTATTCTGTGTGGGGTTGATGATGCACCACAGTGAAAATCGGGATCACTGCACGCTGACGGACCAGGAGAAGAACATGTCGGCTCACCCTTGTCCTCATCAGATGAATCAAGGAAAATATATTCTGCTGGAGGTTCTGGAATAGGAAGTCCATCACCATGTGGAACTGGTCTCAATGCTGACGGAATGTTTGGGTAGACTATTGTCGACTTCTTTTGCTTCGTTATTCCACCGGAAAGAGGAGGAACCAAGCAGAAGTAACAGTCATCTACGTGGTTGCTTTGCTCTCTCCACACCATGGGAACTGCAAACGGCATTGATGGTCTTTTGCCATTCAACCACTGTGAAAGCTGTGTTGTACATGTAGCACAGCATATATGCGGGGCCCATGGCTTGTCTTGGTCACCAACCTTGCATTCGAAGTAAGCATGATATGCCTTCTTGACTTGATAAGTGATACTTTTCTTCTGGTTGGCAAATGTCACTTCCCCACAAATGTAACAAAAGTTGTCCACAGTATTTACGCACTTCCGAGGCATTACTGTTCTGTATTGTATCTAAATGGATAAAGTAATAATAGTTTTATAAAACAGTAACTTAAACTGTCTCGCACAAAGTCTGTAATATTGTAAATGCTCAACCGTTCCGACTCGCTTTATATAGTACACTGCTGACGTCATCTTACGTCAGCAGCCGACTGGCTGTAGTTTTACATTGCATCAGAAAATGACGTAATCAACTGTGCATGATGTGTCCATGATGGGATTATGCAATGAGGTGGAATATTACATCATTCTAGACTTATTTAGGATATTGTCGCAGTCCTACTGCATAAATTTACATGGTGAAACATAAAAAATGAACTATATGAAATATTTTCAGAACGAGAGCCAATAAAAAAATTTTATGGTTATATTCGTGTTCAGCACACCAAGATGCTACACATTAGGGCCTTTTCCAGTCAGT
The DNA here is from genome assembly GCA_964023275.1 of Norana najaformis. NCBI lineage: Eukaryota > Metazoa > Annelida > Clitellata > Crassiclitellata > Hormogastridae > Norana > Norana najaformis. The sequence goes on from OZ029929.1 coordinate 1,640,044, forward strand.
AACGATTTCTATGTTGACCAGTGTAATGAGCGCCAAAAATAGGAGGTCCAGCTTAGGTATTGAGCATGCGCGTAACCAACGACGCTGTGTTGGATCATTGACAATAAAAACAGGTCCAATTGACAATCGTTGCATATTTAATCGCCAGTCTGCCTCCAGAGGCGTGTTCAGTAATTGACAGTAAAAACTGGAGGTCCAGCAACTAACGCTTCGAATGTGTGTACTCAAACTCTTCTGCTACTAATAAAACGCTTTACTAATGAAAATAAAACTTAATTGCTACTGAGAGCAGGAACTAAAGTGGCCAGAATTTGCACAAACATGTTTTGTTTTATGGGGTAACAAAACAAGCCGAAATAGTGTTGAGAAAATCCAGTGCATGGATGATTGCCTGAATATGTACTTATGTGTGTATGTATGCATTTATGTATGTGTATGTATGCATGCATTTATGTATGTGAGTGTGTATTTGTGCTTGTATGTGAACCGCACAAGGAGATGAAGTCTTAAAATTAATGTCAGAAACACTCAAAAAGTAAACTGTATTTGTGAATTTTTTGGAAACCTTTTTAAAATTGAGTACCTTTACAATAAGTTCGGCCTCGGCCGTAATGCTACGATGATTTGATGTCAAACGGTGAGGATGAATGCTGGTTGGAATTCACCTCGTGATTGTAACGTAAGATCGACGTCATATATATACACATTATTGTTATTATTATTATTTTTTGTGGCTTCGTTTTGGTGCGCCATATTATTATTATTATCATTATTATTATTACATCATCATCATCATCATCATCATCATCATCATCATCCTATATGTTCATAGTAGAGTTCCGGAGAAGCAGATGGCGTTCCCACGCTGGACAGCCACTGAGAGTCTTTGAAGCAGGTAGCTGGTCTCCAGTGGATCGTGGGTTGCCATTGTCATTTTTCGTCCTAACTCCCGCACAAAATCCAATCCTTCCGTACTCCATGCGCCGCTGGTCTCCAGTGCGATCGCCACAAAAGAGTGGGTTTGGGCTATAGTGGCGTATTTTAGCCTTTTGGCTGAGACTGCCCGGTTTGCAGCTTCACTTGGTCCGGTTGAAGTAAATCCTAGATGTGACGCTGCAAATGTGTCAGAAACTGTCACATCCCATGTAAGACACCTTCCGCGAAAACCATGGGATAAGAGTCACGCCATCCGGTCGTTTGCCATCTTCCCTGGTTAGTCCCAACGGTTCTTTCTGAGCAGGGATGTGATTATAATCATTGAGCCGCACATCCTGCTGAATAAACCCCTTACAGCCGGATGCGCAGCCCTGGGTGAAACCACGCCCACATTCTAATGGAAACATTGGACCACGATACTATAAGAATGCCCTTTCGAGTAAGTGGCTTTCATACCCTTCTGCTTTACTGTCAAACATCGAATTCTATGTAAATGTGTAAACGGTTTTCTAAAGCGACCGTATGGCCGCGACCCTGCTCGGGGGAGATCCTTCACACCGTCGCCCAGATGAATGGGCGCCTCGCCATGTAAGGTCCTCGTGCACGGACCGCACTAGCCGGGGTCAGTAGCGCGACCCGTCAACAAGGTTTCCGGAATATTTTAAAAGAAACAGTCTCCCTTTAAACATTCGTTCTTTTCCACTTAGTTTAACTCAACGTTCATTCTCTGTTAACTTTAAAACGCACTTGTTTAGATCGGCAGGATACCCGTGTCATCAGCGCTTTTGAGAGGTGCTTGAAGAGCGCTATATAAGTGTTTGTTACATTACATTACATAGCCCGAGATTCAGATCTCTGAAATAAGCCACCTTCGAGGTGTAACAATATCTCTAGTCATATCCGTCATATACGTGTATCCTTTGAAAGCTTCTCCATTTTGAAACTCTAAATGCATATCTAATATATTAATATAATAATACTAGTACTACTACTACTACCACTACTACTACTACTACTACTACTACTACTAATAATAATAATAATAATAATAATAATAATAATTAATAATATAATCCGAACTCAACAAATGCAGATGAAATCTATAACATTGAATAGACTTGTTTTCTAGAAATATACTTTAACTTTTAGCAACGAGTTTCATCGCTCGCCATTTTGTAGAGAGTTATGGAGGAATTTGAATATCAGGAAATGCGTTTTACACAGCGAAACTGGTAAGAATTTATTATTTTTCCGATCACAACATATGTTTGATGATGAAGCTACTTCACGAAAACGGTGAGTTTGACCCAAATATAAACAGCTAATAGTGAAAGCCAATGGATCCTGTTATGCATTTTAATCTGTATTTACTAGATATTGGTAGGTAAAATAAATGCTTGGTACTGTGGCCGTGCGAATCGAATTTCCTGAAATTCCGATACCCTTAATAAATTCTCGCCAAATGGCGAGTGATGAAAGAATGATTAAGCACACTAGAAGCTGGATTGATGTCATCTCCTGCCATCTAGCGAATACAATTAAACTAGAAGCTGAATATAAAGACGCCTAGTGACAAAACATTTTTAATACAAAAATTACTTCAATTAGACGATGGGTGATTGGTTTGAAAGTGGCGTGTGTGCTTTACTTAACCGATATGTCATATTAATAGATCATTTTATGTTAAATTGTATTCGCTACATGTCAATAGACAATATTTGGAAATCCGCTTGTGCTAATGATTCTAGTTTAATTTTATTCGCTAGAAAGCAGCAGATAATTTTAGAATATGTTATGCTGTTTTGATGCTTCTAGATGGTAGTTGATTCTTTTGCAATCTAGCTTCTAGTGTTTTATGAATTCTTTCATCGCAATCGAATATTGTACAAAATTATGGAAGAATCTGAATATCAGAAATTTCGATTTCCACGGCCAAAATGATGAGAATTTATTGCTTTATCTGTTAAGCCCTAGTGACATAAAACATTTTAAATACAATTACTTCAGTGAGGCGGTGGCCGATTGGTTTCAACGTAGTATTTGGGTCATACATAAAAAGCAAATGCCCTTCACATAAAGGATCCTGTTACGCATTTTAAATTTTATTCACTAAAAGATGTCAGTGGATTTATTTGGGATCCATCTTTTAGTTTGTGCTCGCGCGTTTAGTTCAATTATATTCGCTAGATGACAAGCAGATTCTTGGAAATCCAGCTTCTAGTTTATTTTCAGGAATGCTTTAATCCCGCAGTTTTGTACCAAATTATGAGACGGTGTATTGGTTTGAGCATTAGAGGGGTGGTCAGTTTTATCACGATGACGATGCGTGTGTATGCTTAGGCATATTTTAATAGTTAGTATTTGTCCCACTTTAGGGTTTATCATGGGCGATTAGTTTGAACGCTCCTTCTCCTCACTTCACACCTGCTAAAGGCGGTCACGGTTCACTACCACACACAAGGTCAAGACCCGTCTACGATATGCACATCGTTTTGAAACAGACAATTATGTCTTGTGGCAGGGCAGTCGATTAAACCGCTCCTTCTTGCCCTGATCGCTCCTTTTTCTCGCTCCACACCTGTTAAACACGGTCACGGTTCGCTGACTATACACAAGTTCAAGACCCGGTCTGCGATATGCATATCGCTTGAAAACAGACTTGTGGCATGTTGGCCGATTGGTTTGAACGCTCCTTCTCATTCCACACCTGCTAATGCAGTCACGGTTGGCTGACCACACACAATACCCGGCTACAATATGCAAATCGTCTGACTGACTTGTGGCACGCTGGCCGATTGCTTTGAGTGCCCTTTCGTTTCACTTCACACCTGTTAAACACGGTCACGGTTCGTTGACCACACACCTGTGCCTGACCCTCTACAATATGCAAATTGTTTGGAAACAGACTTGTGGCACGCTGGCCGATTGTTTTAAGCGCATCCACACCTGTTCAACACGGTCACGGTTCGCTGACCACATTCAATTTGAAGACCCGTCTACAATACGCAAATCGTTTTAAAAGATACAATTGTAGTGGTATGGTCGGTGCCTCGTAACCGGAGGGTTGCAGGTTCGAATCAGCCACAAGCCATTGTGTAGCGACCTTGGTCAAGTTGCTCACCCACAGTTGTCTGTGAGGAAGGCAACGGGATACCACCTCACCCATCTCCTCCCGGGTGGCATAAAGCCATTGGATCTGCCTTCGGGCTGAGAACTCATCATCATCATCATCATCATCATCATCAACATCATCATCTAGTATCATAGTGGTGAGATAAAGAACGGGAGGAGGAGGAATTAGGATATGATTTGTGGAAGAGGAGTGCTTTAAGTTTTGAGTGAAAGAGGTGAAGTGTTGGTGAGTTCGCATAATGGATCAGATAATAGGTGCAACTCACACATCAAGATCATCTTTTGCTGGAAGCAGAAGAGGCGAGTTTTCATTGTAAAGATGTAGGGACCTTTAGCAAGTCCTTCACTCACAATTGCTTACGATTGATTTTACTCATTAGATGGTGCTGCTCAATAAATGCCGAAATAATTTTTAAAATCTCAATTGAATCCTTACCATTATACCAACTCCAGGGGATGGTGGTTGAATAGCCCAGGTGGCTTGGTGTACCATGGATATTCACCCATCCAAGTGCTAACCATGCTCGACATTGCTTAAGTTTACTGTGATTGCCAGGGCTGTATCCTCAGAACTAAGAATCTATCCTTAATCATGTAAAACGAGTGTTATTATGCCCAGGCTGCTTAATTTACCTGGGATTACAATTTCTTGAGATGTTTGGTGTTTTTTTTAATAGATTCAGCTTCAGCAGCGCGAGCATCGCATGCGACATCTTCAGCATGAAAAGCATCAGTAGAAACGGTGTCAAAAAGAGGAAACGTTGAATGAGGAGCTGACAGCAAGAGAGGAAGAACTGGAAGATGCTAGTGAGTCTTAGCGGTCCATTATCTGCCACCCAATCTATTGACTTCTCTGCTGCTCCAATCCGTTGCCTAACTGCACCTAGATAAGATATCTAGACGTGATAGTACAATGGTTAGGATGCTTGTGATGATAATGATAATGATGATGATGATGATGCTGCTGCTGATGATGATCCTGTTGTTGATGATGATGATGATGATGTTGATTATGTTGATGTTGATGCCGATGATGTTGATGTTGATGATTATGTTGATGTTGATGTTGATGATGATGTTGATGTTGATGCCGATGATGTTGTTGTTGATGATTATGTTGATGTTGATGCCGTTGATGTTGATGTTAATGTTGTTGTTGATGATGATGTTGATGTTGATGTTAATGTTGTTGTTGATGTTGATGCCGATGATGATGTTGATGTTGATGTTGATGTTGATGATTATGTTGATGTTGATGTTGATTGATGTTGATGATTATGTTGATGTTGATTGATGTTGATGTTGATTGGTGTTGATGTTGATTGATGTTGATGTTGATTGATGTTGAGTTGATGATTATGTTGATGTTGATTGATGTTGATGTTGATTGGTGTTGATGTTGATTGATGTTGATGTTGATTGATGTTGATGTTGATGATTATGTTGATGTTGATGATTATGTTGATGTTGATGTTAATGTTGATGATTATGTTGATGTTGATGTTAATGTTGTTGTTGTTGATGTTTGATGTTAATGTTGTTGTTGTTGATGTTGATGTTTGATGTTGATGCCGATGATGATGTTGATGATTATGTTGATGATTATGTTAATGTTGTTGATGTTGATGATGATGTTGATGTTGATGTTGATGTTAATGTTGTTGTTGATGATTATGTTGATGTTGATGTTGATGATGATGTTGATGTTGGTGATGATGTTGATGTTGATGCCGTTGATGTTGATGTTAATGTTGTTGTTGATGATGATGTTGATGTTGATGTTAATGTTGTTGTTGATGTTGATGCCGATGATGATGTTGATGTTGATGATTATGTTGATGTTGATGTTGATTGATGTTGATGATTATGTTGATGTTGATTGATGTTGATGTTGATTGGTGTTGATGTTGATTGATGTTGATGTTGATTGATGTTAATGTTGATGATTATGTTGATGTTGATGTTATTGTTGTTGTTGTTGATATTGATGTTTGATGTTGATGACGATGATGATGTTGATGTTGATGATTATGTTGATGTTGATGATTATGTTGATGTTGATGTTATTGTTGTTTTGTTGATGTTGATGTTTGATGTTGATGTTTGATGTTGATGTCGATGATTGATGTTGATGATTATGTTGATGTTGATGTTGATTGATGGATGTTGATGTTGATGATTATGTTGATGTTGATGATGTTGATGTTGATGATTATGTTGATGTTGATGTTGATTGATGTTGATGATTATGTTGATGTTGATGTTGATTGATGGATGTTGATGTTGATGATTATGTTGATGTTGATGATTATGTTGATGTTGATGCCGATGATGATGTTGATGATGATGTTGATGTTGATGCTGATGATGTTGATGATGATGTTGATGTTGATGTTGATTGATGTTGATGATTATGTTGATGTTGATTGATGTTGATGTTGATTGGTGTTGATGTTGATTGATGTTGATGTTGATTGATGTTAATGTTGATGATTATGTTGATGTTGATGTTATTGTTGTTGTTGTTGATATTGATGTTTGATGTTGATGACGATGATGATGTTGATGTTGATGATTATGTTGATGTTGATGATTATGTTGATGTTGATGTTATTGTTGTTTTGTTGATGTTGATGTTTGATGTTGATGTCGATGATTGATGTTGATGATTATGTTGATGTTGATGTTGATTGATGGATGTTGATGTTGATTGATGTTGATGATTATGTTGATGTTGATGATGTTGATGTTGATGATTATGTTGATGTTGATGTTGATTGATGTTGATGATTATGTTGATGTTGATGTTGATTGATGGATGTTGATGTTGATGATTATGTTGATGTTGATGATGATGTTGATGTTGATGCCGATGATGTTGATGTTGATGATTATGTTGATGTTGATGTTGATGATGATGTTGATGTTGATGATGATGTTGATGTTGATGCCGATGATGTTGATGTTGATGATTATGTTGATGTTGATGTTGATGATTATGTTGATGTTGATGTTGATGATTATGTTGATGCTGATGCCGTTGATGTTGATGTTAATGTTGTTGTTGATGATGATGTTGATGTTGATGTTAATGTTGTTGTTGATGTTGATGCCGATGATGATGTTGATGTTGATGTTGATGATTATGTTGATGTTGATGTTGATTGATGTTGATGATTATGTTGATGTTGATTGATGTTGATGTTGATTGGTGTTGATGTTGATTGATGTTGATGTTGATTGATGTTGAGTTGATGATTATGTTGATGTTGATGATGATGTTGATGTTGATGTTAATGTTGTTGTTGATGTTGATGCCGATGATGATGTTGATGTTGATGTTGATTGATGCTGATGTTGATTGATGTTGATGATTATGTTGATGTTGATTGATGTTGATGTTGATTGGTGTTGATGTTGATTGATGTTGATGTTGATTGATGTTGATGCCGATGATGATGTTGATGTTGATGATTATGTTGATGTTGATGCCGATGATGATGTTGATGATTATGTTGATGTTGATTGATGTTGATGTTGATTGATGTTGATGTTGATTGATGTTGATGCCGATGATGATGTTGATGTTGATGATTATGTTGATGTTGATGCCGATGATGATGTTGATGTTGTTGATTATGTTGATGATTATGTTGATGTTGATTGATGTTGATGCTGATTGATGTTGATGATTATGTTGATGTTGATTGATGTTGATGTTGATTGGTGTTGATGTTGATGATTATGTTGATGTTGATGTTAATGTTGATGATGATGTTGATGTTAATGTTGTTGTTGTTGATGTTTGATGTTGATGCCGATGATGATGTTGATGTTGATGATTATGTTGATGTTGATGCCGATGATGATGTTGATGTTGATGTTGATGATTATGTTGATGTTGATGCCGATGATGATGTTGATGTTGATGTTGATGTTGATGATTATGTTGATGATGATGTTGATGTTGATGATTATGTTGATGTTGATGCCGTTGATGTTGATGTTAATGTTGTTGTTGATGATGATGTTGATGTTGATGATTATGTTGATGTTGATGCCGATGATGATGTTGATGTTGATGTTGATGATTATGTTGATGTTGATGTTGATTGATGTTGATGATTATGTTGATGTTGATTGATGTTGATGTTGATTGGTGTTGATGTTGATTGATGTTGATGTTGATTGATGTTGATGTTGATGATTATGTTGATGTTGATGATTATGTTGATGTTGATGTTAATGTTGATGATTATGTTGATGTTGATGTTAATGTTGTTGTTGTTGATGTTTGATGTTAATGTTGTTGTTGTTGATGTTGATGTTTGATGTTGATGCCGATGATGATGTTGATGATTATGTTGATGATTATGTTAATGTTGTTGATGTTGATGATGATGTTGATGTTGATGTTAATGTTGTTGTTGATGATGATGTTGATGTTGATGCCGTTGATGTTGATGTTAATGTTGTTGTTGATGATGATGTTGATGTTGATGTTAATGTTGTTGTTGATGTTGATGCCGATGATGATGTTGATGTTGATGATTATGTTGATGTTGATGTTGATTGATGTTGATGATTATGTTGATGTTGATTGATGTTGATGTTGATTGGTGTTGATGTTGATTGATGTTGATGTTGATTGATGTTGATGTTGATGATTATGTTGATGTTGATGATTATGTTGATGTTGATGTTAATGTTGATGATTATGTTGATGTTGATGTTATTGTTGTTGTTGTTGATATTGATGTTTGATGTTGATGCCGATGATGATGTTGATGTTGATGATTATGTTGATGTTGATGATTATGTTGATGTTGATGTTATTGTTGTTTTGTTGATGTTGATGTTTGATGTTGATGTCGATGATTGATGTTGATGATTATGATGATGTTGATGTTGATTGATGGATGTTGATGTTGATTGATGTTGATGATTATGTTGATGTTGATGATGTTGATGTTGATTGATGTTGATGATTATGTTGATGTTGATGTTGATTGATGGATGTTGATGCCGATGATGTTGATGTTGATGATGATGTTGATGTTGATGCCGATGATGTTGATGTTGATGATTATGTTGATGTTGATGTTGATGATGATGTTGATGTTGATGATGATGTTGATGTTGATGCCGATGATGTTGATGTTGATGTTTGATGTTGATGTCGATGATTGATGTTGATGATTATGATGATGTTGATGTTGATTGATGGATGTTGATGTTGATTGATGTTGATGATTATGTTGATGTTGATGATGTTGATGTTGATTGATGTTGATGATTATGTTGATGTTGATGTTGATTGATGGATGTTGATGCCGATGATGTTGATGTTGATGATTATGTTGATGTTGATGCCGTTGATGTTGATGTTAATGTTGTTGTTGATGATGATGTTGATGTTGATGTTAATGTTGTTGTTGATGTTGATGCCGATGATGATGTTGATGTTGATGTTGATGATTATGTTGATGTTGATGTTGATTGATGTTGATGATTATGTTGATGTTGATTGATGTTGATGTTGATTGGTGTTGATGTTGATTGATGTTGATGTTGATTGATGTTGAGTTGATGATTATGTTGATGTTGATGATGATGTTGATGTTGATGTTAATGTTGTTGTTGATGTTGATGCCGATGATGATGTTGATGTTGATGTTGATGCCGGTGATGATGTTGATGTTGATGATTATGTTGATGATTATGTTGATGTTGATTGATGTTGATGTTGATTGATGTTGATGTTGATTGATGTTGATGCCGATGATGATGTTGATGTTGATGATTATGTTGATGTTGATGCCGATGATGATGTTGATGTTGATGATTATGTTGATGATTATGTTGATGTTGATTGATGTTGATGCTGATTGATGTTGATGATTATGTTGATGTTGATTGATGTTGATGTTGATTGGTGTTGATGTTGATGATTATGTTGATGTTGATGATTATGTTGATGTTGATGTTAATGTTGATGATGATGTTGATGTTAATGTTGTTGTTGTTGATGTTTGATGTTGATGCCGATGATGATGTTGATGTTGATGATTATGTTGATGTTGATGCCGATGATGATGTTGATGTTGATGATTATGTTGATGATTATGTTGATGTTGATTGATGTTGATGTTGATTGATGTTGATGATTATGTTGATGTTGATTGATGTTGATGTTGATTGGTGTTGATGTTGATTGATGTTGATGTTGATTGATGTTGATGTTGATGATTATGTTGATGTTGATGATGATGTTGATGTTGATGTTAATGTTGTTGTTGATGTTGATGCCGATGATGATGTTGATGTTGATGTTGATGATTATGTTGATGTTGATGTTGATTGATGTTGATGATTATGTTGATGTTGATTGATGTTGATGTTGATTGGTGTTGATGTTGATTGATGTTGATGTTGATTGATGTTGATGCCGATGATGATGTTGATGATTATGTTGATGTTGATGCCGATGATGATGTTGATGTTGATGATTATGTTGATGATTATGTTGATGTTGATTGATGTTGATGTTGATTGATGTTGATGATTATGTTGATGTTGATTGATGTTGATGTTGATTGGTGTTGATGTTGATTGATGTTGATGTTGATTGATGTTGAGTTGATGATTATGTTGATGTTGATGATTATGTTGATGTTGATGTTAATGTTGATGATTATGTTGATGTTGATGTTAATGTTGTTGTTGATGTTTGATGTTGATGCCGATGATGATGTTGATGTTGATGATTATGTTGATGATTATGTTGATGTTGATGTTGTTTGATGTTGATGATTATGTTGATGTTGATTGATGTTGATGTTGATTGGTGTTGATGTTGATTGATGTTGATGTTGATTGATGTTGATGCCGATGATGATGTTGATGTTGATGATTATGTTGATGATTATGTTGATGTTGATGTTGATTGATGTTGATGATTATGTTGATGTTGATTGATGTTGATGTTGATTGGTGTTGATGTTGATTGATGTTGATGTTGATTGATGTTGATGTTGATGATTATGTTGATGTTGATGATTATGTTGATGTTGATGTTAATGTTGATGATTATGTTGATGTTGATGTTAATGTTGTTGTTGTTGATGTTGATTTTTGATGTTGATTGATGTTGATGATTATGTTGATGTTGATTGATGTTGATGTTGATTGGTGTTGATGTTGATTGATGTTGATGTTGATTGATGTTGATGTTGATGATTATGTTGATGTTGATGATTATGTTGATGTTGATGTTAATGTTGATGATTATGTTGATGTTGATGTTAATGTTGTTGTTGATGTTGATGTTTGATGTTGATGCCGATGATGATGTTGATGATTATGTTGATGATTATGTTGATGTTGATTGATGTTGATGTTGATGATTATGTTGATGTTGATGTTGGTGATGATGATGATTTAGGAGTTTTCTTCAGATTAGATTAGATCTCAACGTATTTTTGTGCCGTATTTTGTAGATATGACCGGCATTTGCGAACTGATGTTCATGGTCTCCGCAATGGACGAGAATTCTTCTGTGGCCTCAAGCAAAATACGAAACGCCGACTAAAGTGGAAATGGTTGATGGGTCCAGAGGCAGAAAAAAAGCAGCATCTCAGTTACAGTCAGCACATCACTCCAGCGCAGATTCCTCTCTCTGATTTGAACAGTTTGAAATGCAGCGGTCCACGAAGGACGTCCACCCAGAGGGGCGGAAGGGTCACCCAGAGGGGCGGAAGGGTCACCCAACGCGGACAATTGGATGGGGTTATGTAGTGCAGTGACCCAGATTTAAATCTGATGGAAACAGCTCTTTCCTTACAGACTTAAACAAAAACTTACGTAGGTTTTTTACAGGACGACGCCGATTCAATGATATAGTAAGAACGGTTTACAATGGCTGCTATCATGGATGTTTCAGCGTTTCAGGATAAGACTAGGATAGAAACTGGCTTGTGTTACCACAAGTCATAGGACTACAGATATGTCAATATTTAGATAAGATCTTGTGTGGTATTCATTTTTTTGTATGTTTGTAACGTTATTGTATGTGATTTAGACTTCAGTATCTTTCGTTAGAACTCGGGTTGTATGGACTACGTTGTTTGTATTGTTGTAAGACTTTTTTTGTGCCTAGAGACCGGGGGACAAGCGATTTTTCAGAGCAGGTAGTCACAGAATAGACCAGAGTCTTTTTATGTACAGTGCTTTGCTGGGTAGAGTAATGTAACGAGTATTGTTCTGTAAGTTGATTTAGTAGCTCGATTTGCAGCTTAACGGACTGGAAGAACGTGTATGGTCATTAGAAACACCTTATTTGGGTGTAATTTATTTGATTAAGTGAAAAATAACTGATTTTAAACCAAAATGAGTTTTCTTTGGTGTTACGTTTTTGACGAGCCACGCCCATTTGCCAAAAACGCGTTTTTGCCGAGCCACGCCCTGCCACGCCCTACCCCACCCAGCCACGCCCTTTTGCCAAAAACGCGTTTTTGCCGAGCCACGCCCTGCCCCACCCTGCCACGCCCTTTTGCCGAAAACGCGTTTTTGCTGAACCACGCCCTGCCACGCCCTACCCCACCCAGCCACGCCCTTTTGCCAAAAACGCGTTTTTGCCGAGCCACGCCCTGCCCCACCCTGCCACGCCCTTTTGCCGAAAACGCGTTTTTGCCGAACCACGCCCTGCCACGCCCTTTTTTTTTAGAAAACACGTTTTTCCCGAGCCACGCCCTGCTCCACCCTGCCACGCCCTTTTGCCAAAAACGCGTTTTTGGACAGCCACGCCCTGCTTGAACGTATAACTATCCTGCCCTTATCTCACTCTATCCTACGTACGCTATCTTTCCCTTCCCTGCCCCACAGATCTTACTTTAAAATTGGATGGAAATAATAAAGAAAAACACTTAATTTTCTGCTTTATTTTGTGTAGAAATGTTGTTTGAATGAATACCAACGATATAGTCATGCACAGGTTGGCTCCAGAGTTTTTACAACAGTTCAAAATTTCACAAATTTACAGTATTATTAATATCATTTTGTCGTATTAAAATTATTCCGTTCATAAATTCTAAATTTACAGCAGCGTTATAATTGTTTTGTTATTATATAAAAATGACATTTTAAAATATGAATTTTGCAGTAGAAGCTTTTCTATTCGTTTTCAACCTTCAAGTTATGGATCGTGTAGTCTTAGGCAGGTAGCAGGGAGCGAGGAAGGAGTCTGGCAGGAAGGTAGAGTGCTAGGGAGGTAGACAGGCTGGGAGGAGGGAGAGCAGGAAGACAGACAGCGAAAGGGAAACGCAGCTAACAAAGTAAAGTATTTCTCCAGACATTACAGGGTTAGTGAATGTCTGAAACATTGGCAAATATACCGATTTTTAGTGTTATTGCATTAAGCACTGCATTAACAATTTGCGGTAATACTAGTTGTGGTATGGAAATATCAATACCTTAAAACTGGTAATCATATATATATTGGCTTTCTTTTTATCAAATACTTCCTAAATGCACAGTAATGCCAATGGTATAAGAGGCATTTTAACTGCATCACATCGCATCAGTGGTAAAGTGAGTAGTAAGTATGGTGTTACGGTTTCACTGTTCACCACATTTGCTAAGCTAAAAGTTCACGGTAGTCCACTGTCTTGTTAAGACGATACAATTAAAGCTTTAAAGAGATATTTTTATCTGGTCATCCCAAAACCGACTATAAGTCCCAAAGACTGTGCCAAGAAAAACTTCTGTTCAGTACGCAGCTTCCATCAATTTTGATTAAAAGTCCGAGGGGTGAGAGAGACTAGGGGTTCTTCGGAATCTTTGGCTTAATCGCCGTCTCTGTAAAATCCAACGTTTTCATATCGGTGTTGAAAGCTGTTGGTAGAACAGCGGTGGCCCCAGACGTTGATGGAGTAGCAGTGGCTTTCTCCTCGCCCTCGGGTCTCAAGTCCTGCCCTGAACAAAAGGATTTCGGCTAAGTGAACGGCTCTGAGCTGAGCTCCGCGAGACATGACCAGAATCTTTGCCGAGTGCTGGAGAAGCAGTTTTGATCTTCTGCATCGGAATTTGTTCACCATTTTCTCGATCAACAGGTTATCCGAATTGCCGTACTCCATGTGAAACTGAAGCTCTTCCTAAAAAATGAAACAAATGATTATTTACTTAATCTCTCATAATTATGTACATAATTAACTAAATTTGGTATAATTAATTAATTTGTCGATTCTGTCAAGTCACCAGAAACGCAGGGCAATGCCCACGGCCCATAAGAAATGCCTGACCACTGCTGCTGATTGGCCCAAGCATCTCAAAGACCATTTATATAGCGGAACAATATATATTTATATAGAGCCACTGTAAACCCACAAGCATCACCTTAAGAGGCGCTATAAAAGTTCGTGATTACGATTACAATTTAAAACCAAACGGATTATAAGAGCGAAATCAATTTCAACAGCATATATTCACTGTAGTCTCAAAACAAAAATTGTGGCTGGAGAACTTGCATGTATACATATGTTTGTACGTTTGTCTAGACAAGACAAACTGTATCGGAGTATTTTTGTATGTAACGCCTTTTTGAAAATATCAAATGTCACTTCAGACTCAGGTGCTTTTCAGACAACTAATTAATTATTTATTAATAATTTTAAGCCCATGGTAGGAATTGGCTGATTTATTAATCAACGATTGATTCATCACAGGCTTTAGTACTACCTTTCATATTTGAAATATATTTTTCAAATATCCAAAATATTCTGTCTTTCCAGAATACCAAGAAAATCTTCATATCATATTTAGAACTTCTTTCCACGATATCTTTCCAGAATATGAAGAATATCTTCATGCTCTATTTAGATCATAAATTTACAATAGTTCAGGCTGACCTGACTTACTGCTCTCTCATTCCAATGCTCAGGCGACCATACGGACCGCGACTCTTGCCTGTAGAGGAGACGCCAGATAGCGTTTCCAGTTACTGACTATTGCAAGGTGTCCATCTTCTCTTGACCAGTTCCGGCAAGATCCAATTCTTTTATATCTGTTCCAAGGAATAACAAAATGCTTTGAGAAAGTAGAATAACTGAAAATCATCAACGCCCTGCAGTTCCTGAAGTAGGCTTATGCCATATTGCGCCGACGGGGTCGAATGAAATATTTGACAATTTCATCTGCTTTCTTAGTCTTGTAAAAAACATACAGACTGGGAAATAAAATAAAAAAGCTGGGAAGCAAGTAAAAATGGAAAGACATTTAATTCCCTACATTTACTTTACTTTACCTTATTTCATAAGAGATTCATTCAATAGTTTGAAATGACTTCAAAAGGGTGTTGAACTATTCATTTAATTGGTTGATTAATTAGTTGTAACCACCTGGATGATTAGCAATTAATCTGAGTTTTGTTGAATGGATTTCCTCCAGTTCTTCATCTACCTGGAATCGGTATTTTTTCCTGCTGTTCATGGAGAGGACACCCACGCATTTTGCATCAAAGGTGCCACTGGGCCTGGATTTGGAGTACTTCTCAGTAGATATCTCTAAGAGGTGCTATATAAATTGATTGACTGAATGCGTCCAACTATTTTCGGATGCAGTTCAACCAGCGATTATTCTGAAGGAGCACTTTAGAGTTAATCTGTAGAAAAAGGAAGAGCAGTTGCTAAGAAACTGGTGATGCAATTTATCTAGTTTTTTCTAATTATGCAATTGTTTCAGGCAACTATTTCATTTATTTATGTATCTGGATGAATGGCCCAATTAAGGGTACGGGTCGGGGTTTGAGAACTGTTACCCAATCTCATCCAATTTTACCTGCTATGAAAATAAGTAGTCGAACGCCGTATTCCGGTATACTCGAAACGATCCGGGAATTTTCTTCATCTTCTCCAGTTAGATTCACCAGAAATTTTCACCTAATATTACAGAACACGTAATTTTTTTACAAAAACCAATTAACACAAATAAATAGACATAGATTTTTCTGTTATGCTAGTAATAGTCACACAAATGAGTTTTTTAAACCAAAAATGTTTAAAGTTTTCAGCAAAAATCTTTAGAAAAGAAATAAATAATCAAGACTTTGACATTAGCGTTTTTATAATAAACATGGTGATACACAAATGTGGGTTCGTCGAAATTATGTTTCTAGGCGATGTAATAATTAGGTAGAGCTACTTCGATCTATCACATGTAGAAGAAAAATTCGAGAAATCTAAACAGTCGGGAATATCGGGGTTGTCCGTCAGCGAGGCCAAGAAGAACACGCCACTGTGGCAACCTACAATAGGCTGAGGTAAGACAGGATGAGGCTGGCAAGTTTAGGCAACGCTGGAAAGGTCCGTCAAAGTAAGGCCTTTCACAATAGACGCTAGGCCTGGGGTGGCGCTTGCGTGGGCTCCAGCGTCTTCAGAGGCGCTTCGCAAATGAATGAATTGGGTAAGGTAAGCAGAATGCAAGCCACCAAAACTTTAAATATTTCCTATAACATACGCTAACGTCTCTGCCAACACAAACCGAACAGAATTTCCGTCAAGTATTCAACTATCTTGATACATAAATCTACGAAAGTGTTACATCTATAATTATCTCCTCGATGTTAACTGTATCCATATAAAATCTACACGTATTAATCACGAAAAGAATGCAAGCGCTTTCCGTTTCCACGACTTCACCGACTCTTCAGTTAAGCACACACAAGCGCCTATACTCTAAATACACCTACCCTTCAAACAAGCTTGAAATTTTATATATATATATATATGAAATGTTCTTTTACGTATATAAAATATATGAACTGTTCATATATATATATAATATATGACATGTTTATATATATTATGTATCGACACTTACGCAGACGAAGGAAAGTTAAGCGTTTCTTCACTTCTCAGGCTTTCACTTCACCCTTCCTCCCACCAAAAATCCCCTCCTTCGAATTCTTCTGCAGAACCGAAAGAAAGACTCCTTCAGTTCGCTTTTTCGCCCTGACCTTTCGACCTCCCCTCCTCCTCGTTCGCCGTGCGCGACAGCCTATCCCACTGTTGCGCCAGACAGGTAGGCCTAATTTTCCCGCGCACCTGGTGGTCTGAATCTATAGGGCATTTTGTGACACCGAGATTCAATGAGAGAGATATTCGACTCGCAGTAACGAGAGATCAACTCAGAAGTTCTACAGCAAACAACATATCACACCCGGTTATAGCCTTTAAGAATTCAAGGAGACCCTAAACAACTAAACTCATAATTAAAAACATAAAGTTGCTACCACGCAATGCCATATTTCTGTTGTTACATACAAAGGCCTAGGAGAGCAATTAAAGAACATTGAAAGGGGACTTGGGGGCAAACAGATCTAAATTTAGGGCGACAAAACTATTGCTAGTGCATAAAACAGTTGCCTTTGCAGGATTTGCGCCGAAATCTGAGAACAGGTGCGCTGTATGATGAGCAACAATGAGAGATAATTATATGCAAGCACAGAACTTAAGCTACTAAATTTAGAAATAGCGCCAAAAGGTCTATTCGCACATGCATACAGCATACGCGCTTAATCTGCACCAACACAGACACACAGACGGATATGCACAGAGACAAAAAGATATGCAGACATGTAGAATATAAATGAGTGGTCAACACGTGTGTGGAAGTGGTGTTACCAGCGCGCGATTTGATCTAATGGTCTTTTTCGAAACTGTGCTGCCACCTAGCTGAAAGGTAAACGGCAAGTCCTGCAATGCGCTGGCCCCGTGTCCAGGACCTTGGGATTCGTCCACTGCCGGATCAAGGGCCTAAAGAAAAGAAATGAACGCCTCCCCTATACTTCACTTATGGGATATGGGGTACTTTACTTCTGAGACTATCCACAATAAATATACATCTTCCTCATACATTTCGCTTCTTCCGGTGGGTCTTTCTTGGTCTCCCTGACGGGGCATTTGTATGGCGCCGAGAAATTTCGGAGGTTTATATTAACATTTGCATATCTACTACTGCTTTAGACTGCCCCCCATTTAACAACGTATCGGCGGTCATCCGACTGAGACAAGGCGGCAAAACTAGTGTATGTGGGCAGGTGTATAACGCATCTGGCTTTGGCAGGCTCGCGCCAAAATCTGAAAGCACGTGCTCTGTAGGACGGGCAGGAAATGAAAGATATTTATATGCAAACAGAGATCTTAAGCTACTAAATTTTGAAATAGCGCTAAATCTATTCGCACCTGAATGCTTCACACATACCAGCTGCCTAATCCAACCCAACTCCAGAGAGACTGTCAGATGAACAAACACGCAGACAAACAGACACACAGACATACAGATTGTAAAGGAGTGGTCAACACGTGTATGGGATTCGCGTAACCAGCGCGCGATTTGATCTAATGGTCTTTTTCAAAGCTGTGCTGCCACCTAGCTGGAAAGTAAACAAGTAAACTTCAAAGTCCTGCGATGCACTGGCCTAAAGAAAAGAAAATGAGCGCCTCCTCTGCGTCTCACACAGTGAGATAAGGCAAACATTACTTTACTTTACTGCTGAGACTATCCCCATAAAATACACATCTTCCTCGTACATTTCGCTTCTCCCAGTGGGTCTTTTTTGATCTCCCTGACGCAGCTTTTGTGCGGGGCTGATAAATTTCGGAGGTTTACATTTATATTTGCATATCTACCACTGCTTTAGACTACCACCCTCAATTAAAACCAGATCGGCGGTCATCCAACTGAGACAGGGCGGCAAACTAGTGCAAAGTTGGTGCAGATGACCTTGGTGGACTCCCGCCGAAATCCGAGAGCAGGCGCCCCGTAGGATGGGCAGGTAATGATAGATAATTATATGCAAACCGAGAACTTAAAGAGTACTAAATTTAGAAATAGCATCAACAAGTCTATTCGCACCTGCATGCCATCTGCCTAATCCGACCCAACACCACACAGACAGACAGACGAACAAACACAGCGACAAACAGACACACAGACATACACATAGTAAAGGAGTGGTCAACACGTGTATTGAAGTCGTGTTAACAGCGCGCAATTTGATCTAATGGTCTGTTTCAAAACTGTGCTGCCACCTACAGAAAAGTAAACGACAAGTCTTGCAATGCGCTGACCCCGTGTCCAGGACCTTGGGATTCGTCCATTGCCAGCTCAAGGGTCTGAAGAAAAGGGAATGAGCGCCTCCCCTATATCTCACTTATCGGAAATGTTACTTTACTAATGAGACCACCCACAACAAATATCCATCTTCCTCATACATTTCGCTTCTGATGGGTCTTTTTTGGTCTCTCTGACTTGGCTTTTGTGTGGCGCTGAGATATTTCGTAGGCTTACATTTCTATATCTTCCACTGCTTTAGACTAACCCCTCAATTAAAAAGGTACCGGCGGTCATCCAACTAAGACAGAGCGGTAGAATTAGTGTATGTAGGCAGGTGCAAAACGCACGTGGCTTTGGCGGACTCGCGCCAAAAGCTGAGAGCTGGTGCGCTGTAGGATGGGCAGGAAATGACAGATAATTATATGCAAACCGAGAACCTAAGAATATACTAAACTTAGAAATGGCGCCAACAAGTCTATTCGCATCTGTATGCAGCATGCATGCCACCTGCCTAAACCGACCCAACTCCAGATGACAGACAAACGAACAAACACAGAGACAAACAGATACGCAGACATACAGAATGTAAAGGAGTGGTCAACACGTGCATGGAAGTCGTGCTACCAGCGCGCAATTTGATCTAATGGTCTGTTTCAAAACTGTGCTGCCACCTAGCGAATGCAAGTGAAACATTGTCAATAGCGAACCCGTTTAATTACGAGAGCGATCGTAAAAATAATGGTGGCTTCACTTATGCAGATGTATCTCTTTGAGTCAAACCCAATTTTTATATTAATAAAAACTGTGCCGTAAAATTAGCAAAAGTAATTTTATAACACAAGAGAAAGTGAAAATAGGAATGTGTTAACTAAATATGGTCTCTTGATCGACACCTTTTTTTGAAAAATGAATAGGCTCTTCTTCCTGGCAGATTTTGTGCAGCCGCTTCTGCCAGATTTACACTACATTACATTACATTATCCACTGTTTTTGGGAAATGTGACGCAACAATAACTAGGCCACTGGAAAGGGTACACATGCATACATACATACATACATACACACATACATACATACATACATACATACATACACACACACATACATACATACATACAAAATCACCAATTTAGAACTACAGCGAACGCCCTGTTCACTTTATACCTGCACACGGCTTAGATGTTCCAGCGCCAGATACACAGACAAACACACAGACATGCACAGAGACAGGCAGACATCCAGACACAGAAACAATGTAAAGGAGTGGTCAATGCGTGCACAGGATTCGGGTAAAGATTGCCAGAATTTGATCTAACGGGTCTTTTCAAACTATGCTGCCACCTAGTGAATGCGAACGAAACATTTACAACAGCCACTGTACTCGTAATCTTAACTTAACCCCTTTAGCGTGGATCCCGAAATTAGCCAAAAGTGAATGAATAGTCCTTGAAGGCCAGGGAATCGGCTTTCCTGGCAGAAGGTCTCATATGGGAAAACAGGCTCCATATAAGCAAAGATGGGACAGATAGGAGACAGAGAAAGATACGAGAGAGACATAGAGGAATGAGCGAGAGAGATGACGGATCTGGAATTCGAACCCGAATCACGAAAGTGAAAAGTCAAAGCGTAAGCCATTCAGCTACAGAGTCACCTCTTATAAAGGCAGAATTCTCTCTTCGCTGAAACAGAGACAGAGAAAAGAGAGAGAGAAATAAAGAAAGAGAAAACAAAAATGAGCAAGAAAAATTAGAGAAAGAGAGAGAGAAAGAAAGAAAGAGAGAAATAGAGAGAGCGAAAGAGAGAGCAAAAGAGAAAAACAGACACAGTGACAGACAGAGACAGACAGACAGACAGACAGACAGAGATCCGAATTTGAAGTAATGCATAGACGACGGTAACCATCTCTCCAACTGCGTGAGGCGCTGTGAGTGAGTTCCGTTCTAAGTCACCGTACTGTCCAGTCTGAGCTGACAACCAATGCGCAGACTACACGAACTGACCAAGTCCAGCGTAGAATTCTTCGAGAACGGTCAGCAGCTGAGGAAGACGCGGTCTCTCGGACGGACAAAGGGACCAACACCAGGTCATCAAACCAAAGCTACACAACGAACAAAACGCCCACCAATTTTTCAATACAACTCTCCCTTACGACTGTTACTTACTTACTTAGGTATCATCGTCCAGAATGCCTCGGGATTAGTTTCTCTTTGAGCGGCGCTATATAAATTTCACCCATTGCATTACAGTTATCTGATCCATCATACGAACTCTCCAACACTTAACCGCCTGCAATTTCTGCACAGGTCTTTCACTCGATACTTGAAACAATTTTCATTTTCCGCTTCAATTCTAAACACCATCCACTATATCCGGCTGACTGTCTGTCTGCCTGACTCGTGGATCTTGACCTGAAACCGAACCATTTTGCCTATTGATTTTGTTTTGACTGAGTGACTGTGAATAAGCTGGTTCCGTTCAGCGATGTAGAAATCTCGAGTTTACCCGTGCAATATCCGCGCATTGCCCGTAATTCACTGTGCATTATTTAACCAATACATTGTCCGTGAACTATGGTGCATTCTAACATTCCGCTGGACTTTATTTGTAAGAGACAGAGATAGACACAATCACGAGAGAGAGACAGAAAGAGACAGAGAGAGACAAGCAGACAGAGAGATGGCGCCTACATTTTGTTAGGGCAGTTGACAGGTTGACTCATGCGATATCCGGCTTGTAGACATGTTGCAATGTGAACGGTGTCGACCTCGGCGTAGGGTTGCTGACCGAGGGTAATCAGCTCCCACAAGGTCACTCCAAATGACTACTGAAACACCACACCAAACAAGGTCAGGTCACGTCGGGTCAACCTTGTTGCGTGGGCGACTATTGTTTCAGTGAGGTAAGGCAAGATAAAGTTAATTAACTAATTAATTAATTAATTCATTCATTCATTCATTCATTGGTTCGTTCGTTTATTCACTAATGTAAGCAAGGCAAGTAATCGTAGTCGTAAACCCGAAATCCAACGGTTCAGAGAAACCAGAAATCGACTGATCCTTCCTCTTCCCCTTATCTCACTTTCCGGTTCAATTCCAAACACCATCCACCACAGCGGTCTGACTGTCTGCCTGTCTGACTCTTGGATCTTGACCCGGAACCGAACCCTTCCTGTCTACGATTTTGTTTTGACCGAGCGCCTGTGAATAAGCTGGTTCCCGCGACTTAGCTTTCGTTGGGCGCTGTAGAAATCTCTAGTTTACGATTACTATTACGATAAACTCACAGCATCGCTGGAAGGCGAGAATCTTCTGTCGACGATCGCTTCCAAGGCCATCCATCTGATCGGTCGTTTCTCCTGGTCAGCTCCTCCATCTCCCACTCCAAGACTCTGGTAGTCAAGCGGAAAGAGATCGTGAGACAGGGCGCCATCTGTTAACCGAACGTTCAAAGACCATCGAACCTACAGCGTTTTAAAAGATACTTACTAAATGGATGGACGAATGAATGAATGAATGAATTTAAGGGCCTGTAAATATGAGGTTCGTTCCAGCGCTTCCACTCTCCCTTGCAAAGCTCCACTCCCGACTGGAACCAAATTTGTCAAACTCTCCTTTCCTTCGTTTGGTCCTGGACCATCTCACGAACACTAAAACACTCCTCTTCCACAGATCCTATCCTGATTCCTCTTCCCCCCTTATCTGTCCTGTCGCTAGAATTCCAAACCCCATCCACCGTAGCCGTCTGAATGTCTGCATTGACCTGGAACCGTGTCTAAACCCTCTGCTTAAAGATTTTGTTTTGACTGAACGCCTGTAAATAAGCTGGTTTCCACGATTTAGCTTTCGTTGGGCGCTTCAGAAATCTCGAGATTACGATTACGATTACGATTACAGCTGCTACCCTGACTGCTTCTCCTCCTCTGTTGTCTCCCCCACTTCGATCCTCTGGCTAAAAGTGAGAACTGTACAAAAATGTTCCTATCGAGGTCAGAGGCCTTTGATGCCACAGATGTCGTTGATTATTGCAATCTAATTATAAAATAACGTTTGAGATTAGACACCTTTAAAACACTGCTATTGACGCTATATATAATCGTGCGCTCACTGGGCGAATGCTGAATGAAAAACTTAATAAAATGAATGTCTATGGCCTTTGCAGCCTCAAGATGTCCGTAAACAAACGAAACTAATAATAAAATAGCACTTGAGATTAGACACCTTTAAAACACTGCTATTGACGCTATATATATTCGTCAACCGCGTTCGCTCGTTATGACTGACGGGTTGCTGTGCAAAGTAAGGTCGGCGTTAACGGCCGTGGTAGCCACAAGATGTCGTTTAAACAATGGAAGCTAAAAATTGAAACAATTGGTCTTTAAAACGCTTCCAACCGACGTTGTATATATTTATTGACTGCGTTTAATCGCTGGCTATGACTAGAGAAACAGTCTGCCTACCTGCTGATCCCGGCGAATAGACAGCGTCTAAAACCAGGGCCATACACGGGGACCTTAAATGGCGTGGCGCCCATTCAAACGGGCAACGGTAGTGAAGGATCTCACCCAATTAATTCATTGTACAGGGTCGACGTCAAACGGTCGCTATAGAAAAACGTCTACATTTACATTTATAAGGGGGGCATTCGGCCATGGTGGTCTGTCGGTAACGAGTTTGGTCAATGATCATGCGGTTGCGGGTTCGACTCCGTGTAACGACCCAGGGCAAGTTGTTTGCGCAAACCGTGCCTCTGTCACCAAGCAGTAGAATTTGGTACCGGTGTAAGCTGGGAAGTAAACGGCAAGTTCTGCGATGCACTGGCCCCGTGTCCAGGACCTTGGGAGTTGTCCATTGCCTCTCTAGGGCCTATAGAATAGGAAATGAGCGCCTCCCCTACGTCTCACTTCATGGATATAGGAAACTTTTTACTTACTTACTTCGGACATCTAGCGAATGACCGAAAAACTATTAATGTTCGGCGTATTCGATAGATGGCGCAAGCAACCGTCTGGATAAACGAGAATTCAACTAAGTACATATACGACATATACAAGTTTAAAATTCCTAAATGATTGATCATTGTTTTCCAGCAAATGGAAATTTAATTAATGAGTTTTGTATTGAAGGGATGGGCGCCCTTCAACTGTTCCTGAAACAGATACCAAAATGTATATTGTTACATTGTAGTGGATCATACATTACATTACATCTTTATCATCCAATCAGACTGCTCTATTCACTCACCCTCTTACGTCACCCTTGCCCGTCCCTCTGTAACTACACGTATTTAGTTCTCTATCCGACCTATACACTATTTGAACGATCTCCCCCCCTGAATTTCGCAATTCCTCCATCCTCTGCGTCGTTCGCTTATCATCATCTGTCTCAAGCCCCCTATCTATTACTCCTCAGGTGTTCCATTCAAAACTGAACTTTCACCTTTTCAAGAAATCCCACCCTGATCCGTCGAATCCGCTGCCTTCCCATTTCTCTCAGCTTAAACACAACCCACCCGAACAGCTCCTCTCACCGTCTCTCTCTCTCTTTCTCTCTGTCTGTCTCTGTCTGTCTCTGTCTGTCTCTGTATGTCTCTGTCTGTCTCTGTCTCTCTGTCTCTCTGTCTGGTCTTCTGGAAACCGGACTTGGTTCTTGGCATGGCATCTTTGGATAATCCCACTGACTTGACGCAGCGCTCGTGCATAAGCTTGTGCCCTGCGCTTAGCTTTTAAGTAGCGCTTTAGAATTTTGGAGATTACGATTACGAGCATCGTTAGAATTATTACATTTCACGGAATAGAATGACATAATCTGTTAGAATAATTGAAGAGATTAGAGTAATAGAACAGATTAACAGAATAGACTGAGAATAACAGATTAGAATAGACGAATAGAATCATAAAATACGAATACTACACGGAACGTTTTATTCAATCTAATCAAATCTAATCTTTCACAAAATTATACAGCACCAAACACCACATCAATCTACAGCCCACGCATGCTTAGACAAGGCGTGGAGCAAGCGGAAATCCGGGGTCGAATAAAGGTCACGTTGCAACCCTGTGGGTGAAAAATTACCTTGATTACCTGAACAGGTTTTTTAGGAGTGGCGAATGGTTAAAGGAAAGCGGCCGAAAAACTGTTTGAGATTAGACACCTTTAAAACGCTTCTCCTGCCGCTATATATACTCGTGCGTTCAATGGGCGTGAACAATCCACCAGGGCGCTATATAATTATCACGATGTATTCACGCATATCCTGATAGGATCTAAAGCGTCTTACGACGGATTAGCCTACCTCCCACCTGTTTTCCACGAGGAATAAAAGGAGCTACATAAATTAACGAAGACAATGGAATCAATTTCCGTTCTGCCCCAGAAGACAACAGATCGGCAGAAATATATGGCTTCCGCGCATGCGCTCTTTACGCGTATCTAACAGTAATGTCTATATCGGAAGCATACAGTGTAGTGTGGCCAAACAAGAATTAATTTTTCAGGTGGCTTCTTCACCCCAGGCTGTATCTCTGTCTCTGGCTATTGACCAGATCACGGCTTGGTTTTGGTGCGCCATCGGTTGATGCCTTGTGCATTAGACACCGGCACTATAGAAGTTCTTACATCTCTCTTCTTCTATAAGTCCACCGACTCATTGCACTTTCGATTGCATGTTTCACTGTAGATTTCCAACGTCCGTCCAGCACCAGTCTCTGATGTCATCCAGCAATTCTCTGTTCGGTCTACCTTTGATCCCTCCGCCATCCATCATTCAAAACACCACTTGTTTGACCATCCTGTTGTTATCCATATTATATTGGAAACTAACAAAAAGCGGTTGATATTAGACACTTTTAAAACGGGTTAGTCCTAAGCTATATAACAGTTAACTGCGGTCCTAAGATTAGTGCCTTTGAATTGTAAATTAAGGTCGACGTAAAGTATTACATCTAATGCGCCTTAGAGCCTTCAGTAAAAATTTGAATACAGGAATAACTTTTGCAGTCAGCGCTGACTGCTCTACCATTTCAGGATGGTGAGTCTTTTACTTAAGAAATCTTTAAGTTTAAGGTCGTAATTGTATTCGTAATCGTAATCGTAAAGTCGAGGCTTCTACATGGCCCAACGAAAGCTAAGTCGAGGGAGCCAGATTATTTACAGGTGCTCAGTCAAGAGAAAATCGATAGGCAAGAAGCATTCGGTTCCATGTCAAATGCAAGAGTAACTCTGTAATACATTGTAGTTCCTCAGTTTAACGACAGCTTATGGCATCAAATGCCATGGCCGTCGCCCTCCTCCTTTATCCAGGCTTCGGACTGGCACTACCACCAAACAAGGCAGTGGCGGAGTTTGTAACACACTGATGAAACCATGGAGGTTTTCAGGAGAAAGAAGGGCCAATAAAAGGGGTGTCTAAATCAGGGAAGGAATTCAACCGTAGGAGAGTAAATGGATTGGTCTTTGGTTTTTTTCAGTACGATACGAATGCGTCCAACGATCTTTAAGGGCACATGCAGCGATAATTATCGCTTACAAGAACCTCTGAACTGAGTTTAAGAACATTTTGTTTACGTCTTAAATGTTATGTTAACTAGCCACTTTTTTTAGCAACAAAGCCGCCATTCATTTGGCAGTTTTGAAAAATCAAACCCAACCTTTCTGCAAGACAATCCAATGATTTCCCGGCTAGGCAGGGTTATTTATAGCCAGGTTCGAAAGGTTAAAAAAAGTGTCGAAGCGTTGCGCGTACTCTCCACACTGGTGTCCAATGTTTTCAATCATCGCTTGCATATTATAGAAAAATTATACGTATATTTAATATAATTTTAGGGAATATGTGGTCTTGTTATTTGAAATTTAATATAGAGCCGAGAAACTATATTCAATTTAGGTCACGGCGGATTCGTGATTCATTTTGTCAACGTAACAAGTTCTAAGCGCTATCTGTCTGTCTGTCTGCCTGCCTGTCTGTCTGTCTGTGTCTCTGTCTGTCTCTGTTCTCATCCTCTGTTTATTAGATTTTTCTAACGAACCGCGGTCCATTCTGATGCATGCAATATAGTAATTCTCTGACTCCTGATTCTCTTACCCTGCAATATTGGGTGCAATCCGGTCGCACGCTTTCTCATCTCCTGACAAACAGCGCCTCCTACGTAGGTGCAATTGATGTCCACCTTCTTTGATGTGCCTGGTAAAACCACCTTGACATTAATCAATCGATCTCTTGCTGTTGGCTCCTTCCCTTCATGTTTCTCTCATGCATCAGTCCACCTTTTGCTGAATAAACTATCTTTGGATGCTGGAACTCATCCTTGAATTTTATTTCTAAGCTTAAATTTGTACTAGAAGCACACTTTTGTGGGTCACGGTGGCCGATTGGTTAGAGGGCTCGGCTTGTAACGCGGAGAGTACGGGTTCGAGACTCTCTTCATCAGATAGTGGCGCTTAATAAATGCAGAAAAATAAATAATAAACACCCGTCTTCTTGCCATCTTGCTCTACAAAGTGATATATATACATACACATATATATTTACATGTGTATGTACGTATGTTACACTATATAATTTTTGCTAAAGTAAGCAAGGTCGTAAAGGCCTTGGCAGTCATGAAACGCCTCTCAACACTTGGCATTTTAATGCTCTCCTTCGACACCCTTAAAAATATTTCATTCGACGATATATATTTATCGACTGCTTTTATTCTATGTTTAACTTGTTAGTCGACAGAGGTTCTCGTATGTTAGTACAATAAAGATGAGTGATCGTCTAGAGCTAGGCCTTAACCAAAAGATAATAGTTTATTTTATTATGAATGAAGGTGTAATGAGGGCATCAATAAACTATCATCTGTTCATTAATAGTATGTTATATTACTCCCCAAATGTAATATTACATGTTGGTATATGATATGTATAATTTTAGTTATTTCTGATTGTTTTTATTAAAAAAATTGACATTTTCTAAAATATTATAGACTGCTTATATATTCGCATTGCGTAAATACAAATTTCAGTGGTCTTCTAGAATAGGGTTGGGTCGACGTTAATGGCTTTAGAAACCACAAGATGTCACTAAACAACGGAAACTAATATCACACACGATCCTAAAGTATTCGTTGTTCTAAACGCCATTGTCGTACTCTCAATAGCTTAACAAGTAACCTATAATTAGTCAATAACAGAAATATTACTAATAATACTAATAATAATAGCTAATTAGGGATTGATTTTTCAAAAACAATTCCGAGAAGAGAAGCAGCAGCAGCAGCAGTAATAGTGGTAGTAGTAGTAGTAGTACTTTTTAGAACTAGTAGTAGTAGTTGTTGTTATTGTTTTAATAATAATAATATTATTATTATTATTATTATCATCATCATCATCATCATCCAATATGTTCATAGTAGAGTTTCGGAGAAGCAGATGGCGTTCCCACGCTGGACAGCTACTGAGAGTCTTATTATTATTATTATTATTATTACTTTGATTTTCTTAGACACCTTTTAAAACGCGTTTCCTTATGGTTATATTCAAGTCGACTAGGCTAGGGAGTCGATGTCTAGTGCTATGGTATGGCCTAGTAATTTAAGGTGAAATGCTAGCGGTCCTTGGCAGCCACAAGATGTCGTTAAACAATGGATACTGTAAAACTGAATCAGCAGTTCAGATAGGATACCTTTAAATCACGACTGTCTGACGCTATATATATATATTAAAGCCGAATTTTTTGTCGCCACTGCCTTGTTCGGGGGTAGTGCCAGTCCCAAGCCTGGATAAAGGAGGAGGGCGACGTCAACGGCCTTTGATGCCATAAGCTGTCGTTAAACTGAGGAACTACTACTTTTTGTCGTTTAACTCCCCACTGCCCTTAGTCGTGTGGTGCCAGTCCCAAGCCTGGATAAAGGAGGGGGCCTTTGATCAACGGCCTTTGATGCCATTTGATGTCGTTAAACCATGGAACAATCAGTCTCACAAGTTGATTAATTCCATAAAATTAATGTTGATTAATTCCATAAATTTAACGTTAAAAAGGCAGCGAGACGGGTGATAATATTTTTCCAGCCGACACGAACCTCCATTAAAGCATTGGAAACAACTAATACTTGGTAAAATAAGATAAGATGCAGTGGTCTTTGCAGCCACAAGATGTCGCTGTCCCTTTTTTGCTGTTCCATTTGATGCGCCTAGTCCCTCGGCGTCTCTGTTGAGTGCGAATGGCGACATCTATCGCCTGACGATAACAACAAGAGCTTTTTCTCAGATTATTAATTCAAACACCGAATATAGACGCCGACCGACCCTACCTTCTTCCGTCTCTCCCTCCCTGTCTGCCTAACTGTCTGTCTGTCTGTCTCTGTCTGTCTGTCTTTCTGTATGTCTTTTCCTCCCTCTGTTCGACGTCGTGTTCATCATTATCGTCAGCAGCCGCAGCAACAACGTCATCATCATCATCATCATCAACAGTCAAGGGTCGAGCCTCCTCCGAGACGGTTACTGTGTAGGGTCCTTGAGCAAGTCCTTAACTCGCAATTGCTCGGCGCCATCGAGTGATGCTAAGTCATTAGGTAATGGCGCCTAATAAATGCAGAAATAATAATATCATCGTCGTCATCAATATCATTTATAAGCGTCATCATCATAATCATCATCATCATCAGCAGCAGCAGCAGCAGCAGCAGCAGCAGCAGCAGCAGCTTCGTGCATAAGACGAAACATGTCCAAGCGAAATTAACTATAGGACTTGGCGTCTGAGATTTGGCTTAGGGATTAAAACAAGACAAGCTTCTAGATACAAAGCTCAGCTAACACAAATATATATATATGCATTTGTAAACTTCATATTTATATATATATATGTATATATATGACTGCTTATGAATGCTTGTCCAAGTAATATAATTACATATTAGTATGCTTAATCCACAGAGCATATAAATACACACACACATTCATATACGCACACATACACACATACACATACATACAGATATACCCACACATTCACACATATACACACATACACAAATATACATACAGACATACATACATAAATTCATACATACATACATGAATACATATATACATACATACATACAATCACACATACATACATACATATTTACACACACATACACACATACACATACACACATACCCACACATTCACACACGTACACACACATACACAAATACACACACACTCATAAACACACACATACACATACACACATACACACACATAACACACATACACACACATACACATACACACATACACACATACATACATACAGACATACATACATACATACATGAATACATATTTACATACATACATACATACACACATACATACATACACATACACACACATATACCCACACATTCACACACACATACACAAATACACACACATACACACATACACATACACACATACACACATACACATACACACACATAACACAATACACACATACACACATATACACACACGTACACACACGTACACACACATACACACACACACACGTACACACACGTACACACACATACACACATACACACACATACACACACGTACACACATACACGGGCACACACATTTATACACGCACACCTACACACATACACACACACATACATACATACACATACACACACAGACACACATACATACATACACACACATACACACATACACATACACACACAGACACACATACACATACACACATATTCACACACATACACACATACACATACACACACATGCACGCACACACACACATTTATACACGCACACATACACATATCAGTTGATCTTTCTTGTCAAAAGCAGAGACTGTTATTTGCATGACAGACCAAGACGATAAACATTCTACAAAACAGTGAAAAACATCAGGTGTGCAGGACTACATATTTGCATATATATAGGTCACATTAAAAAACGGTCAATATGTATATATATAATATATATATTGTATATATTTTTATATAATCATATATATATACTATATATTTGTATGTATACATGCATGGGTGTATATATGTATGTAAGTATGCATGTATGTATGTATGTATGCATGTATACATGCATGGGTGTAAGTATGTATGCATGTATGTATATACATATGTATGCATGCATGTATGTATGTATTTATGTATTTATGGATTTATGTATTTATGTATTTATGTATGTATTTATGTATGTATGTATGTACATATGTATATATTTATGTATTTATGTATGTATGTATTTTTGTATTTATCTGTTATGTATCTGTGTGTATACATGTGTTCCTTTTACTGGGTCGTGGTGATCTTAAAATTTGCCAAGTAAGGTTTCTTCCACACATCATCATCTCAGCATCATCCTCCGGAAGTCTTGTACTGAGGCGCTAAGTACACAGAAGATTCTCAGAGCGATGACAAGTCATAATAACCTTGTCTCCAAAAATTCTAGCAGCAACAAATGTTCTTCACACGCAGCCAAGCATATCAGCCGAAAAAGCAGACCCCACAAGCTTTTACATACACCGGGACCTTAAATGGCGTAGCGCCAAAACGGGCAGCGGTGTAAATGTAAACGTTTTTCTATAGCAACCGTATGGCCTTGAGCCTTGGCTCATTTTTCAGTGAATTTATCGGGTGAGATCCTTCACCACCGCTGCCCATTTGAATGGGCGCCACGCCATTTAAGGTGCCCACGCACGGACCGTACTAGCCCGAGATTTAAATCTCTGAAATAAGCCACGACCGGGACGCGAACGTGGGATCCTCACGGTGATAAAGGAACTCGCCCAATTAATTCATTGAAAAAAACAAGCAGGATCGAGAACACGGGGTCGCCATAGAGAAACGTGTAAATTTACAATTACAGAGGGGAATTAAGCTAATGATAAAGCAGCCGCAAGATGTCGTTAAACTATGGAAACGAATATTGAACAGCAGTCGAATTTAGACACCTTTAAAACGCGTTCATCCGAAGTTATATATAAGCCAACTGCGTTTAATAGTTAAAATGAAGCATTACACGAGTTAGTAAAAGCTTGGTGAGGTGAGGTCGACGTTAGCAACAGTTCCACAAGATGTCGTTTAAACAATGGAAGATAAAAAATTGAAATAATTGGCGTTTAAAACGCTGTCAACCGACGTTGTATAGTCATCAATTGCGTTTAATCGCTAACTACGACTAGAGAAACAACTTACATACCAGTCCTACCTGCCGTCGGGTGAATAAACAGGGTCTTAAACTAGGACCTTAGAGGAAGACCTTAAATGGCGTGGCGCCCATTCAAAACGGGCAGCGGTGGTGAAAGATCTCACCCGATTAATTCGTTGAGAAATTAGCAGAGTCAAGGCCATATGGTCGCTGTAGAAAAACGGGCACATCTACAATTACATTTACATTCGTAAGGCGTTAAGGTCGACGACAATGACCCTGGCAGCCAAAAGATGTTAAACACTTCATAACACACAGCTTTCTTTACACACCTTTAAAATGCGTTTGGCCAAAGCTATATATAAATTAACAGCTGTTGGTGTAGGTAGATTGCAGGCGCACAATCGTGGCGTTAGCAAAGGTCGGTGTCTATGGCCCTGGCAGCCACAAAGATGTTAAACACTTCATAATACACAGCTCTCCTTACACACCTTTAAAATGCTTTCGACCAACGCCATATATCTCTTAACAGGCGGTGGTGTACCAGTAAGACAATTGTGGCGTTCGCAAAGGTAGATGTCAACGGCTATGGAAGCCACAAAGATGTCGCTAAACAACGGAAAAATAAAATTGCAGTTGAGATCATAACGGCTTCGCTCACTCGAGCTTGTTGTTTACAGCGGAGTCCAGCAAGCACGTTGACGAGGTGAATATGGTAACCCATGTTTATCATGGCCCTCCAGAGCATCTCACGTGAGACACAGTCAAAAGCTTTCTTAAAGTCAACAAAGCACAGATAGAGGGACTGCTGATTCTCTCTAGTTTTCTGCATCATGATTCTAAGATTTGTGAGTTGATCTCGTGTTCCCCTACCTCTGCGAAATCCAGCTTGTTCATCTGCCACCTCAAATTCTGTCTTCATCCTAACCCCTCCCAAGATAATCTCTAGGATGATTTTACTGGCATGCGAGACCAAGGCTATTGTCCAGTAATATGTGCATTGTCTTATATCGCCTTCTTTGAAAGAGGAACGAAAATTCAGTTTGTCCAGTCTGCTGTCCATTCTCCAGTCTCCCAAGCCTCACATAATCGATGCATCCTTTCCACTGTTGTTTCTCCGCCATGCTTGAACAATTCGGCTGGAACCTCATCCGGTGCTCTTGCCACTATAGCTGTCTCCCCAATTGCACGAGCCACCTCAGATTTTAATTGAGCTGGTTCGCGTGTATACTATCTGTCATCATATAATTATAATGCTTCAATGTATATTCACCACACTGCTCTGCAATTTTCGAATTCTCCGTTATCGTTTCACCTGATGTTGATTGGATGCAGAACAAACGAGGCTGAAATTTCCATGTGAGTGTCCTGAGTGTTTGGAAAAGATGTCGCACGTTTCCCTTGCGATTTGCTCCCTTCAGCGCCTCACACAGACCCTCAAGATGCACTTGTTTATCTTCTCTCAACTTTCTCTCAGCTTCCCTTTTCAACTCCCTCTACTGTTTAGGGTCTTTTGTTTTGGCTTCTCCCTTTGCCTTGAATAACGCCAAGCTTTTATTAGGAACGATCTCCCTTCTGAATTTCGCAAATTCTCTTCTCCTTTATCATTTCTGTCGTTCACTCTGTCTATTATTCCTCAGGTATTCCATTCAAAACTGAAGTCTCGTCTTCTCAAGAAATCCCACCCTGATCAGTCTTTCCATTTCCCTCAGCTTAAACAACCCATCCTAACCTCCTCTCCCCTCCTTTCTCTGGTTTCCTGGCAACGGACTTGGTTCTTGACAAGGCATCTTTGGACAACCCCACGGACTTGACGCAGCGCTCGTGCCAGAGAGGTGAAAGACATCGACAGGGCCAGCTGGTGCCCTGCGCTTAGCTTTAAAGTAGCGCTTTAGAAATTTCGAGTTTACAATTACAAAACATGGCTTCGGAGTCTGTTGAGTTTGGACACCTTTAAAACGCCTTAAGCCAACGCTATATATTTCTCGCAACTCCTAACTAAAGGTAACTAACATGAATTAACATTTAGCATCTTTACGCCACCACTGCCGTACTCGGGTGGTGTTAATCCCAAGCCTGGATAAAGAAGGAGGGAGACGTAAACGGCCTTTGATGCCATAAGATGTCGTTAAACAGTGGAACTATACTACTACTAAATATCTATATCCAGAAACAAGATGACATCAGCGATTAATGACATCAAGACGTGGACTGAATTACCGTTTAGTCAGTTATCACAAGAGACAAGGGATAGAAGCAGATGCAGGAATTGATGCAGCCAATCCTCGGCTCAAGGACTGTTGAAGACAATGGCCTATGTCTAATGATTGCGTTCAATCACTGGTTATTCATCGCTCTTGTTAGTCTGCGTTACAATAAGGTTATAGGCAAGATTGGGAGGCAAAAGATGTCGCTAAAACTATGTATTTATTTATTTTATTTAACCCGTCTATATATTATATTTTTCTTCTCGTTTACTTCCGTTTGTTTGTTCTCTGTTATTTTATCTGTTTATTTCTTTATCTGTCTTTCTCCATTCTCCGTCTGTATCTCTCCGTCACTCTGTCTTGTTGCTTACAGGTAAGTCATTGTCTCTGTGTCTGTGTCTGTCTGTCTGTTGTTCCTGTCCCTGTCGCTGACTCTGTCTGTCTATCTTTCTGTTGTCCCTGTCCCTGTCTCTCTCTCTCTCTGTCTCTCTCTCTCGCTCTGCTTCTCTCTATCGTCTGCCTGTCAGTCATTCAGTCAGTCAGTCTGTCTGTCAGTCAGTCTGTCTGTCTGTGAGTCTGTCTGTGAGTCTGTATGTATGTATGTATGTATGTATGTATGTATGTATGTCTATGTCGCTTGTGTTTTTCGTTGTCTCAATATGAAGTCACTGAAAAATATTCCAATACGTTCTCGTTAGGTCCTATGGGATTCTTGCGTTCCCTCAACAACATCAAATACACTTATTCAGGCGGCTCCTTACTTATTCACATTTGCGGCCTAGTCCGTAATATAATAATCGTTTGCGACGTCAAAATTACCAGTTAGTGCGATGGATAATGAGTAGTGATGGTCAACCAGAGACAGTTCTCTATATACAAGTTCTTTGTCCTGTCCGTCTGTTTGTCTGTCTGCCTTCGTCTTTCTGTCCGTGTCTTTATATCTGCCTCTTTCTGTCGCTGCTTTAGTCTTTGTGTCAATACAGATGGGAATAACTTTTTCAGAGGCCCTTAAATTCATTCATTCATTCATCCATCCATCAGTGGTTGGATGAACGAATGAATGAATGAATGAATGATTGAATGAATGAATGATTAACAATAGCTTCACATTTTCGTACTATGCATTACAATAATATGTATCTGATTTAAATATGGCGCCTTTATGATGCTTATATATATATATATAAGCATATATATATATAAGACCAGTTCTTGTAGAAGTCAACATAAATAAATATTCATGAACACGTGTATACATTGGTCTCTATTGCCATTTTAAAATTTTTCCAAATAATGCAGTTACCACTCAAATTGGGCAACGAATATCCATCAATATTCGTGCAATTAATCAGTTATTCATTAGTCACTTATTTATGCTGTACATTGCAATTCGCGAAAATATGTTGACCGATGCGACCGTAAAAGCCTTAATGAATATTCGTGCAAACTTTAGAGCCTAATTGTTTTCTTATAATTTTTAGGAATCAAAAGTTTAAAATTTCTTCCCAATAATCAGCAATGATTCTGTAATTAATTACAAAGTTGTTGACCTTGTTTGTAAAAAATACTGCATAAATTTTTTCTGAGTGATGATTTATAAAGATTAAGTAAATATGATTCGGCAAAACTTACACACCGTAATATCGCGTAATTGCACCTTATTTATAAACCGTCTTCAATCGTACATTGGACGCCACTGCCTTGTCTGGTGGTCGTGCCAGCCCGAAGCCTGGATAAAGGAGGAGGGCGACGACAACGGCCGTTGATGTCTTAAGTTGTCGTTAAACTGAGAACTACGACTAATAGTCCCTTGGATGACCTCTGTTATGACACAACTGAGTTAACCAGCAGAAGGAAACGGAGACAAAAATTACCAAAGGTAAACATACAGTTGACTTCAACGGCCATAGCAGCCACAAGATGGCGCTAATTACTCGATATAATAATTAAACTAGCAGTAATAGTTGGACACCTTTGAAACGGAATCGGCCGACGCTATGAATCTGTGTACTGCGCTTAACTTCTACCAATAACTCCGCGACTGCCTTTTTTGGGGTAGTGCCAGTCCCAAGCCTGGAAAAAGGAGGAGGGCGACGTCAACGGCCTTTGATGCCATAAGATGTCGTTAAACTAAGGAACTTACTAAGTGCTACCAAACTCCGCCACTGCGTTACTCGAGTGGTGCCAGTCCCAAGCCTGGATGAAGGAGGAGGGCGACGTCAACGGCATTTGATGCCACAAGATGCCGTTAAACAATCGAAACTACTAATCGAAACCCCGCCACTTCTTTTAGTTGGGCAGTGCCACTCCGAAGTCTGTATAAGGGAGGAGGATAATGCTAACCATCTTCATTAAGACAAGGCGTCTTTAAACAGCAATTACACACACACACACACACACACACACACACACACACACATACACACACGCAAGCGTGAAACCCTTTCTCTTTCATGAGGTGAGGTGAGTTAAGGTAGACGTTAACGGCCCTGGCAGCCACTAGATGTCGCAGAAACGTTGTTTAGTGGAATGCTCTGTTTAGACACCTTTAAAACACTTCGACCGATGCTATATATTCATCAGCCACGTTTGCTTTAAAAAGTAACTCCGCCACTGCCTTGTTTGGGGGTAGTGCCAGTCCCAAGCCTGGATAAAGGAGGAGGGCGACGGCAACGGCCTTTGATGCCATAAGCTGTCGTTAAACTGAGGAACTACAGCTTTAAAAAGTAATTATTCAAGGACGATGTTGTCGATATGAAGGGCCACAGTAGCCTTAAGATGTCGTTAAACAAAGGTAACTACCAATCAACGTTACGGAAGCCACATCTTTTAGGCAAGGTAAGGACGACATTAACGTCACTGATACCCACAAGATGTCGGTAAATATTGAATAGTAGGACTACGACAACTGCACAAATACTGTCACTAATATCGTCTTCAGACAAATAAACAACTTCCTTTCGTTTAATCGACCAAAGGTGTTTATATTTCAGTCACTTCTCCGCAGGATGTACCGCTTTCGCGTTGCTGCTGGTGAGATAATAGCGAACGGGATGAACGGTAGAGACCGCACGACGTCTTCAGGAGTGAGTCGCCATTTTCTGCGCAATTTTCTAAATTAAACCGTGTTTTCTTGTGAGTCCATAATTGGCCAATTTTCCACAGATAATGAATGATGTTTAAATCTGTCGATCTGTTTACGTCCAAAGTTCTGAAATCTTCCCAATAAACACATTTCGTAGGAAGGAAAACCGGCAGATATTTTAAAACTATTTAAAGTGCACTTATAAACACTTTTATGTTGAGGGGCGCTATACAAATGCGCTGTTACAATTACAGTTACAATTTCTTGCTTATGTAAGGTAACTTCGTGTAACGGTATGTCACTCTAATGCGATGCAGTATGTAACGCAGAGTAAGTCGCGGAAATTTCCTAGCGATGAACAGCGGTCGAAAGTTCCCATAGTTTAACGACATCTTATGGCATCAAAGGCCGTTGACGTCGCCCTCCTCCTTTTTTCAGACTTGGGACTGGCACTACTTGACTAAATTTAGTCGCAGAGTTAACTTAAGTAAACTAAATTTTTGCGATTAGTAGTAGAACCAAAAGTTTAATGACATCATATGGAAACATTGGCCGCTGACGTCCAATTTTTGCGATTAGTAATTTATGTAGTTCCTCAGTTTAACGACATCTTATAGCATCAAATGCCGTTGAATTGGAAAAAAAGTGTACGGTTTTCACTGTTGAATTTCATATCGTAACCCCGAATTAAGCCGATCAATTCTTTACTCTTGCGATACGAGTCAGTTGACGAATATATAGCGACGTTGGATCGCGTTTTAAAGGTGTCTAAACAGAGCCGTTATTACCCATTGCTTGTGCGACATCTTGTGGCTGCCAGGGCCGTTAAAGTCAACCTGACCACACATCACATCGTAAACGATTACTATATAACAGACGCTTCGCGGAGACCAGGGTCATCATCGGCTGCTTCTGATCAAATCGTCACACCAGGGGCAGTCGAAGAATATATAGCGACGTTGGATCGCGTTTTAAAGGTGTCTAAACAGAGCAGTCATACCCCATTCCTTCTACGACATCTTGTGGCTGCCAGCAGTCAGGGTGGGGACCAGCATGTCGAAATCCAGGTGAAGCATCTGGGAGGCTCTCAAATGGCGCAACAAAAATATTCTGATACACTTGGAATTACAATTACGATTACAAGTCAAGAGAAAGCCAAATGAATGAGATGCTAAGGCAAAAGTTTCAAGGGGTCGCGGGACTTTCCCTTCAGATATAACTATTGCTTATGTATGTTACTATACACCTATACCAATGCTTCTCAAACTCTGGTCTCCGAACCCCTTTTCCCTCTAAAAAACTACAGAGAACCCCAAGGAGCTTTTGTTTATGTGAGTTATATCAATCGATATTTACCGTATTAGAAATTAAAAATAAAAAATTACTGTATTAATTCGTTACATAAATAACATATTTTAATGTAAATAACTTCATATTTAATATTTACATATTAACTCATAACATAACTATATATTTTACAACAAAATAACTAACGTCTTAGTATTATTATGAAATGGTCCCGGGAACCCCATGGGTCTCAGGACCATGTTTTGAGAACCGCTGAGCTAGACATTATTTTGTGCATCGTTTCTGTAGATTTATATAGCGGCTGTCAATAACCAGTCGAATGCGTTTCTTTCGGTTTCCTCAGAACTAGGTGTGCCGGATAGGGAATCTATTTTGGAGCGCCATCGATGGAGCTTGGTGCATAGTTATATTAAAAGGGCGCTATAGAAGTTCTAAGTTTAGATTCGATTAGAACAAAACACGAGAAATGGTTTAATTTTTTGTCAACTGTTACAGGCATAAAAAGTCTAATTTCAACGCCAGACAAATTTGTCTACCCAAACGAAAAGGCCACAGTAATGTGAGGCTAGATCCATAAAGAATTTGCTTCATTCCAGACAATTAATGTCGATAGCTACAGTAATGTCTGAAGTTTCTAGCCCTTACTTTTAATTATATAGCGGTTGTTTTATGTAAACATCGTACGATTACAATTTTCATTCACAATAACTGGTAACAAAATAAACATTTGGGCCTACGATTTGTTTCTGATTAATGAAGGCAAAAACAATTGTTTGTTATTATTATTTTACATAGATAATTATAACAGTTCTGTTATTAGTTCATCTGCACTGGCTAGCTCTCTGCACCCAAGAAATAGATGGCAAGTCAGACAAAGAAACAGACCGACAGACAGACAGACAAAGAGAGAGGCACAGACAGAGGCAAAGACAGCGATAACGACACACAGAAAGACAAGTAGATGGATAGACAGACAGACGCACAGACAGACAGATAGATAGATTGATAGATAAATAGATAGATAGATAGATAGATAGACAGACAGACAGACAGACAAACACAGACAGACAGACAGTCAGCTAGATAGACATATATGCACATAAGCCCTATATGTAGATAGAAGGTAGATAGATACATAGATTAGACAGATAGATAAATACATACATAGACAGACAGATATAATGATAGATGCGGAGATAGTGATTATATATATATAAACAGAGAGAGAGAGACAGAAACAAAGAAAGAAGCAGACAAACAGAGATAGACAAGCAGACAGCAATTATTGACGTCTCCCCTGCGTCTGCAACTGACAAAAACATTAGACGCTTTGACATCCGAGTGGGATGGACCGACGCTCGTCTCCTGCCTCCGTACCTAGACGCAGGATGAAGGGCTTGACTGGCATCCGGACCTCGAGCCGCTAGAGGGCGAATACTACCACAACCTCCCTCAAAAGACGATGGGATTGGCATGCGCTCTTCTCAACGGACGATGGCTGAGCGCACTAGAGGGCGCTAGTTTCTCTGACATGGGCAGACAGACAGAGAGACAGAGACAGAAAGAGAGATACAGAGATACATAGTGACACAGAGTGAGAGGAGAGACAAGAGAGACAGAGACACAGAGAAACAGAGACAGAAAAAGAGAAAGACAGAGAGAGACAGACAGAGAAAGAGACAGAGACAGTGACAAAGAGAGAAAGAGACAGAAAGAGAGATACAGAGGTACACAGAGACAAAGAGAAAGACAGAGAGACAAGAGAGACAGAGAAACACAGACAGAGAGAGAGACAGAGAAAGCTAGAAACAGAAAGAGACAGACAGAGACAGACAGAGACAGAGACAGACAGAGAGACAGAGACATATAAAGAGATAGAGGGAGATTCCAAGGGAGAGGGACAATAGTTTTCATTTAAAGACAAATTCCTATCTCATTTGATCCCTCAAGTAAGACGTAAGGGAGGCACTCATTTCCTTTTCTTTAGACCCTTGAGCCGGCAATGGACGAATGCCAAGGTCCTGGACACGGGGCCAGTGCATCGCAGGACTTGCCGTTTACTTCCCAGCTTACGCCGGTACCAAATTCTACTGTTTAGTGACAGAAGCACAGTGTACGCAAACAACTTGCCCAGGGTCGTTACACAGAGTCGAACCCGCAACCGCATGATCATTGACCAAACGCGTTACCCATAGACTAGTGTGTCGCATATCCTTTAGTAGATCAAAACTAAAGCATACTAATGTTAATTATAGTAGAGTAACATTAATGTATCATACTGATGTACACATATTAATACTAGATTAACATTGACAAAAACATATTATTATAATGTATGAATATTAATATGAATTCATGCATATTATCATTAAGCATATTAATACGAGCATATTAATATTAATATAGTCAGTTTTTGGCTGAGGTCATAGTGAAGCAAGAGTGGGGGAGGATTTCCCTAGCCCCCCCCCCTGAAGAGTCGTCACTGGTCTCAACACCTCAATGAGAAAAGGTGCCCGGATTGACACGTGGTAATCGTAATCGTAATCTAGAGATTTCTACAGCGCTCGACGAAAGCTAAGTCGCAGCAACCAGCTTATTCGCAGGCGTTCAGTCAAAACAAAATTGACAGGAAGGGTTCGGTTCCAGGTGAAGATCCCAGAGTTAGGCAAGAGACAGTCGGACGGCTACGGTGGATGTTGTTTGGAATTGAACCGGAAAGTAAGATAAGGGGAAGAGGAAGAATCAGGAGGGGATTCGTGGACGAGGAGTGTTTTCAGTTTTGAGTGAAAGACCAGCGCAGAAATTGCAAAGGGTTAGGCGTTGGTGAGTTCGTAAGATGGGTCAGATATTTGTCGTAATTCCGGCAGGTGTTTAATTCAGAGGGGTGGGATAGCTAAGCACACGACGGGTATGAGGACTAGAGGACGCTTTCCACCCTCATCGCATTCACCCTGGGATGCTGCGTCAGCAATTCGTGAAAGGACATAGCTCGCGATCGGCAAGCGGCCGACTGAAACTGGGAGTCGGCCCTCGCCAGCGAGGCCCCCTTCGCGCTCTGAAGTGTATCGTCAGGCGAGCGCATTCTCCACCCCCGCAAGCAGAGCATCTTCCGCATCGTCTTGCGAAAGGACGGGTTGATGATGCAGTAGAGGATGAAGTTAGCCGAGAAGTTGATCGTCTGCATCAAGTTCGTCACCAATTCGATCGTCATGTATGTGTAACTGTGACCTATATTTCCATCGATCAGGTAGGCAATCTGCTTCACCATTTCGGACGGCGCCACGAGCAGGAAAAACATGAGTACGATGCAGACGAGCGTGACGGTGATGCGATGGTTCGACTCCTGGTCGCTAGAGGCGGACGACGAGGATCGACCAATCCTTCCGGTGTTCGACTTCATCTGTCGCCGGAGGGCGTAAGAGTTGTGTATCTCCTTCGTCAAGGCCACGTTGCAAAGGAGAAGCAGGGCCAGGGGTACGATGTTCCCCAGCCCCGCCCAAAGACCCCGGTAGGTGTGTTCGAACGTTTCGTCCGTTTCCCTCGGTAGTACCTTGTACGTCGTTGTGTTTCCATTTGCCGTCTGCTGTGTGACGATTATATAGCGCCAGAAGACGGGGATGTTGAAGACAACGGAGAGAAGGTAGACGAGAACGATGGTGGCCTTAGTTCGACCGAGACTGATGAAGTTGCGGGACTTGAGCGGGTGACAGATGGCGAGATAACGTTCCATAGACATGGCCACCGTCAACCAGGTGCTAGTCATGATGAAGATGTTGATGACAGCGGCACAGTAGCACCCATAGTAGGGCAGAAACCCCAGCGAGTCGAAGACCATCTCCTGGGGGAGGAACGTCGAGGGGAACACGGTGAGGCAGAAGGACAGATCGGACACGGCCAGGGCGATCAGGCCGACGTTTGCCGAGCGCTCCATGGACCTTAAGGAGTGCTGGATACGCTTGCCCGTCAAGATGAGGAGGTTCAAAACGTTGCCCAGGGAACCGAAGACGCAGATTGTTGGCAGGGCGAACTTGTAGAGGACGCTGTACAGGTTATGGAGAACGACCTGGTCGGGTGCGAGAAGGGTCGAGGAGGAGTTGGAGAAGAAGGACGTATTTAATAGCGCCATCGACGAAGAGTGGGAAACTACAATCCGGTCTGGTAGGAGAAGCGAGGAGGAGGAGTTGGAGAAGCAGGACGCATTTAGGAGCGCCATCGACGAAGACTGCGCAAGAAGCAGTCAAGTGTTCTTCTACGTCCTCTTACTTGTCCTATCGTTGCTCTTTTGGCAACAAAAAACAACGAAGAATGACGTTAGGCAACCGAAGACAACAAGAGACAACTCTGGGCAACGTTGTACAACATTAAAAATTCTTCACGTGCTTCAAGTGTACATCAACTCGTACATTAACGCACATAAACTGTTGCTCCTTTGACAGCCC
Organism: Norana najaformis; assembly: GCA_964023275.1. NCBI lineage: Eukaryota > Metazoa > Annelida > Clitellata > Crassiclitellata > Hormogastridae > Norana > Norana najaformis. Next base: position 1,683,417 of record OZ029929.1, read on the forward strand.
AAAACAACAACGTCAGGCAACTGGAGACAACCATGGACAACGCTGTACAGTAACACCATAGGTGACCACCCAACGAAAATATTCAGTGTGATGTGTCTCCCTTGCCCCATAAAAATCGACGCTTATATACCTAAGGTAGTAAGCAGATGAGTGAGTGAGTGAGTGAGTGAGTGAGTGAGTGAGTGAGTAGTCAGTCAGTCAGTCAGTCAGACAGTCAGTCAAGTGTTCTACTTCCTCTTACTTGTCCTATCGTTGCTCCTTAGGCAACCAAAAACAACAAAGGATGATGTTAGGCAACCGAAGATAACTAGAGACAACTCTAGGCAACGTTGTACAACATGAAAAATTCTTCAGGTGCTTTCAGTCAGTCAGTCAGTCATTCAGTCAGTCAGTCATTCAGTCACCCACACACACCCATTCTCAAACGAAACACCAAACGATGCTTCAGTTACACCCTCACTCAACAAATAACACCCTGGCCCCAATCTCTCATCTTCCTCCCTGGACCAATCCACCCCTTCTATCTAATACCCCACAAGATGGATGGGACAGCCATGTTTGATGAATAGCGCTGCGGCCGCTAGGCGGCCAGAGAGGGAGAACTCGTTATCTGACGGCAACAGAAACTACATGATCCCTGAACTGACGCGCTAATTAACCCGCGCTCGCTCATTGGCGGATGGAATTACGACGTAATAATGAAGTCTTGATGACGTCACGCTCATCAGACAAGCATGCTTTTGTAGCGCTAGTTTTCTTCACTTATAAACCGGCAAATACTAAAGTGGTGGTGGTGGTGGTGGTGGTCGTGGTGGTGGTGAAGACGATGATGATGATGATGATTATAATAGATTGGATTGTATTAGATGAGATATGAATTGATTAGATCAGATTAATGTGTTTGATTAGATTATATATGATTAGATTAGATAAATGAATTGGATTGGATTGGAAAAGACAAGATAAGATAAGATAAGATTAGATGAGATAAGATCAGATCAAATCAGATCAGGTCAGATTAGATTATTGAATTCGGCTCTCAGGGAGACGCTTTGTAGTCTGCCTCCTCCTACGACCAACTGTGCTGCCACCTGTTGATCGGAGACAACTAGAGGTCGCCACTCGCAGTTGAAATCATTCTGATGATTGGACGGCGAAGAGGATTAGGCGATTATGTCAGGTGACGAGATTACGCGCCGGAAATGGCGTCGAAAGCCAAAACCGAAACGAAAACATGTTTTTGTTTTTGCGTCATCGCTGTGTGTGTCGCTAACTCTGTCTGTCTGTCTGTCGCTGTCTTTGTACGCTTGTGTCTGTGTAACTGATTGTTTTGCTATCTGTAGGTCTTGTCTCACTGCTAATGAGCGTGGCAGTCTGTCTGCGCGTCTGTCTACCTGTCTGTCTCTCTTTCTGTCTGTCTCTGTTTCTGTGTGCGTCCTTCTTTAATCCTACCGTATACGACGCTCTATAAATCGTCTTATTATTACTATTACTACTACTACTACTACCACTACTACTACTACTACTACCACAATAAGAACAAAAACAACAACTACTACTACTATTATTATTATTACTAGTAGTAGTATTATTATTAATCCCGTCTGCTTTAGTTTGTTTTACCTGACAACACGAATTCTACCCTGAATTCATCTGTTCTCCTTGTCTCTCTTCTCGCTTCAGTTCCAAACACCATCCACCCTAGCCATCCGTCTGCATGGCCGATTCTTAGGTCTTGACCTGGAACTGAACCCTTCCTGCCTATCGATTTTGTTTTGACTTAGCGCCTGAGAATAGGCTGGTTCCCGCGACTTAGCTTGCGTTGGGCGCTGTAGAAATCTCGAGCTTTCGATTACGATTACCTGTCCATTACCTATGGAGGTAGAACTGCTGTCTTGTCAGAGGGCGCTATATGAATCACAAGATTAGATTAGATTAGTAGCTAGCTAGAGAACGGGTCTCGTTAATCATCAAAGGTAAGTCAGTCTATTATCGCCAAGACTACCGTCAGTGGACATCTTCCTTTATTTGTTTCTTGTTTAGACCCCTGTGCATTTAATTGCTTGTGCGTTTATCCAAGCCTACGATTCGTGTGGCACTCTGGTCTATTGGCAACGCGTTTGGTCAGTGATCATGCGGTCGCAGGTTCGACTCTGTGTAACGACCCTGGGGAAGTTGTTTGCGCACACCGTGCCTCTGTCACCAAGCAGTAGAATTTGGTACCTGCGTAAGCTGGGAAGTAAACGGCTAGTCCTGCGATGCACTGGCCCCGTGTCCAGGACATTGGGATTCGTCCATTGCCGGCTCAAGGGTCTAAAGAAAATGAAATGAGTGCCTCCCCTACGTCTCACTTGTGGGATATGGAATACGTTACGATTCCTCGCTCAACCGGTGGACATATGGCGTGTTTCTTACTTCTTACTAACTTGCTGCTGTCAGAAAACGCGCACTATATCTGGCGATGTACGCACACATCATTTTCTTCCTCTGGCCTTTGAGACGCTTTGCACATTCAGCAACAGCGCCCTAGTTTCTAGCAGACCTTGGGAGGCGTCTCTTGTGCATTTCCGGTGACTCGAGGGAAACAAGCTCTCTCTTGAAACTGTGATTCAACGCTTTAATGGGTTGTAGTTTTCTATGCCGGATATAAACGAGCCCTTTGCCGTTTCACGTACCTTTTATTTCTCCGGACTAATTTACGTAGACCTTGGGTACATAGTTAGTGTAAGGAATTTTAGTAACAGTAGTAGTAGTAGCAGTAGCAGTAGTAGTGGTGGTCGTGGTAGTGGTAGTAGTAGTAGTAAATAATATAATAATGAAAAAAATACAAAATAATAAAGTAATAAAAATTAATAAATAAAAATTAAAAATTAAAAATTAAATAAATTAAAATCAATAAAAGTAGTAGTAGAAGAAGAAGAAGGAGAAGGAGAAGAAGAAGAAGGAGGAGAAGAAGAAGAAGGAGAAGATGACGATGATGAAGAGGAAGAGGACGAGAAAGAAGAGGAGGAGGAGGAGGAGGAGAAAGAAGAAGAGGACTCTTATTATTTCATACACCAAGGTGCTTTTTTACTACTACAACTATTGCTACTACTAGTACTACTACTAATACTACTACATCATCATCATTATCAGCATCGTAGCCATCGTTAACACCGTCGACTTCATCAGTACGTCAACCAAGCGCAAACTACGCATTAGAAGGCGAGGAGTAGTTCAACGAAGCGTGTCAACACAATTCCTACCTACCTGTTTACCTTCACCTGGTCTGCCACCTTTAGTGCGTATCAACACCTGCCCTGGACTCTTTCCTTTCAGTCTGAACGCTTCAGAAGAGATTTACAAGCAAATGCTGTTGACTGCCCGTTTTACCAAAGAGCTGGTGGCTGACAAATCGACGCCAACTAAAATTAGTCGACTATTTGTTTGAGTGGAATGGCTTTTTTGATCCAGTCTGTAGGCATTGACAATTCGCTCGGGGCGGTTTTTCATTCTATTGAAAGTATAGACAAAGACAGACAGACAGACAGACAGACAGACTGACTGACTGACCGACCGACCGACCGACCGACCGACCGACTGACTGACTGATTGACTGACATACAGAGTTAGCCAGATAAAGGCAGGCAGGCAAACATAAATACACACATTAATGCATATATACATGCATACATACATGCATAAAAACATACACACATACATAACTACATTTGTATGTGCATAAATATAATTATACATATATATATATATGCATACATGCATGAATACAACAAACAAATATACATAAATATACATATATACAATTATACGTGTATACATGCATGCACATATATGCACATACATACGCCTACATAGTCATACATACATTCATACATAGACACATTCATACATGCATTCATACAGACATGTAGACAGACACAGGCAGACACAGACAGACACAGGCAGACAAAGACAGACAGACAGACACAGGCAGATAAACGATCGATGCATAAATTTTTCAGAACCCTTGTTGTACGCAGTTGCTCTCAGCATCAGCATCAATCAGCATCAACGCGCCGAACGTGACCACCACAAAACTACGATAGAGGCGCTACATAAAAGCCGCACTTCCACGCATACATCTCTGGCGACGCATGCGCAGTTGTGGCTACAGTCGCGCAATAGCCTCCCGAACACAGCCGGACGGAGCCGAACACAGCCGGACGGAGCCGAAAGGAGTCGGACGGAGCCGAACACAGCCGGACGGAGCCACCACAAAACTACGATAGAGGCGCTACATAAAAGCCGCACTTCCACGCATACATCTCTGGCGACGCATGCGCAGTTGTGGCTACAGTCGCGCAATAGCCTCCCGAACACAGCCGGACGGAGCCGAACACAGCCGGACGGAGCCGAAAGGAGTCGGACGGAGCCGAACACAGCCGGACGGAGCCGAACAGTCGGATGGAGCCGAGCACAGCCGGACGAAGCCGAAAGGAGTCGGACAGAGCCGAACACAGCCGGACGGAGTCGAACACAGCCAAACACTGCCGTGGAAGTCCAAAGAGAAGATGACAGGCAGAGATGGTTAATGGACGGATGGGGATAAGGAAGAAGAGCAAGATGGAACGACGAGCAGAGGGATAAAAGCAAGGGAGGGAGGGAGAGAGGGATGGATGTATAGAGGAAAGGAGGGAGCGAGCGAGAGGGAAGGAAAGAGAGGAAAGAACGATGGAACTGAGAAAATTGAGAAAAGTAAGAAGTCGCAAGTCTTAGACTCTGCACACTTTTTGTCTGCATCCTTTCTAAAGCTGACTTTTCTGCAAGAATGTAAATGATTCTAGAACAAAATATGGACGCACATCAGCCCAGACAGTCGAGGGATATAAAAAATTGTTGCTCATAAATCTAGACAAAAAGTGGGCATCAACATTAGTTGCTGAGCCTAAGCTAACACTTTTCTACCGATTCTCTACACTACTTTTTTAGAGTGTATGGAGGACGGTAGGGAAGAATGTGAAAGGAAGGAGAGTACGAAGAAGGTAAGAATGGAAGGACGGTGAGAGAGAGGAAAGAGAAGCAATAGGAGAGGAAGGGAAGTATGGAAGTGGGTAAGAATGGAAGGGCGGTAAAAGACAGGAAAAGGGAGGAATGAGAGAGGAAGGGAAGTAGGGAAGAAGGTAAGAATTGAAGGACGGTGAGAGGGAGGTATGGAAGGAGAGAAGAAGGCAGGGAGAAAAGAAGTACGAAGTGGAAAGACGGAAGAAGTCAGATGCATGGAAGAAGGGAGAAATAGTTGACGGAGAGAGGGAGGGAAGGGGCGAGCTACAGGGACAAGGGAGTGAGCTATAGGGACAAAGGAGTGAGCTACAGGGACAAAGGAGTGAGCTAAAGGGACAAAGGAGTGAGCTAAAGGCATAAAGATGTGTGAGCTAAAGGGACAAAGAAGTGAATTAGAGGGAAAAAGGAGTGAGCTACAGGGACAAAGGAGTGACCTAAAGGAGTGACCTAAAGGCATAAAGATGTGTGATCTAAAGGGACAAAGGAGTAAACTAGAGGGGAAAAGGAGTGAGCTACAGGGACAAAGGAGTGAGCTAAAGGGACAAAGGAGTGAGTTAAAGGGACAAAGGAGTGAGCTAGAGGGACAAAGGAGTGAGCTAAAGGGAGTGAGCTAAAGGCATAAAGATGTGTGAGCTAAAGGGACAAAGGAGTGAACTAGAGGGAAAAAGGAGTGAGCTACAGGGACAAAGGAGTGAGTTAAAGGGACAAAGGAGTGAGTTAAAGGGACAAAGGAGTGAGCTAGAGGGACAAAGGAGTGAGCTAAAGGGACAAAGGGACGGACGAATGGGGACAGGAAGAGGGTTGGGGCACTTGGCCAATTAGTTCCGGATTTGAGTGGCGTCGATGCCAAGTGAATGAACGATTAGATCTCAGGTGGACGAGAGAGCAGATGAGAAGACGTCGTCGCCCATCTGTCAATAAATTCACCGATGATGCGACAACACAGGACGCAAGAGGAGGAGGAAGAAGATGAGGAGGAGAAGGAATTGGAAGAGGATGAAATGGAGGAGGATGAAGATGAGGAAAAGGAGGAGCTACATGAGGGGGAATAGGACGAGGAATAGGACGAGGAATATAAGAAAGAGGAGGAATAGAATGAGGAATAGAATGAGGAATAGAAGGAGGAAGAGGAGGAATTGGAGGAGGAATAAAAAGGAACAGGAGAAATTGGAGGAGGAAGAAGAGGAGGAGAAGGAATTGGAGGAGGACGAAGAGGAGGTGAAGAAATAGGAAAAGAGGAAAAGGAGAATTATGGGGAGGAAAAAGAGGAGGAGGAATAGAAGGAGGAAGAAGAGGAAGAAAAAGAATTGAAGGAGAAATAGGAGGAGGGATAGGAGGAAGAATAGGAGGAGAAGGAAGAGAACGAAGAGGAGGAAAAGGAATAGGAGGTGGAATAAGGAAAAGAGGAATAGGAAGAGAAAGATTAGAAAGTGGAAGAAGAGGCGGAAGTGATGGAAGAGAAAGAATAGAAAGAAGAGGAAAAGATGGAAGAGGAAGAAGCGGAAGAGACGAAAGATCAGGACGAGGAAAAGGAAGAGAATAAATAATGGCAGGAATACGAAGAAAAAGGGAAGGAGTAGAAGGTGGGAGATTTATCGAGATTTATTCGACCTTCGTCAGCGATTCCTTTTCAACGGCTCTTTCCGAAGCAAATAGAATTCCGAATCACAGCATCTCATCGATATTGCAGTCATTTTTACCCGTTCATCTTTTCACGGGTGATCGCATAAGACGAGAGAAGGCCGTGAGCGAAATATGACCCTCACTCATCGCCAATGGACGAATACAGAAGAAGATAATAATAACATCGAGAACAAAAATATCATTATCGTCGTCATCATCATCATCATCATCATCGTCGTCGTCGTCGTCGACATCGTCATTTTGTTATCATCATCATCATCACCATATTCATCATCATCATCATTTGTCATCATCAACAACATCATCATCATCAACAACATCATCATCATCAACAACATCATCATCATCAACAACAACAACGTCATCATCATCATTGTCTTCATCATTGTAGTCATCATTGTGAGCATCATTAACAAAGACAACATCGTTATCATCGACAACAACAAACGAATAGGAAATGGCAACTACATTTAGCTAACCTTCAAACCAGAGCTTTTAAAAATGTGTTACCTCTACATATTACCTTCATGTGACCTTACCTTAAATTTTTTTACCTTACCTAAATGACCTTACCTACCAATACTTTAATTTATCATGCCATGCTTTACCTTATCTTATTCCCTTAAAGAGGCGCTATATTAATCTATGATTACAACTGCTATTACCTTACTTTAAGTAACCTGATCTAAGGTGCTCAGAGGCAAAAGGAGAACATGGCGATAATGAACATTAATTTACCTTCTTTTAATTGAACTTACCTTTCCTTACCATACTTTAACAATCAGCCTTACCTGGCACTGCTTAAATACACCTTGCCTTACTTTAATTTATCTTTCTTTATTTAAATGAATTAACCTTTTTGAAATTTACCTTACCTTAAATCATCTTACCTAATACAGCCATGCCTTACCTTATCTTAAATCATCTTACCTAGCATTACCATACCTTACCTTATCTTACCTTAAATCATCTTACCTAACATTAGGCCTGCCACACCTTACCTTATCTTACCTTAAATCATCTGATCTAATATTTCCATATCTTACCTATTCTTACCATAAATCATCTTACCTAACATTACCATACCTTACCTTATTTTATCTTAAATCATCTTACCTCATATTACCTTGCCTAAGCTCTCCGTCTCCCATTCGGCTCCCAAAGTCGCTTATAATCCACTGTAATAACGTTCGATCTAATTAGCAGGTGCTCGCCAAAATCTCCTCGCATTCGACCCTAGGTGGCGACAGACGCCGACCTCTGGCGGTGGATTCGAAGAACTAAACTAAGAAGATCAGTTACTTATTGCTTTCGTCATCATCATCAGCAGCAGCAGCATCTTTCTTTTTCGCTTTCTTCACTGCTTTCTTGTTCTTCGTCGTCGTCATCGTCGTCGTTGTCATCACTGTTGTTGTCGCTGCTTTTGCAAGGATATACTCATACTTGTAGTCCCACTGTTTAACGACATCTTATGGCAACATAATACATACACACATACATACATATATATATTTGCATAAATATACATGCATATGTATACATATATACATAACTACATGAAAACATACATACATACATATACATACATATATATACATACATACATGCATATATATATACATGCATATATATGTACATACATACACACATATATATATACTTACATACATGCATATATATACATAATTATATACATGCATATATATACATAAATACATAATCACATACAAACATACATACATACACATATACATATATATACATACATACATGTATATATATACATACATACATGTATATATACATGCATACATACACACATACATACATACATCACTTCACTTACCATACCTTACCTTATCTTACATTACCTAACACTGTGTTATAGACGCCCACTACAAAGTCATGACCCTAGCGTGTGCGCTACGTGTCGCTAGTGTCACGGCCCTATCATCTCAGCGGTGCATCTCAACCGTCCAATCTGCCTCTTGGCTACACGTTGAACCACCTGCCCTCGATTGTCTCAAGGTTTAACACTGAATTACCATAACACCACAAGGACAGATTAAAACAGTGTGAGAGAAGGATACATAGAGGGGAGAAAAAGCTTTATATATAATAGATACAGACTGACAGTAAGACAGGCGGATCTACAGACAGACAGACAGACGGACACACAAACAGACAAACACACAGACATACAGACACACAGACAGGGTGATAGTCAGACAGACACGCTTACAGACAGAAAGAGAGAATAATAATGTAGATAGACAGACAGACAGACAGACAGACAGACAGACAGACAGACAGAAATAATATAGATAGACATACAGATAAACGCAGACAGACAGACAGACGGAAAAGGACAGAGACGGTGACAGCTTTTATTGTTCATAGAAAGTTGGAACATAAAACTCGACTTGGAAATAGCAATAACGACATAAACATCACTTATTGCAATTTCCATGGAATCAGTTGCTAAGCTACCGGCGCCACGGCAACCGATTACAACACTCAAAAAGCAGAGTCCCATTACACAGTGGTAGAAGTCGAATGATTTTCTCCTCTGCGTCTCGGGGTTTGAATCCCACTGAGTGGTCTTTAAAAGGCTCTATATTAAGTGTCTATACATACATACATATATGCATACAAACATACATATATGCATACAAACATACATACATACATGGATACATACATACATACATACATGCATACACACATACATACATACATCAAAACATACATACACACATACATACATGGATACATACATACATACATGCATACACACATACATACATACATCAAAACATACATACACACATACATACATGGATACATACATACATACATACACACATACATACATACAAACATACATACACACATACATACATACAAACATACATACACACATACATACATGGATACATACATACATACATATATATATGCATACACACATACACACATACATACATACATGCATACGTACATACATACATACATACAAATATACATATACACAGGCACACATACACATACATACACATATACACACATACGGCTAGATGTCACTTTTCATGTAAACAATTTTCAACAAAATAATACGATATTTGCCTTAATTAAATTTTGAGATAATCTACTTAGTGCATTTGTCGAAACCAGTCAGTAATTGATTCAATTCACTCTTAACAGACGCTTGGAAATAATCCAAAAATGTGTCAGATAAAAAAATACATTTTGTTTTATCAGAGAATAAAATAATTTGAAAGAAACAAGAAAAATGCGGGAGGTTACTATAATTAAACGCAGTCGATGAATTTGCAACCTCGATTGAAAGGATTTACAAGGCCAATTATTTTATTTTCTTACTTCCATTATTTAAACAAAATCTTGTGGCTGCCACGGCCGTTAACTTTCTCCTGAGGAACAACATACCCATTCCGTTAATCGCAGTTGACAAATTGGCCTATATAGCATTGACAAAAGCGTTTTAAAGGTGTCTAATCTCTACTGCTATTTTATTACTAGTTTCCATTGTTTAGCGACATATTATGGCTACAGCGGCCGTTGACGTCTTTTAAGTTCTTATTTATTTACAGTGTATTGTTCATATTTTCTGTTAATGATTTTCGCTCGTTCATTTTGACATTTTCAATTCGTATTTCTATGGTTTTCTGACATTCTTTGTGGCGTTAAGGTATTCTCTAAAGACTGAGACGGGCGAAGGGGAGCCTCCTGGATTGCTGACGGTTTTTGGAGCTGACTTCTTTATTTTACAGTTTTCCCTCCAAATACATATTATATTCTATTTTAAACTGACATTTAATATATATTTTTAATTGGCCATTTAGCTCTTTCGTCATCAAGGCCTTTTCTCAAGCCACGTCAGCTATATTCGGTGGCCATGTTGGCTATTTTTCGTGGCCATATCGGCTCTTTTCTGTGTTATTCTAATTGTTTTTTCAATTGTAACTATTATTTTTGTGCCCGTAAAGGCTTTTTTCATGGTCTTAAGGCTCTCTTTGTATAAAGTATAGCATGAAATGTATTTACAGAAATATACATAGTTTTAGAGCTATATCTACGCATACATCATAGTTATTTACAGTTTATATACAATATTCATTTGCGGATAAAAATATATTTACAAACTGTAGTTACAGAGAATATGTACATTAATTTACATTATATTTGCACAGATTAATTACGAAATCTTACCATTGATTATTTTCATAATAATATTGAAAGTTTCAAGGTAAACATCTCGAATGGAAAGAATGTTTTTTTATGGTAAAATCTACTTTCTTTTCGTATTATTTTTGTCTTAAATTATTTGATATATTGTGTTTTTTACATGCAAGTAAAATATGTTCTGTTGACTCCGACACTCGGCACTCACAGCAGAGGTCAGCTGGACTTATCCATTGTTTGATTTACTTAGGTACCACTAACGCGGTTGACCAATATATTATATCTAAATATATAGCGTCGACAAAAACGTTTTAAAGGTGTCTAATCTCAACTGCCATTTTATTATTAGTTTCCATTGTTTAGCGACATCTTGCGGCAGCCAGGCCCGTTGACGTCGACCTTACTTTCGCGGGAGTCACAACGTTGGTCCTCAGTTTAACGACATCTTATGGCATCAAAAGCCTTTGCCGTCGCCCTCCTCCTTTATCCAGGCTTGGGACTGGCACTACCTCAAACAAGGCAGTGGCTTAGTTTTAAGGAAGTTTAACGCAGTTGAAGAGTATATAGCGTCGAGTGAACGCGTTTTAAAGGTGTCTAATCTTCACTGCTATTTGATCATTAGTTTTAAATGACGAGCGACAATTTTAACTGCCAAAGCCGTTGACGTCGACCATACTATAAATAATATACACAACAATTTATAGTAAGCTGGAGTTAGTTAAACTACAGATAGTTAGTCTCTGTTAAACGACGCTGTCATAACAAAGATGATTTGCGTCCATCATCCGGTGTTTGAAACCCGTTTGTGACACATAATATAGTTTTTAAACCAACAGAGCGCTATATAGTATAGTTTTTAAACCAACAGAGCGCTATATAATATAGTTTTTAAACCAACAGAGCGCTATATAATATAGTTTTTAAACCATCAGAGCGCTATATAATATAGTTCTTAAACCAACAGAGCGCTATATAATATAGTTTTTAAACCAACAGAGCGCTATATAATAGTTTTTAAACCATCAGAGCGCTATATAATATAGTTCTTAAGCCAAAAGAGCGCTATCCCTCGCACCCTTTAGAATTCCAGCGTCCAGGGAAGTGGTATCGAATTATTGACAATGTCGAAGGCTTTTGCTGTGTCAAAGAAAAACTCCCAGCAGAAATTTCATGATTCTCTAGAGACTCTTTAGCATCGGTGAATTCATTGTCAGCATCAGGGGCCCCCAACCGCGCAAAGTACAATGGGCTCCAATCGCCATTTTTAATATTTCAGTTGCCGGAGAGCTTAGACGAGGATATTAAAAACCATAAAAGGTTCTCTGATCATTATTGTCAAAAGCTTCAAAGAATTTTCATGCAAACCCAGAGCTACGGAAGTTGAGCGACCAGATTGGAAAAAACTTTGTTTGCACACAACAGATTCGTTTTAATGATACAAGCGTCCAAAGGTTTCTGTATCAGCTTTTCGGTTTTGAGAAGAATGGATGCATAGATATTGGTCTATACTATTAACAATGCATTTACCTCCCGACTTAAACATCTGACCAACATTCACGATTTTATTTCATTATGAACAATATCGTTGCTAAAGATTATTACCTTACCTTACCTTGCTTCATCCCATCTTATTTTACCTTAGATTATATACTCTATCTTACCTTAACTCCGCCACTAAACTTTAATGCGATGTTCTCCTTAAACACCCTTAAAATGAATTCCACCGACGCTACAATAACCATCACCTCATTTATTTAACTCCGTGTAACTCCGCCACTGCCTTGTTTGAGGTAGTGCCAGTCCCAAGCCTGGATGAAGGAGGAGGGCGACGGCAACGGCCTTTGACGCCATAAGCTGTCGTTAAACTGAGGAACTACTAATTTAACTCCGTGTAACTCCGCCACTGCCTTGTTTTGGTAGTGCCAGTCCTGGATAAAGGAGGAGGGCGACGGCAACAGCCTTTGAAGCCCTACGCTTTCGTTAAACTGAGGAACTACTATTTAACTCCGCGTAAACTCCGCCACTGCCTTGTTTGGAGTAGTGCCAGTCCCAAGCCTGGATAAAGGAGGAGGGCGACGTCAACAGCCTTTGATGCCATAAGATGTCGTTAAACGTTGGAATTACTACTGCTTCTTACCTTACCTTACTGTATTTGACCTTGCCGTACGTAACCTTACCTTACCTCACTCACCTTATCCTATTCTAATTTACTTTACCTTATAATCTAAAGGCGCTACATAAGGAGTGTTTTGCAGAGTGGTTAAGACTCAACCTCTCACCTGGGTTCGATTCCTGTCAAGTGGCAAACACAACGGAAGTTTAAGTCACCGGAAGTGTCTCCTATATCCGGTTGTCTGAATCCGCGTGACCAGAAGGTCATCCGACGGCCCAGCGAAACCGCAAAGTCAAGGGTTCGAAACCAAATGCTACTGATACAGATCGAGACAAAGACGACCAGCCTTAGACTGCGCACAGGCAGCAGAAAGATAACCGTCCCTAGATCGACGCAGTCTGTCAACAGACGAACGACCCTGGACACTGCAGAGGACAGGTGAAGTTCAGACCACGATAGTTATACGAGTATATCAAGGCGCCTCTGAGCGTAAGGAGGCCGGTTCGAGTCCAGGTCGCGACTTATTTCGGAGATTTGAATCTCGGGCTAGCACGGTCCGTACACGGGGACCTTAAATGGCGTGGCACCCATTCAAACGGGCAGCGGTGGTGAAGGAACTCACCCGATAAATTCACTGAAAAATGAGCCAAGGCTCAAGGCCATACGGTCGCTATAGAAAAACGTTTACATTTACATTTATCCGACTTCAGAGGGCGTTCTCAGACAACGTCTGTATCGTAACAGGAAGCGTGTAAGCAACTACGGTAGACGAAAGGGGCCTCAAACGTAAAGGTGAAACGTCTACGGTGGATCATATGAGTCGTGGTCGTAACATGTTGGCAACTACGATAGACGGAAAGGGCTACAACGCAACTCATACGGTAGAAACTGCGGACTGAGTTCGTGAGACGAAATCCTCGGCTGTTCGGAGCTGCAACGAATGAGGAGAAATGTGGCAACTGATGACTCCTGCCCGAGAGTATGCGCGCGCTTTGCGATGAAGTAACGACAACTGAGACGGAACATGGATGGATGGATAAATGGATGGATATTGCGCGCGGTTACACAGCTACTGTTTAGACGCGTGTTAGGAGGTTGACGCTTTAGAAGCTGACTAGTATGCCTCTCTACACATTTATGCACAAAGTAAATAAATAAACATATATATATATATATATATATCGACATTTATGTATGTACTGAATGCATGTATATGTGTTAAGAAGAGTAGGAACAATGAAACTTGGGTACGAATGTTATTATATCGTCGGTGGAAAGCGTTTAAAGGGTGTCTAAAGATAACATCGTGCTACCCATTGTTTTTTCTTTTGGCTCTCATGGCTCTTGATATCTACTTTGACTTACCTAACGTTCAAAAGATATATATTTTTAGTTAAAATGATTATTATATAAGATATCAATTGAAAGCGTTTTAAAGGTGTCTGGTAGAGCATCGTATTTCCCATTGAACACGGTAGCTGATTGATTAGAGGAGTCGGCTTTTAATGGGGAGAGTACGGATTCGAGCCCACTCCCCTTATACGATTACTGTGTAGGGACTTTAAGCAAATCTTTCACTCGCAATTGTTCAGCGCCATCGACTGATGCTTAGTTATTAGATAAGGGCGCTTAATAAATGCAGAAATGAATGAATACATTACATTATCCGGTGTTAAGCCACATCTTGCCAAGTAAAAGCGTTGCCTTTTGAAATGAACTTAAATATATATTATTATATGTATATATATATATATATATATATTATTACAAAATATCTTGACGTAGCATTCAATATCCGTCTGTTTCTCTTTGTTTGCTTGCATACACGTGTCTGTATCTGTCCGTCTGTGTCCAGACCGACTGCAAGATAGTAACTTATTCGCTAGGTGGCGACGCAATAAATGCTCACAGTTTCCATCATCTTTCCCCAGGCGTAGTTGCAACGTTTTGCAATTTATCGTAATCGTAATCGTAAACTCAAGATTTCCACAGCGCCCAAAGAAATTAAGGCGCGGAAACCAGCTTATCCACAGGCGCTTAGTCAAAACAAAATCGTTAGGCAGTAAGAGTTCGGTTCCAGGTCAAGATCCAAGAGTCAGGCAGTAGGAGACAGTCAGACGGTTACAGTGGGTGGTGCAAAAATTTAGTTTTAACCGGCTTTCTAAATCCCAAGAGTATATACACATTTATCTAATATACAGTGCTCATATATATATATATATATATATATACATACACACACACATACACTCCTGATGATATACATAAATAAATATGAGCATTGTGCAGTATAAATTTTTTTATGCATGTATATGTAAATCCCTGTCATCTAATCGGAAAGTCATTCGGTATAAAAACACAGTATGTCTGTATCGAAAAGCCTGTATAAATTATTGTATATACATGTCTATATATCTGTCTATCTGAAAATGCTTGACTGTATATGCAAATATATATATATGCAGCATCGATCGCCATTGTATGTATTGCTAGCTGTAAATGATAAATCTGTTATCTAATGTGATCGCTGGTCTTAATTTCAGATAAAGATAAAAGGCATGAGAAAAAATGAAAGTCTTGTGTGTCTGCTACAATTGCGTATGCTCATTATAGTAATGCATTTATTACCAACTTACTTACTTATTGTGCACAAAAATTTCTATATTACATCTGTATATATATTTGTTGAAATCGTCTTCCTCCTCCTCTCTCTCCTCTCTCTCCTCCTCCTCTCCCTCCTCTTCTTCCTCCTTCTCTTTTCCTCCTCTTCTTCCTCTTCTTTTTCCTTTTCTTTTTTTCTTCCTCCTCTTCCTCCTCTTCTTCTTCCTTTCTTCATCCTCTTCCTCTTCTTCTTCTTCCTTTTCTTTTTTCTTCCTCCTCATCCTCCTCTTCTTCTTCCTTTCTTCCTCCTCTTCATCTTCCTTTCTTCCTCCACTTCCTACTCTTCTTCTTCCTTTTCTTTTTTCTTCCTTCTATCCCTCCTCTTCTTCTTCTTTCCCTTTATCTTCTTCCTCCTTCTCTTTCTCCTCTTCCTCCTTCTCTTTCTCTTCTTCCTCCTCTCCCTCCTCTTCTTCCTCATTCCCTTTCTCTTCTTCCTCCTCTCCCTCCTCCTCTTTCTCGTTGACGACGACGCAATGGTAAACAAAGAATAAAAAGAACGAGTGAGAAAAAGAAGAACGAGATCTACGGCGATAGCAAGAACAAGAACAATGTAAGAACAGAAAGAATTAGAACAGCAACAGATAGAACAATAGCAAAAAGAGTCGTAAAACCAAGAATCGAGAACAACAAGAACAAGAACGAGAACAAGAAAAAGAAGATGATTAGCAACAAAAAACGGTCAAAGAACTAGGCACAAGAAGAAGATAAACTCGGACAAAGCCGGAAAGTACTATTCGACCGCCACCCCTTTATTCCCGAACCCACTTACGTCGCGCCGATGAGAGTCACGTGTCGTCGGTCACATGCACCAATCACATCTGTCGCCTTCGCATCTTGAAGCAAAGAAGTCCGAGAAATCTATAGGCAGATGGACGCACACACGCAACTATAGCATTATATGTCTTCACGTTTTGCTTGGGCTTCCGTTTCCGGCCAGGCAACCGGATTTCCGGTCGACGAAACTGGTCTCTTAACGAAGACAATTTGTCCCCAAGTCGATCACAAGGAAAGACGTGTCAAACTGCTAGAGGCGGCGATAAGTTGTAAACATTGGGGGCCCGGACTTATAGTGGGAGTCTGGGTGCGAAGCCCTTATTGAAAAGAAGTAGGCATAAAGGAGGCAGACATATAAAGCCCAACATCATCTCAACAGACAAAAAATGAGAAATGTCACTGATATTATTTACTGTGCCATGTCAATTTACGCAGTAGTTATGACAGTAAAGCTAAAACAGCGTAATCTGAGCATATAATTATTTATTCGGCATTGAAATTGCCAAAAATGTTCTCCCTGACTGTGCTCTTTACATAAAGCCAACAGTTTAACTACTGTCCTGAAAAGTTGTAGTCAACATTTAGTTATGAGAATTCTTAAGCTACGTATACTGTCATCTACAGTTTTTATCACTCTAGTGTCGGAGCCGACACCTGGGTCACTTGCCGTATCGTAAGCGTAATCGTAATTCCGAAACTCCTACAGCGCCCAACGAAAGCCACGTCATGGAGACCAGCCTATTCACAGGAGCTCAGTCAAAACAAAATCGATAGGCAAAAGGGTTCGGTTCCAGGTCAAGAACCAAAAGTCAGACGGAGAGACAGCGTGGCAGCTATGGGGATGGTGTTTGGGGTTGGAGAGGAGAGAGATAAGAGGAAGAAGGGGTGTCAGGATAGGATCTGTGAAAGAGGAATGTTTTCAGCTATGAGTGAAAGGCCGAAGCAGCAACTGCAAGTGGTGGAGCATCGATGAGTTTGCGGATTGAGCTCAAAATATTGAGGGACCCGGACCTCTGAAGCATCAATATGATCGTCGCCTCGGCTTTTATCTAACCCTAACCCTCTTCCACTTCCTCTGCTTCTTCTAATCCCTAACCCTTACCCTAACAGACAATAAAATTTCTAGATCCAACCGACGATTCCGAACCTAGTTACCAAAAGTAGTAGTTTCTTGTTTTCTAACCAAATCATAAAATATCGTACGTCACCAAGACGTATAATTTGGTACCTGCGTAAGCTGGGAAGTAAACGGCAAGTCCTGCGATGCACTGGCCCCATGTCCAGGACAATGGGATTTGTCCACTGCCGGCTCAAGGGCCTAAAGAAAAGGAAATGAGTGCCTTCCCTACGTTTCACTTGTGGGATCATATGGGATACTTTACTTTACTTTAGATAAGCTGGGAAGTAAACGGCAAGTCCTGCGATGCACTGGCCCCGTGTCCAGGACAATGGGGTTTGTCCACTGCCGGCGCATAATAAAATTGAAATAAAAAACAGCGAAACTCTAGCTAACAAAACAAGGAATATAACTTTGCAAAGAACTCATTTTGATCCAATTTTATGCCTTCTTGCCATCTGAGCGCATTCATCGGAAAACTGACTATTTGTGAGGCACGATCTCATTTGCATATTTATAACAAAACACACCCACATACGCATACTCACATGCAGACATATACACACACATTCACAGACATACACACACATATACACACATACACATGCATAGACACATACACAGACACACACATACAGATACACACACATATACACAAATACACATGCGTAGACACACACAGATACACACACATACACATACACACATATACAAACATACACACATACACATGCATACACACATAAATAGATACACACAAATACACATACATACGCACACATTCACAGTCATGCATATTCATTGATGCATTTGTTCGCCACAGTTTCGCTGGGCTGCGCTTTAATTCGATTGAAACCTGAGGCGAGATCTTCTCTCGTTCTTTCTGCCATTCGATCTATTCATGGCAGAGCATGAAGGAAAACAAGAGGCGGAAGAGGAGGATAGGAAAGAGGAGCGGGTAGAGGAAGAAGATGAGGAGGAAGATGAAGAAGCTGATGATGAAGAAGATGAGGAAGATGATGAAGAAGATGATGAGAAAGAAGATGAGGAAGAAGATGAGGAAGAAGATGAGGGAGATGAAGAACAAGATGAAGATGAGGAAGATGATGAGGAAGATGAGGAAGAAGATGAGGGAGAAGATGAGGAAGGATATGAGGGAGAAGATGAGGAAGTTGAGGAAGACTAAATAGAAGACTAGGAAGAAGATGAGCAAGATGATGAGGGAGAAGATGAAGAAGATAGTTATGAAGATGAAAGAGAAGACGAGGAAGAAGTGGAAGAACAGGAACAAAGAAGAGGTGCAGGTGAGGAGGAGGAGGAGGAACAGGAGGAGGAGGATTCTCAAATCTCTTCCGGGCATAACTGAATCGTAGCAATAAGCAATTTACGCCCAAATGGCTGCAAAGAATTCCACGACGAACACCGCTGTCATTCATCTCTCGAGCCGAAACCGTGTAAAAGCTTCGCCAACTGGGGTCTGGATGAAAGACATTCCCTGGAGCGGTGATTATATGGGGGGTAGATGATACGTACCCTACCCTCCGTCGCTTCTAAAGGCTAACTTAGCAGGGTAGAACTCAGTGGTGGGTTTAGCTATAGGCATGGAGGGGGTGGTTGCCCCCACGCTCCTCTAGGTTAAATGCCGGCTCCTCTCAGACCAGCTCCCTGCCTGGTAGACTGCTAGAATTTCTCCCCTCTGGATATGCTCTCCCCCAAGCAAGCCTGATGGAACTGTGAGTGGGAGAGACAGACTGACTCTTAGACTGGCAGACGCCTACGGTGAGATATAAACAGTGAGACAGAGACATAGACAGATAAACAGAGACTCAGGCAAACAGACACAGAGAGAGACACGAAGACTAAAACGATTGATACGACGAAATCTGTTAATGAAAGGAAATAGTGGAAGGACGAGGAAAATGAGGAGGAGGAGGAGGAGGAGAGAAGGAGAAGAGCAGAAGGAGAAAGAAGAAATGAAGGAAGGAGGAAGAGGAAGAAAAGGAGAAGGAAGAAATATAATGCGGCGAGGTAGACACAGGCCCCCGACTGCATATGCTGAGGTAAAGAAAAATGAAGTCGATGAGACTTCATATCTATGGCAAACTGTTGGGACCGGCTTAGTGGACTGTTCTTCTTATCTTGGATACAATAAGTATTCAATACAATACAATACAATACAATGCAATGCAATATGTCAATGTCTTCTCCACTGTCTCAGAACTGCACATATGCATCAAATCGAGTTCATTATCGATGATGAAGCACCCATTCGCTAGATGGAGCCACTTGTTTAACGGCTCCAGTCGCTAGATGACGCCACGGTACTGTACAACGTCACTGAACAATTATTCGAGAATACACTACACAACTTTTACTTTACAGGAAAACCATAAAGCAATTCACTTATTGTAGAGTTTTACCAGTAACCGTGCTGAGGGAAGATATATAAAATCAATTAATTAATTTAAAATAAATATTACTTAAATAAATAAATAATAAATACATAAATAAAAAAAATGAAAACACAACGAATCTATATTATTGTTACATACGTCGTATAGGATGCTATCGAGTAGTTTGAGTGAGTGTACGTCGTATACCTTCTCTACATTGGCGGGATAGTCGACCTTACAAAATGCTGACGGTTCGGACTGGATTTTGGTTTTGGTCCTTGATGACCGTATTTCCCTTCCAGTCTCTTTCGGGCAGTCGTCTTCAAGTGTCACTGTGTCGATGACTCGTGTGGTTCTTCTGAATGCATGCATGCATGTATACGTGCATATGCATGCATGTTGTAATTACGTGTGCATGTATATAATTGTATGTATGTTGTATGTATGTATGTGTTGTTTGTATATATGTATCTATATATGCAAGCATGCATGCATATATCTATGAATGTATGCATGTACATATGTGTGTTATTGTATGTGTGTATGCATATAAAGATGCATATATATGCATGTATGTATGTATGTGTGTAATATATATATATATGTATCTTTGTGTGTATGTATGTATGTACGTATCTATGTATGTATGTATGTATGTATGTATGGATATATATGCAGGTATGTATCTTGTTACCGACTGGTGACGTGATAAGAGCTGAATAGTCGATGGTTTTGTCCGTCGAAGAGTCCTTTCTGTCTAATCAGGCGACGAAGTAGCCTCAATTCCATTTCCTTTGATCTGCTCCGCTTCACCTCCACATCAGGCGTCTACCTCCCTCCTCCTCCCCCTCCTCCACCCTACCCCCTCCTTCTCCTCTACCCTCCTTCTCCTTCTCCTCCACCTTCCGCCTCCTTCTCCTCCTCCACCCTCCGCCTCCTTCTCCTCCTCCTCCTCCACCCTCCTCCTCCTTCTCCTCCTCCACCCTCCTTCTCCTCCTCCTCCTCCACCCTCCTCCTCCTCCTTCTCCTCCTCCACCCTCCTTCTCCTCCTCCTCCTCCACCCTCCTTCTCCTCCTCCTCATCCACCCTTCTCCTCCTTCTCCTCCTACGACTTCGTGTCCTCATTCTCTTCCACTTCATCCTCCTACTCTCCCTGCCGTCCTTCTACTTGTTTTCCTCATCCTTCTCTGTCTACTTCCCCGTCCTTTTCCTATTCCTCTTCTTTCTCCTGTTAACTTCCTTCCTCCTCCTCCTTATCATCCTTCACCTATTGGATTTCTATACATACATACATACATGCGCACATACATTTATGCAGAGTATGTGAGAAGAGATAGAAGACATAGCCAGAGTCAGAAAGGGGCAGACAAACAGACAGAAAGACAGATAAACAGACAGAAAGACAGACAAACAGAAAGACAGACAGACAACAGACAGAAAGACAGACAAACTGACAGAAAGACAGATAAACAAACAGTAACAGACAGACAGAAAGACAGACAGACAGAAAGATAGACAAACAGACAGAATGACAGACAATCAGACAGAAAGACAGACAAACAGACAGGGACAGACAGACAGACAGAAAGACGGACAAACAGACAGAGACAGACAGACACATAAAAAGACAGACAAACAGAAAGACAGACAAACAGAAAGACAGACAAACAGAAAGACAAACAGACAGGGACAGACAGACAGACAGAAAGGCAGACAAACAGAAAGACAGACAGACAGAAAGACAGACAAACAGACAGGGACAGACAGACAGACAGAAAGACAGACAAACAGAAAGACAAGGCGTATAGCATGAAGGGCGTCGAAAACGGGTCGAAGAACCATTCGATGGAACATTGCCATTTGCCATTTACCAAGTAAACTGGGCCGCCAGAAATTCAATTTAATAATCGAATTCGGTCACAGTGTCCCCGCGTTCCCCCCCGACTTCTCTGGCTCAGGCGCCCACTGCAGTCTGGGTAGACCGGAAATGCGTCGCATCGAATAGTCTCTCGGGTAAATCGGGCGAGAATAAGGGCGCTATATAAAGACACAATCAACGATTAGACCGTTTGTATCTAGGCTTTGGAAAGCATGTATGTATGTATGCATGTATGTATGTATGTATGTATAAATGTATGAATGTATGTATGTTTGTATGTATGTACGTATGTATGTATGTACGTATGTATGTTTGTATGTATGTATGTTTGTATGAATGTATGTATGTATGTATGTTTGTATAAATTTCTAAATGGGCGTAAATCAAGGCACAATGAGTTTGTAACTTACAAGATGCGATAAAATTTTAACTTAAGCTGCACTGAATAAAACAGAGCAAACAACCAAGAAACAGGTAGCATGCGAAAGAATACTGTTCCGAAGAATGGCCAATGCATACTGGCATTGTGAACTGGATCAGTGCGGAAATGACAAGCATGTCACAAAGCACAATAACATGCCAACTAACTTAGGATAGATTAAAGGAGACTAAAAAGCATGCTACATCGCAAATTGCTACATTCATAAACTTTAAATGGAACTGAGACATCAACATACCTTCATCATAGTCATTAGTAGTGTTGTTAAGAAGGTCCCGAGTTAAAGTTGATGAAGCAGCTAAAGTTAGTATCCTTTCCTTCATCTGCTGAAATTCAACTGTCAACGACTTTTCAACAGAGGTTATAGCCAAAAATTCCTCTCGAATCTAAAACAGCACAGCCATGCTTGAGAAATAAGCATCACAAATTGCCTAATTGCCATTTGCAGCAACTGACTAGTAAGTGCAACTGGCCTTTGGCATTTTAAAAACATGCTATGTGTAACTGAAAGAAAAGCAGCTAAAGTTAGTATCCTTTCCTTCAGCTGCTGAAATTCAACTGATATATGTAACTGAAAGAAAAGCAAGCACTCCCAGCCTACAAAAAAAAGTCACTCATCAACTATTACTGTTAAAGGCTGCTATAAAATGTCCTTTTCATTTTACCATCTCACCTTGCACATACAACTGCAACTGAGATTCTAAAAACTACACAAGTCAGTAGTTGGGACATTTACCACCACTCTTCTGAAACTTCACAAAGCACTACACAGTGTCCTCCAGCAGCAATTCAGGTTATATGCATCCCTAAATTTTAAAGAAATAATTACTTGAATGGCAGTGCATGTAATATGCAACCCAAATTTTATTTTACCGGAATGATTTGGGTCAACAGTCTCTGAACTATCGTAATCGTAATTCCGACATTATTGTGTCTTTGCAAACGGACTCTGAAAAGCGGGTAAGATGGCTCGCAAATGTCACAGATGTAACAGAAAAACATTTTAAAAACACATTAACATAAATTTGGAAAAAAACAGAATCAGAATTACGGTTAAGTAGTTTTGCTTTCAATCCGGCGAACACCACACACAAAAACAACGATACTTCGCGCTAAAACGAAAACGCCAGATTACGGCAGATACGCCCGTTCTACATGACGTCATATTATTCTACTGCAAAAATTAATATGGCATACATCATGAACGTCTTTACTTAACGCAGATAACACCAAAATCATAGAAAACAAAAATTAACTGACACATGTAAGAGCACCATTATTCCGAAGCCCGAAAAATGAAGCTCGTTGCGCATAGGACATGAAGTCATGAAATTGGCTATACAATAATTGGTGAATTGTGCTACTGGGTCCGCTTCACGCTGGCGGCTCATATAAGCATTTACGTTTACCATAAAATCTACTGTTGGAAAATCTTTTTTTCAGCCGGGATTTAAACCGTTTGTTCAGCCAGATAGTTCGAGTCCGCTTCTGCTGACTTTACTGAGTCAACCGTAATCGTGTACTTCACTGGTTTCGATGATTCCATCCATGCGTATACGAAATTCACTGCATCGAGCGACCAGCATTTCCCATGTACTTAATCCGTAAACCTATATATTAAATGCTGACTCCAAGAATCTCGAGGCACATACTGTCGGCGAGAATCTTTCTGAAATCGGACACTGTACTCACTGTACGTCAAATTCGGGGTCACTTTGGGTGTCTGAAAGGCAGTAACAGTTTATTATATAAACTGCATATTTTGTGAAATGTTTGTGATTGCCTTATATTAACATATTAAAATATCCATAGCTCATTTTCTAGCAACAATTGTATGCCTCCTTTAAAGAAGAAATATTGGTCCACATTTGTGTTGCATTAAAAATCCACATTGAGTGTTGCATATTTTTTTGCTACACTTAGTGTTGCACAAAAATGTCCACACTTTGTTGCAAAAGCATCCACATTAGTGTTGCAAAATCTGCTCAACATTAAATGTAGACAAAGTGGTCTACACTTTTTCTTACAGAGTATGTATGTATGTATTTATGTATCTATGTTTGTAAATACGTTTGGATGTATGTTGGTATATGTGTATGTATGCATGTATGTACATGTGTATGTAAGTATGTATGCATGTACGTGCGTGTCTAAGTACGTATGTATGTATGAATGTATGTATGTTTGTATGAATGTATGTATGTACGTATGTATGTAGTTCGTATAAAAGCATGTATTTATGTTTGTATGTATGTATGTATGTTTGTGAGTATCTATCCATGTATATATGTATGTGTGCCTAAATGTATGGAACAAACTGTATAAATTCGTGCATGAATAGATGCATGCACACTCTTGTGTCAGGGTTGATTAGGACAATGCTATTTATAGCATATGCCGGCATAATTGTTTCACCCATTGATCAGCTCCATCGTTATTAAATGCACAGTAGCCGATTGATTAGAGAGCTCGGCTTGTAACGCGGATAGCACGGGTTCGAGCCCCCCCCCCCCCCCGAGACGGTTACTGTGTAGAGACCTTGAGCAAGTCCTCCATTCACACATGCTCAGCGCCATCGATTGATGCCTAGTCATTAGATAGTGGCGCTTAATAAATGCAGAAATGATAATAGCAGGAGGAATACCATTGGTTACCCTTGCATAGTTTGAGATTTTCAGGCTTTGTTCAGTCTTATCTAAGATCGTTATACATACATACATACATACATACATACATACATCCATACATACATCCATACATACATCCATACATACATCCATACATACATCCATACATACATCCATACATACATCCATGCATACATACATGCATACATACATGCATACATACATACATACATACATACATAAATACATATATACATACACACATACATGCGTACATAGATACATACATACAGTAGATACATACATAAATGTACATACATACTTACATACATACATACATAAAAACGTACGTACATACATGTAGATAAATACAAGCCACCTCACTCATCAGATATCACCATATAACGTAATCGTAATCGTAAGCTGGAGACTTCTACAGCGCCAACGAAAGCTAAGTCGT
The DNA here is from genome assembly GCA_964023275.1 of Norana najaformis. NCBI lineage: Eukaryota > Metazoa > Annelida > Clitellata > Crassiclitellata > Hormogastridae > Norana > Norana najaformis. Next base: position 1,708,767 of record OZ029929.1, read on the forward strand.
GGGAACCATTATACACAAGCGCTCTGTCAAAACAAAATCGACAGGCAGGAAGGGTTCGGTTCCAGGTCAAGATGCAAGAATCAGGTAGGCAGGCAGTCACGTGGCTATGGTGGGGTGTTTAGAATTGAACCGGAAAGTGAGATAGGAGGAAAAGGGAAGAATCAGGATAGGATTTGTGGAAGAGGAGTGTTTTCAGTTTTGAGTGAAAGACCTGTGCAGAGATTGCTAGCGGTGCAGTGTTGGTGGTGGTGACGATGATGGTGATGATGATGATGATGATGATGATGATGATGATGATGGTGATGATGATGATGGTGATGATGATGACGATGATGATGATGATGATGATGATGATGATGATGATGATGATGATGATGATGATGATGATGATGATGATGATGGTGATGATGATGAGTTAGTTCTCTGCCCGAAGGCAGGTCCATTGGCTTTATTCCACCTGGGATGAGATGATTGAGGTTGCCTACCTCACAGACAATTGTGGGTGAGGAACTTGTCGAAGGTCGCTACGCAGTGGCTTGAGGCCGATTCGAACCCGCGACCCTCCGGTTACGAGACACAGACCATACCACTACATCACCGCGTCCCCTGATGGGTGGGGGACGCGGTGATTAAGGTCCTAATAGCAGATCCCTGCGATCTTCTGCAGAAGGTACCTAGTTGTCCCTCGTTTTCTTGCTTACCCACCGCAGCCTGGCTTCTGGTTTCTCTGCCCTATTATAGAATTTGACCCGGTTTCACCAACAGATTATGATTTTGATTGCGATTTTGACTAGAGCCGTTTTAAGGTCGTCGCAGGCCTTAGACACTCACGCATTCGTAGGCCCCAACTGCCAACTCTGCATTAGAGCTAAACACATTGAAAACGACTTAATGCGGGAAATGACATTTGAGGACATCATATGTGATTTTGCTAATGCAAAGAGCCGCAAAGTTAACATAATGTAGCACAGCTTAAACTGTTTCAGTACAAACTTTAAGGTTATGAAATTTGTATTTCCTTTTTCTATTTTCGGGTCAATCAATAAATTTATTTTTTCAATATCTCATTTTTGACTTTCGTAGGCCCCTATAAAGTTCGTAGGCCCTAGGCAGAGTGCCTACTGTGCCCAATGGATAAGACGGCCCTGATTTTGACTTGAAGGTCTCCACCATCGATTGATGCCGTGGGCATTATGATAAGGGCGCTATAGAAGTCTTTAGATTAGATTAGATTAGGTGCCAGCGGTTTGAACTTCTAGAGTCGACCATCGAAGCCTCGTTCTGGTCGGTCCATCTTTTTGGAATCAGTTGCCTAGCAACGGGAGACAGGAGCTTTCTTTGCCTCCTTTGCGTCGGCAAATAAAACGAATCTGTTGATCGTCGTCTTCGGTTGTCAGGTCAGAGGAGCCGCTGACGAGGCTCTCTTGAGAGTGGCGCTATACAAATTCTTGATTACGATATATATATATATTAATGTATGTATGTATGTATGCATGTATACATGTATGCATGTATGTAGCTATTGTATGTGTGTATGTATGTATGTATCTACATGTATGTATGTATGTGTGTATGTATATGTATGTATGCATGTACATATGTATGTGTGTATGAATGTATTTTTGTATATATGTATGCGAAGTATTATTACTACTACTATTACTGCTTCTACTACTAATAATCATAATCATAATCGTAATTGTAATCGTAGTAGTTATCGTATTCATAATCACAACCATAACTATAACCATAACCACCATAGTCATAACCATACGTGTCATACGTCAAACTTGACTCAGCGCCACAGACAGTTGTCCAGCCGAACATTCTATGACATCATCAGGCATTTATATGGCGCCTTTGTCAACTCTCAGAACCGTTCTTGCAACTAATACGTCGCTCCAAGAGTGTTTTCATGCTGAAACGGAAGACGTAGGGTCGATTTAAAACAACCGAAGACACAACTGCGATCAGCTAGAAACGACAGCTTTATGAGAATTCGTTCGCCATCTCAACAGAGAAACGAAAAACCATCTGATAAGAGGGATAGGGCGTGTCGCCAAGGGCGTGGTATGGGGTGTTAGGTGAAAACGGGTGTTTGGTGGAGCTTTTGGTAGTGGTTTTGGGATGGGGTGTTGGGTGGGGCAGTGTTTGGACGAAGCCGGAAGTGGAGATGAGGACGAAGAGTGCGCAGGGGTCAGTTTCTGTCGGAATTCGTTTCGTGTAAGAATTGTCATGGCAACTGATGCAGAGATGGGCATTGGGCCGGTACGAGCAGCTCAGGGCCGAGTTCATGCTGGGCCGGGCCGGGCCGAGCTGCGCAGGGCCGGGCCGGGCCGAGAAAGTTCTCCCCGCATTTTTGGAAAAGTATCACCTTTCACATAGCTCAGTCTTTGTACAAAGCTATAGTCGCGTTTAGTTACAGTTAGATTGTGTCCATTTGGTAATCGTAGTCGTAAACGTAACCTCTAGATTTCTACAGCGCCCGACGAAATCTAAGTCGCGGGAACCAGCTTATTCACAGGCGTTCATTCAAAACAAAATTGATAGGTAGGAAGGTTTCGGTTCCAGGTCAAGATCCAGGAGTCAGGCAGTCAGACAGTCGGACGGCTACGGTGGATGGTGTTTGAAAATGAAGCGAGAAGAGAGAGAAGGGGAAGAGGCAGAATCAGGATCAGATCGTCGGAAAAGAAGTGTTTTCAGTCTTGAGTGAAAGACGAGCGCAGAAACTGAAAGAGCTGAAGTGTTGGTGAATTCGTATGATGGATAAGATATTTGGTAGGTTTAAGTTAGCATTTTAAAATGTCTAATGCTTACTTACACTGAGAAAGTAGCTACTGAACGCTGAACAAACAATCTCCAGTCAGCACCACGCCTCCTACTGATGGATACTGTGACAGTGTACCTGTTTGATTTTGATTGAACAATTTGTGGCCTGCCTTTCAAGGAGTAACATACGTAAGGGTTACGCAATGTCCACCATGGTGATCCAACGTAAGTGAAAGGCCTTTAAAAAGGACTAGACGGACGGGTAGAGAAGACAACATTCTGTTTCTGCATTCGAATTCAGCCATAGAAATACATCATGAATACGCTACAGGACTTAGACACATAATCCTTTACATAATTCTTTGTTTTTTAAACTGTATATGGTAATTGACAACGGTGTCTTTAAGTGACTAGTTTGTGATTCACCTTAATAGCAAAAGTACCAACAATTAACATACAACAATTATACAAGGTGTAATGCATGCGCAACTTTATAAATATCAAGTATGGGCAGCTTTATTACGAAATCCTTATTGTCTGCAGCCTACAACGCGGCCTGGATTTGGACCCGGCCGGGCCAAGCCATAAGTTTTACGAGCCTGGTAGGGCCAGGCCCTGCTCGATGCGGACCGGACCGGGCCAGATCAGGATTTTTCGGCCAGTGCCTAGGTCACCAGATGTGACGACCGTCATGGAGATCCTTGTAATCAATGCTTCTTCTGACTGTTAGCAGTCTCATCACAATTTTCCTGCTCCTTCCTCGCCATTCTCCGCCACTTCTTGCTCCTTCTCTTCCACTCGCCTTCTCCTCTTCTCCTCCATCTTTTCTCCTTCTCCTTCCCTTTGTCCTTCTTCTCCTTCTCCTCTTTTTCTTTTTCTTCTCCTCCTCCTCCTCCTCCTCCTTCTATTTCTCTTTTTATCCTTCTTCTCGCCTTCTCCTCTTCTCCTCGTTCTCTTTCTCCTTCTTCTCCTTCTCCTTTCTCATCATTCTTCATATCCTGATCCTCCTTATTCCTCTCTCTCTGTTCCTACTCCTCCTCCTTCTCTTCTTCCTCCTCCTTCTCCTCTTCCCTTCATCCGGTCCTTCTTTTCGTCGTCAACATCGTCAATATTAATGTACGCGTCCTCTAAAGACGCAGTATCAACGCCCAAATATCTCCTTGTACGCACAAAAAACTACTCCGTCGTCGACATTGTCACCATCATTATGATCATAGAAAGAGACATAGATAGGCACTCATGTAGAAAGACGGACAAACAGACAAGCATACAGACAGACAGGCATACAGGCAGACATACAGGCAGATATAGACAGACACACATTCAGACACATAGACACACAGACAGACAGCAAGACAGACACGCAGACAGATACACACAGAGACACACAGACAGACGTACATACACACAAGACCTTAGTGGATATTAACTACAAGTTACTCAGTCGCCGTAAAAAATCTGCGCGAGATAAGAGAGGAGAGATAAGGCGACATAATGATCAGCCATAAAAACCATAAGGAACCGCGAGGAGCGAGAAAAGACAGCCGTATAATTTTGAGAACGAGGCCCGAGTTCAAGCGGTCTTGATTAAACGGTGTCGTGTCCAGCGTCACGTAAACAGAACGATCGACTGTCTTTTCTATCCTCCACCGGATCAAACGAACAGACGACAAATCAACAGATTGCGTCGCGGTTTTATGACGTCATCACTGACTGGGTCCTCATTTTTGGACCATAGATGTAATTATAGTATTATTATTATTATTATTAGTAGTAGTAGTAGTAGTAGTAGTAGTAGTAGTAGTAGTAGTAGTAGTAGTAGTAGTAGTAGTAATGGTAGTTGTAGTAGTAGTAGCTACTGCTTCTACCACCACCACCACCACCGCTACTACTACTACTACTATCACTACTACCACTACTACTACTACTACTACTACTACTACTATTAGCTATGAAAATGAATGCAAATGCGTGGGGCACAGTAGCTGATTGGTTAGAGCGCTCGACTTATAACGCAGAGAGTGCGGGTTTGAACCTCCTCCCATGAGACGATTACAACGTAAGGACCGTAAGCAAGTCTTTCATTTACATGCTCAACGCCATCGATTGATGCTTAGTCTCGTTAGATAGTGGCGCTTAATAAATGCAGAAATAATAATAATAACAATGCAATACAATATAACAGCATGCGGTGTATTACAATGCAGAGAAATATGTTGCTATGCAATGCAATAAAATACAATTTAATGCAATAAAATACAATTTAATGCAATAAAATACAATGTAATGCAATACAATATATTGAAACGAAATACAATACAATACAATGTAATGCAATACAATGTAATGTAATGTAATGCAATACAATGTAATGCAATACAATGTAATGCAATATAATAGAATGCAATGCAATAAAATAGGCAGTGGAGGGGAGATGAGACCAGGCTAGAAGAGCAAGGAGAATACATAAACGGAGAAAACGAGATTCTGTTATTATACCGACGAACAAAGACGAATGTTATTCAGACAGATCGAATGAGCATTTCCGGAAGCTTCCGAATCTCGTTAGACGAGAAGTCAGCAAGATTCTCGTTGAACAACGCAAGCGAGGCTACTGTTTGCGAAGCATTGGTCGGTGTGGCAGAAAAAACAGTCCCCCTCCAAAATATGTCCCCTCTTTCCAATTGCATCCAATGAGTCAGTTCTTCAATCATTTTACCTAGCTATGAAATGATTGCACTGACCGTAAATTCTCTATGGAAAGGACTGGTCATATGTATGCCGAGGCTAAGAAAATGAAGTGGTTAAATTAATGTAATATAGTCTTAGAACTAATCTTCTCTAATACACTAATATTAATGCACTAGGCATAAATTGATGGCACTCCAAGACAGAATTGCAATCCGGTCAAGACCCAGGGGAAGTTCTATGCATGGCAGAGAGGAAGTTTAAGGAGGAGGGTAATTTACGCTGAAACAATTGGCGTGGAATCGGATTGGGATGTTGGGTGGAAAATGGGGGTTCGGTGGGAATGAGGCAACAACAACAGTAATAATGATAATTATGATGATGATGGTGGTGGTGATGATGGTGATGATGATAGTAGTAGTAGTAGTAGTAGTAGTAGTAGTAGTAGTAGTAGTAGTAGTAGTAGTAGTAGTAGTAGTAGTAGTAATAATAATAATAATAATAATAGCCCTTGTAATGCATCATCGTCGTCGTCATCATCATGTTCTTCTTCTTCGTCTTCGTCTTCATCTTCTGCTTCTTCTTCTTCTTCTTTGCATTGTTCTTCACATTCTTCTTCTCTCTCTCTTCTTCGTCTTCTTATTGAGATGGGACATATTATTGACGGATCACATTTACTGCAACACCAGCGATCTCTGAACGGAGCTGGATCTAATGACCTACGGAAGGCCCGAGGGACAATCGGACAATCGTGATTGGTTATCGCGCACCACGTGACGCCTCACAGCAGACGATCCGCTGTTGCTTAGTGGCGGCGGAGCTCTCTAGTGGACGTCGTAAACAGGATTCTATTGCTGCCTACCTGTGTATCTGTGCATGTCTGTCTGTTTGTATGTGTGTGTTTTAGCAGTCTGTCTGCATATATGTATGTTTGTTTTTCTGTCTGTTTGACTGGGTATTTCTATTGTATGTTTCCGTATCTATGTGCGCTCTTTCTGTCTCTGTCTCTGTTTGTCTGTCTGTCTGTCTGTCTCTGTCTGTCTCTGTATGTCTCTGTCTGTCTCTGTCTGTCTGTATTTTTGTCTCTGTCTCTGTCTCTGTCTCTGTCTCTGTCTCTGTCTCTGTCTCTGTCTCTGTCTCTGTCTCTGTCTCTGTCTCTCTCTCTCTCTCTCTCTCTCTCTCTCTCTCTCTCTCTCTCTCTCTCTCTCTCTCTCTCTCAGTCTCAGTCTCTCTCTGTGTGTCCGAGAAGCGGGCAGCCGAGATGGACTCGACATTCAATTGATTTACAATCGCTCGACTCCACAAAACCCGCGCCACACGACGCGCAGATGACAGTCCGCGAAACCCGTGTCCCGCCTCGCCCTAATTAGTTAGTTAATCACTTAATCAATTACACGAATAACTTATGATAATATCTTGTAAACTGCAATTCGTGTATACAAGGACTACGTTGCGGATGAATACCGGACAACGGCGGAAGGACAGGAATTTACGTTTTTGGAAAATTCCTTGCAAAGTCACCCGTGTCGAAGTCGGGTCACGGGGCCAAGGTGAAGGATTTTTCTTTTTCAACTAATATGACACGACGCCTAACGACGTTTTTTTAAACTATTGTCTGCCATCACAGGTAAAACCATCACAGAAAGCATATTGTCGGTATAAAGGCTGTCTGTCGGTCACCTGTTTGAAACCGCTCGCCCTCATGCAGAATAAGATGGCGAGGATAAAACGCTGGTAAGTCCAGTCTTTTGTGGCGGAAAAGGGACTGCTCTTAAATCGATCAAAAACTGAGTTTGGAACTTCGCTTCAGCTGAACAAATTTAGCTCTTTGTCCATTATGCATGCTTCGTGAGGTTCTTAAAACGCGCTATATAAGTCTTCGAATACATACATACATAGGCATTTCCGTCATACAACGCAGCTTTTAAGCCCGCAATTTGGGTGTGGCCGTCACAAGATGTAGTTAAATACCGAACAACAAAATATCGCTTAGATACCTTTAATACGCTTTCCACCGACGCATATATTGATCAACCACATATATATAACTCCGCCACTGCCTTGTTTGGAGGTAGTGCCAGTCCCAAGCCTGGACAGAGGAGGAGGGCGACGTCAACGGCCTTTGATACCATAAGATGTCGTTAAACTGAGGAACTACTACTACTATGCGTATATAATTCATCAACTACGATTAAAACTCCGCCACTGCCCCTGTCGGGTAGTCATAGTCAAAGCCAGGATAGAGCAGGAGGGCGACGTCAAAGGCCTTTGATGCCATAAGATGTCGTTAAACATTGAGTGAGTTAAACAATAATAATGCTGGTAGTTTTCGTTGTCTAGCGACATCTTGTGGATGCCAAGGCCGTTGACGTCGATCCCAACTTACTAAGCTTCGTGATGAGTAGCAGTGAACGAACGTAATCGAAAAATATATAGCATGGATAGAAAGCGATTTAAAGGTGTCTAAACTCAAATGCTGATTTATGATTAGTTTTAATTACATAGTGACATCTGTGGCTCCTATGGTCGCGGACGTCGACCTTACCTTACCCTACTAATAATCACAAATTGTTACTCTATTTATAATCGACGTCAATGGTCTTTGGTGCCATAAGATGTCGTTAAACTGTTGAAAGTCAATCGCCATTTGTAATTTAACGCAACGTAAATTTGGCGTCAACGGCCTTTGGAGCGACAGATGTCGCTAGGCAATAAAAGCTATTCATAAAATAGCCTTTGAGATTAGACACCTTTAAAACGCTTCTATGGACGTTATATAGTTTTCTACTGCGTTTCGTTGGTGGTGGTTGCGTCTTGACGGGGTAATGTGGGGTCGTTGCGAACGGGCCTTACAGCCACAAGATGTCGCTAAACAACGAAAACTAGTAGCAATTTAGCATTATTATTGTTTTAATTCATTTAACAAACCTGGTTTTGTTTTTGTTACTAATGATTTTTAGACAAAGACCATTTTCTTTCTTTAACTCTGATCACTTCATTCCCTCACTCATTCCTTCACTCATCCACTCACTCTTTCACTCATTCCGCCACTCACTTCTTCGTCATCTAGGTGCTTAAGCCGCTGCAGTCCGTTTTCGTATTCAATTATTTTATTTATGATGAAATTAATGAATTTATCGATGCATGAGTTCTTAATTTCCGTTCGTTCTTTTGTCCTTTCACTCGCCTTAATTACCTTGTCACTCATTCCTTGACACAATAAATGAATGAATGAATGAATGAATGAATAAATAAATAAATAAAAATTTCACTCGCTTATTCATTAACTAGCTTATTCATCACTCATTCATTCGTTAAATCCTTAACTCATTTCTTCCCCAATTCACTCATTAATTCACTCCGTCGCTCATTTCTCCTCCAATCCACTCATCAATTCACTCATTTCTCCTCCAATTCATTCACTAACTCACTCCTTCACTCATTTCTTTTTGAATTCACTCATTCATTCACTCCGTCACTCATTTCTTCTCCAATACACTAATTCACTCTGTCACTCAGTTTTCCTCCAATTCACTCAGTAATTCACTCCGTCACACATTCTCCTCCAATTCACTCATTCATTTACTCAGTCACTCATTTCTCCTCCAATGCCATTCTCACTCATTAATTCACTCCGTCACTCATTTCTCCTCCAATTCACTTATCAATTCACTCCGTCACTCATTTATCCTCAAAATAATTCACTTCGTCACTCATTTCTCCTCAAAATAATTCACTCCGTCACTCATTTCTTCACCAATTAATTCACTCCATCACTCATTTCTTTACCAATTAATTCACTCCGTCACATTTCTCCTCAAAATAATTCACTCCGTCACTCTTGTCTCCTCAAAATAATTCACTCCGTCACTCATTTCTCCTCAAAATAATTCACTCCGTCACTCATGTCTCCTCAAAATAATTCATTCCGTCACCCATTTCTTCACCAATTAATTCACTCCATCACTCATTTCTCCTCCAATTAATTCACTCCGTCACTTATTTCTCCTCAAAATAATTCACTCGGTCACTCATTTCTCCTCAAAATAATTCACTCCGTCACTCATTTCTTCTCCAATACACTCGTTCATTCTCTCAATCCCGATGTCATCATCAGTCTGCAAGGACTACTTACGCAACGTCACCCTGGCGAGGTTCGCTCTCCTCCAACTCATACAACAGGATCGCAATATTACCAAGGTCGACAACCAAGGTTACCGGCCGCTGACCTTTGGCGTCAAGGACTTCGTTGAAAACGTCGCCGAGCCGATCGTCTGCTTCTTCGGTATCCTTGGCAACGTCCTTAACCTCGTCGTTCTGATGCGGCGCAGGTTACAGAGGTCAAGTCAGAGCGCCCGGCTTGAGCGTGTGTCGCAGCTGGGACTCATGACCTTGGCAGTGTCCGATCTTGCCTTCTGCGTCATGTACACCCTACGCTGGGCCATCGAGGAACGAATGGTCTATGACCCGACAGACAACCTCACCGGGCTCTACTTCAAGATCTACCAGGAGTTCCTCATCAACATATTTCAGCTGACCAGTACGTGGTTGACCGTCAACGTAGCCCTTGGTCGATATCTGGTCGTCTGCTACCCGCTACGCGCTCGCGGGTACGTGTCCCTCCTCGCCAACCGCATCGTCATCTCCCTCATCTTTCTCCTCTCGATCGGGGTCCAGCTTCCCCGCTTCTTCCACTACCAGCTCGACCCGCAACCGTGCACGGTACGCGTGCCCCAAATTCCCCCGCCGCCCGGACGAGCCCCCTGTCCGTGCTTTTTCTACTACAAACGAGTCAACCCCCTCTACCAGTCGATCGAGTACGGGTACGGCGTGGCCTGCTGCGTCGTCGACACCTTCGTTCCCCTTGCGATCCTCACCTTCTGCAACGTCTGCCTGATTCGCGCCAAAAACCGCAGCAGACGACTTCGCAATATCGTCTGCAGGACGAACGGTAGATGTCGCGCCGACGAAAACTCGGTCACGGCGACGCTGATCGCCGTGATCGTCTTGTTCCTCGTTCTCGCAGCTCCGGCCAATCTTCTTGTATTCGCGAAAATGGCCATCAAGGACTGGCCACCCTTCGCAGCGGCCACAACGGCCACGAACTTCCTCCTGCTCTGCAACTTCTCGGTCAATTTCGTACTCTACTGCGTGCTTTATGCCGAGTTTCGACGCGCAGCAGGGCAACTTGTACCGTGTTGGAAACGGCCTGAGGTGAATCGGTCGCGGATGAATAATGACGGTACCGAGACCGGACTGCGTCCTGGAAAATCCGTAAACATCCGCGCGTCGGACTTGGCGGATAGAGAAACGGTCTTCTGAGACGAACGAGGAATAAGAAAACGGTATTAAGGCACTTCCGGCCGGTTTCTTTTGACCTTGCCAGTTATGACCTTGAACTCTGAAGGTCAAGGTCTCATTCGTCACTTCCGGGCAGCTGGTATCTTAGGCGCTGGACGCCGAAGATAACAACAAGCAACGACTTTTGTGACAGATTTATATAGCGGTCAATGAGTTTCGCTTGAGGCCACAGACCACGGAACAATAAACAATGTCAAGATCATTACCTTCGTCTTCGGCTTCATTATCGTCATAATTCTTTCCTCATCCTTCACCTCCTCTCGTCTTCATCTCCTTTTCCTCGTTATCCTCCTACTTGTGATGATAATGATGATGACGACGACGATGATGATGTTGATGATGATGATAATGATGATGACGATGACGTTGTTGTTGTTGATTATAATGATGATGATGACGACGACGACGACGACGACGACGACGACGACGACGACGACGATGATGATGATGATGATGATGAAGCATGAATACAATTTTCAGAATAAATACTGAACAACTAGTTTCCTCTGGCAAAAACTAATTTGTTCGTTGTTAAAAACGACAACCATTAATATATATCCTAATTTTCTCATTGAACTTAAAATTATAAAATTACTCCCACAGGGGAAGCTGTCCCACAGCCTCCCCGCTGCACTCACCGCAAGGAATCGATTGTAAGCCAATATTTAAAAATCAGGTCAACTAGAGGGGAGGTTAGTTACTAGAGGCGCCTCAGGGACGGGAAATCGTAATCGTAACATCGAGATTTCTAGAGCGACCCACGAAAGCCATGTCACAGGGACCAGCTTATTCACGGCGTCTCAGTCAAAACAAAATCCATAGGCAAGATTGTTCGATTCCAGGTCAAGATCCAAGAGTCAGACAGAGAGAGCGTGGCAGCTACGGTGGGTGATGTTTGGGATTCGAGAAAAAAGAGGGATAAGAATGCTAAGTTGGTTTTGACTGAGCGCCTGTGGATAACTGGTCCCTGTGACGTGGCTTCCGTTGGGCGCTGTAGAAATCTCGAGAATACGGTTACGATAAGTCGCGGGAACCAGCTTATTCACAGTAGCTCAGTCAAAGTATCACCTCTGGCGAATAAATATGAAACTCTGCACTGATTTTAGGCTAAAAACATTCACTTGGTGACTCTGAATGATCTAACATGAGTTGTAATGAAAATATGCCAATATTTCTTTTTCTATTTGTGTATTTTTAATATTCTTCTCAGTTTATTTTACAAAAGGCGTTTCTCGGTTTCGTTCATAGAATACTTACATACTTACTTGAAATTTACCATGGTCAACAGATGTGAAGGACCTTTATTATCGCTCGATATTTGTTATCGTGCAAATTTTCTGTTTTATTAAATCTAAATCATTGTAGGAAAATATTTAGTAACAGTATATGGTATTTCTTCTTTATCAGTGATTGCTCTGTTCTGACACTTTGCTTGTTACTTGCTTAGGTAAAGACGAGAATTTCTCCAATGATATGTGTTTGTTTATAAAATATGATGAATTTTCCCGTCTTTTGCGTTTAGTTATTCGTGGTAATACAAAATTATTTATTTTGTAATTTTGGCCGTATTGTTTCAGACGGAGAGATTGGCAAGCTTATCAAATTTATTTATTTGAGGTTTATTATTATTACGAAGATTTTTAACGCGCACGGTCGCACAGAAATGCGAAACAGAGCCGGGGAAATTTGAGAGTATGGCAACAAGACTAGATTGCCAAACTTTATAATAAACTTTATAATAAATGTTATATATTTTCTTAACAACTGGATGGAGCCGTTTTATTCCTCTTTAGAGTGCATAAAATACGAGTGATAGTGAAGCAGAGGTGAAAGAATCCAACTGTTCTAAACCAGTTAATAATGATTAAATCTCGTACTTTGTTTCAGCTACCATCATGATGAGACGTTCAACCTGACAAACTCCACATTTATTGTGGCACCCTGTTCTTGAACACGCTGTGTTCATCAGAGCCCATGATTCAGCCTTCCTCCTCAGTAGCGTCAACGGAACACATTCCATGCAAGAATGCCTCGATTTGGCCTTCGCTTCAACCAGATTCGCATCATCTACAGCATGCTGTTTGCTCTCTGGGGCATCGGCTTCCTCATGCTGCACCTCTCAGAGAATGGCATTTCCCTGAAGCACATGTTTCAATACAGCACTGTCATTGATGCGAAAACAGTAAAAGCACTCATGCTCCGTCCCGGTTATGTCAACCTGCACTCCAACAATACCGTCTTGACTCCCCTCGAGCAGATTTACGTCGAGAGGGCCAACGCCCTGCACTTCTACGACTTGCCAAAGCGCAAGACGTTTGCGACTTACACGGAGGTGACTTCCGCCAACCGCGACACTCGGTTTCCGCTCGCACCCGACTTCACGTTCCACGTCAAATACGAATCGAAGCGTGTCAAGCTTTACGAAGACTACGGCCCTGGATGCATCTTCCGCATTTACCTCTTTCCTCCACTGCCGACCGACTCGGAAGCCATCTACAAGATGACTTCGGAGGACCTGGCCCGCAAGTCGCTGATGATAGTCGTAGACGGCATGGCACATCGATACAGTCTTCAGCAGGTCATGGATGGGAAACTGCCTCCGTTTGTCTTCCCTCTCAGCACCCAGCACCCAACACCCGCTTCGGGGATGGGCGCGTACACCCCGTTCTGCTACCAAGCTGCGATGTCTGTGTACTACGAACATGATGGGTCGCTGCCTGAAAATCTGTTTAGGTTGACTGTTAATTGTACCTCCAATGAGTTCCGCTGTCCCGTCAAGCTGTACAGCTCCATTTCGCGATATAAATATACGCCCGAAACCAAGGTCGAGTCGTTCCAGAACACAGAATCGCAGCACAGTGCAATAGCAAACATTGCCGCCTTGCTCAAAAACCCCGAATCGCATGGTCCCGACTCGGGAAGGTCGTGCATCCTTGAATGCGTCGAGCTGTGCGCGAAATGCCAGCGTGTGGTCTACCACCGCATTCACTCGGCCGGCGTCATCTACTCTATGAACTTCCGCGTGTTTGAGAGCGGTACAAATCGGCCGGCGGTTGACTGGAGCGAGGTTTTCCTCACTGCATATTTCGATGCAGACGAGACGCCGCAGATCGATCGGATTCCGCTTGGGAGTCTGTTTGGCGCCTCTGGGTCGCTCAATGACTTTCGTGGTGCGGCATATGGCAGGCGGTCAAAGTACTGCTGGTACTCGCAGTCTTGCGATCTGCCCGAAACAACGACGACTGGGTACTTCTATCTTCCACTGCCTTACTGGGAGGAAGCTCTCGTCGTTCTGGAGGGAAGCGAGTACCTCAGGGATCCTCTGACAGTCTGCTACCAGGTGTTAGCATCGAGGAATCACTACCGCAAGAACGACACCGGATATCTACATGTTACAAAGTCTTACTACTCGGACGACACAACCGGCTGGCGTAGCGTCCTCGACGTTTCTGGTGGTTGGGGTCACGTAGTCGGGGTCGGCATGGAGATCGACAATCTCTGGGCGATTCGAAATGTGCCCCTGGCCTACCGCTGGGCCGTGCTCCAGGCAGACAACTTGATCTACGTCGATGGAGCCAAGTCACCGACCGTCATGGGCACGGGACTTGAAGACTATTTCAGCTATGCACATGGGTTTTCGCAGGCAGAGAACACGTCCTATGCCTTTGTCGGGGTCTACCATGCCAGCCCCAAGCGGAAGGAACCGCTGACGTGGCACTGCTACCGACAGCACATCCTCGACCCGATTCCGTTCCGCAGTGCCTTACGATTCGTTATGGAAGGGACGGACACGTCGAAATTCAGCACGCAGGTCGCTCCGCTTGACTACCGCACGTACCGACTGCGAAAACTTGATGACCAGACCATCATCAGCCACCTTGCGCTGTACTATTTCCGACCACATCTCGAAGATCGCAACCCGCTAGACACTTGCGATCAAGTTATGCTGTCTAATCGGTCTTCGGAAAAGATCCACAGTTTCAAGCTGGTGAAATTTCTAAACAAACACACCGGTGCGGTGTTTTGCATCCACAAAAAGAGGTTTGTTGGCGACTCAGTGCATAACCGAACACTGTCTGCTTGTGGCCGGACCTTTGAAGCTTGGGATGAGTATCAGTTTGTGCTCAACGTCTCTTCCAGCGGAGAGGGAAAAGAGCTGATCCTGCGAAGGACATTTCACTCCGAGCTGTATCAGTGGAACGACTTGGTAAATGTGAACATCAGCGGTGTTTACTCTGGATCTCTGTTCAGTCCAATGGGACCTCTTTCTGAGGAGTATTCGCTTCGGCAGGAAGACTTGGTCTTGCCTCACAACTTGATGCATTCGACCAAAAGGAGTGGAAGATTTGTTGCCGAAATCACCATCCAGCCACGAAACCCAGTTCACGATGTCTCGTACGAGCTTTGCTTTGTCTGAAAAAGATTTTGCCGACGCGCAAAGCATTTGTGCAACAAAATCCGTGGCTGAGAAATTGTCTTTCTGGATGAAATCTGAAATTTCTCCACATTCCGTCTGAGTTCATTCCTAGTTTTCTCAAACCGATAGGCGTCTTTCGCAGGCAAAGTGCGTTCAAGCACCGGAATTCTTCGAGCAAATTTGCTTTCAGGGTGCAGGCTGTTTGCAATTTGTGTTTTTAGGTTCTTAGTCACTTAAAGTGCCATACTGTTGCATGTTGGGCACTGTAGCCAATTCGATAGAGCACTTGGCTTGTAACGTGGAAAGTATGGGTTTGAGCCTCCTCCTCTGAGACGGTTACTGTGTAGGGACCTTGAGCAAGTCCTTCACTCACAGTTGCTTCACACCTCAGATACAGATTTACTGACCTTGCACTCGTAAAAAATGCAATAATAATAATAATAAATTTTTGTAGCGCTCGTCCTTTGGACAGTCCCACTGACTTGACGCAGCACTCGTGAATAAGCTGATGTCCTGCACTTTAAAAATTTTGATTTTACGATTATGGTACTCAGATCACATGCCTTTGGTAGCAACTCTATTATGGCATTATTAATTACCATTAATAGTTACTGTAATTATTATTATCATCTTTATTACTCATATATTTATATTGTGATATTATGAATTCACCTCAAAAGCGCGGGTTGCTGGAAAAAGATTAGTCTTCAATTGTTTGCCAAATGAAATAAGAGAATGAAATAAGAGAAGAGTCCCTCAAAGCTGGTGGTAGCGAATTCCATTAATGTGGACCAGCATTTGAAAAGGAAACCACACATCTTTTTTGGCAAGTTGGAACAGACAGTTGGCCAGAGAAGGCTGATCCGAAGTTCTTTCCTGGTGGGATTAAGTATGAGTGGAATGCAAAGGTGGCTTGGTGCTAGATTATGAAGCGCTTTGTATACAAGAACACCAACTTTAAAATGGACCCAAGTTGGAAAAGATAACCGGTGTAATTTTGAAGACATTAAGTCTGTAACCGGAGATCTTGGAGGAAGCTGAAGAACAAAGCGAGCAGCTACACACTAAACTGATTGTAAGGAGTTTAAAAGACAACGAGGAAAACAACTGAGTATTGAATTGCAAGGCTATCCATAGAGAATGCGATTACCAGTAGGTTCTCTTGAAGAGGCGCTATACAAATTTATGATTACAATTACGATTACCTAGTTTCTGCATATTTTTCTGTTTAACTTACTGCAGGATTTCTTTTTGTGTGTTGCAACACTGTTCTGTGGTAATTTGAACGCTTTGGAGTTATCAGAAAAGTGTAAAGTTAGGGGTTGTTTCATTTTACGTTTACGGTAAATTTGAAACTTGGTTAATTTGTTCGAGTTTTTAGATTTAAAATCATAATTTAAATAATTTCAGTTCAACTGTTTTAATTTTGTTGTTACAATGTTTTAAGAATTCAGGAAAAACAATACAATTGAGAAATGATGGTGAAACGTTTACATTGTCTAAAAATGAAAAACTCTAATCGAGAGATTATCTGATACAACTGAAATACAATTCCATACAATACAACTGTATAAACACACACACACAGCATTTAAGCCACTCTAATATGTTCACTATTAACTCCATACACATGAACTCTGAACCTTTGATGAGAAGTTTAGGAAGAAGTTGGCCATTATATTTTTTTCTTCGATTAAAATATTACTTTCCAATTAAAGTCAAATTTTCGCACACATCTGAAACACAGACCCTACCAACGACAGTCCTCGGA
This sequence comes from Norana najaformis, assembly GCA_964023275.1. NCBI lineage: Eukaryota > Metazoa > Annelida > Clitellata > Crassiclitellata > Hormogastridae > Norana > Norana najaformis. The sequence goes on from OZ029929.1 coordinate 1,725,773, forward strand.
AACCAAAACGACACAGAAACAGTTTTAACACGAGAAACTCCGTTACCAACTTCGATCTACACCATTGGTAAACAATAATGCTGCTGTTACACTGGATGAATGTTACTATGACGGAAATTTTAGTAACGAAAAAGTTACATTTACTACACATTTCTTACAAGTAATTTATTACATATACTAGTCACTGTTGTGTAGCTTTCCTGACCTCCCAGACTTGACCCAGTAACACAACGCGTTGAGGAGATTTAAAAAGTAATCAAATACTTTACCCTTATCTCTTGGCTTCTGACAAGTATCTATACAGGTTCATAAACATGTTACCTTTATTGGGAGTGTCTATAGAGGCTTGTGAACGTGTCTGTTACCTTTACCTTTATTGGGAGTGTCTACAGAGGCTTGTGAACAGGTGTGTTACCTTTACCTTTATTGGGAGTGTCTACAGAGGCTTGTGAACAGGTGTGTTACCTTTACCTTTATTGGGAGTGTCTACAGAGGCTTGTGAACAGGTGTGTTACCTTTACCTTTATTGGGAGCGTCTATAGAGGCTTGTGAACAGGTGTGTTACCTTTACCTTTATTGGGAGCGTCTATAGAGGCTTGTGAACAGGTGTGTTACCTTTACCTTTATTGGGAGCGTCTACAGAGGCTTGTGAACAGGTGTGTTACCTTTACCTTTATTGGGAGCGACTATAGAGGCTTGTGAACAGGTGTGTTACCTTTACCTTTATTGGGAGCGTCTATAGAGGCTTGTGAACAGGTGTGTTACCTTTACCTTTATTGGGAGCGTCTATAGAGGCTTGTGAACAGGTGTGTTACCTTTACCTTTATTGGGAGCGTCTACAGAGGCTTGTGAACAGGTGTGTTACCTTTACCTTTATTGGGAGCGTCTACAGAGGCTTGTGAACAGGTGTGTTACCTTTACCTTTATTGGGAGCGTCTACAGAGGCTTGTGAACAGGTGTGTTACCTTTACCTTTATTGGGAGCGTCTATAGAGGCTTGTGAACAGGTGTGTTACCTTTACCTTTATTGGGAGCGTCTATAGAGGCTTGTGAACAGGTGTGTTACCTTTACCTTTATTGGGAGCGTCTATAGAGGCTTGTGAACAGGTGTGTTACCTTTACCTTTATTGGGAGCGTCTATAGAGGCTTGTGAACAGGTGTGTTACCTTTACCTTTATTGGGAGCGTCTATAGAGGCTTGTGAACAGGTGTGTTACCTTTACCTTTATTGGGAGCGTCTATAGAGGCTTGTGAACAGGTGTGTTATCCTACCTTTATTTGCTTCTGTGGAGTTTCTGTAGAAGTGCATAATCGTCCATAACCTTTACTTCCCCAAGCCTCGGCCACTTTACCGTTTGGATATGGTCGGGGTGAAGTCCTGTGCACGCGCCTTGACGTGGCGGGGGAGCAACTCCAGTCCACCTCGTGTGGATGCAGTATGGAGGCTAAGCGTGCAAGGGCGAACTACACAATGATTAAAATGGCTACCTTAAATAGTAAGGGCGCTGCCTCCGCAGCGCCCGTCGTTACAGCCGAAGGGGCGGCGAGTGTGGTGCCTGGGCGGGTTGAGTGTCCCAAGTGCTTGGGCAAGAATTACCTTTACCTTTCATGCAGGTGCAAGAAGGACTATTGAAATTTTAACTGTATTTTAACATATATATTGCTCCAGTATCTAGTAACAGCTTCAGCAGATGGCACTCCATAACTGTGCATTAAAAATTTGCTGAAGGTGGCACCGACTCAGTTGGGTGTGTTGAATTCATTATGCCACCCAATCCCAGTGCATCCTTTGGGTGTGTCATGGCCCACCCTATTCTACCCAAAATCTCAGAAGCAGACTCTGATGTCTAACCAGAGGATTTGAACAACAGCTTTGATCACCTGACCTTCTGTTCACAACAGAATTGGTCCATTTCAACACGAGCTTGAGATTTCTATAGCACCAAACAAAAACTAAGTTGCGGGAACCAGCTTGTTCACAGGCGCTCAGTCTAAACAAAATCAATGTGCAGGAGGGTTCAGTTCCAGGTCAAGATCCAAGAATCAGGCAGGCAGACTGCTACGGTGGATGGTGTATGGAATTGAACCGAAAAGTGAGATAGGAGGAAGAGGGAAGAATCAGGATAGGATTCGTGGAAGACGAGTGTTTCAGTTTTGAGTGAAAGACCCGCGCAGAGATTGCAAGGGGTGACGTGTTGGTGAGTTCGTATGATGGGTCAGATAAATGTTTCGACCACACACCAATCTCGTCACCTTATTCATAAAATATATCACCATACGCTCGAATCTTAGCAAGATCTGCTCACAGAACCAGATCAACACATGATCTGGTCACTGGTTTCAATCGTCCAATTCCAGCCAAATGCGGCCAACACACTTATTTACACAGTCCATGGAATGCTGATATGGCTCTACAGGCATTGTTGCAGTTGCTCTGTCGATGGTTAGGTGGCGCTACTACCGTCTCGTCTTGTCCGCTTCCTCAATGATAGTGATCAGCTTCTGGCGTGTTTTCTTGCTGATATGGCCGATGCAGTGGATGAGACCAAGCAGCTGACGACTCGAATATTCCTACAGCGAAAAAAATCAATGCTTTGGATGATCGTAAAGTCTGAGCCAGACTTCGATCCAAGGCTGATTGAATCCAATCCTGAGTGTGGAAGGGTGATCACATAAGGCACCATTTGAATTAATAACCCTGCTCAACAAATTTAAAATATTTTTTGTAACACTGCTCAAACTAATTTTTGGTGCTGAATTCAAATATGGCCATGAAAATCCTGCAGGATGTACTATTTTTTGTTATAGGCCTTATTTTGTTACTTATAGAAATTGAACTGAATATTAAGAGATTGAATTGAATATTAAGAGATTAATATGCCAGGCATCAAAAAACATTTGAATCAGAGGCACATGAATAAAATAAGGGTATCCAAAAAATTTAAATTATTATTGTATTTAGTTTCATAATTTTTTTACAAACATCATGTTTACAGACTCCTTCAAAGTTAACTAGCATACAATTTCAAGAGTAACCATGAAAAGCATTAAAAAACATTAAATCATCATCATAATTAATATCATTATTAACAGTAAAAATAGTCTACTGCTCCACGTTGTTTCCGTGACCCTAATTCAAAATGCTCTTAACTGACACCAAATATTCATCAATTTCGTTTAATCGTAAAATTTAAACACAGTTTAATAGTAAAACTTCACTCCGCCACTGCCTTTAGACAAGTAGCACCAGTTCCAAGCCTGGATAAAGGAGGAGGGCGACATCGACAGCTTTTTTTGATGCCATAATATGTCGTTAAATGCAGGAACTACTAACTGTAAATTTAACTAACAATAACAACAAAAACAATAATATAAATAATAATAATAATATCAATAATAATATTACTATTACTATTAACTTCTTGAGATGGCGCTTCAGACAGTAATTAAGTAACTTTATAAATTATAAACTGTAAAATAATAAGAATAATCACCTTGTCACCTTGTGCTGTCAGCTCTTTGAGCTCTAGCGACCGTCATGATCAATCTTCTCCATTTCTTTCTTTCCAATGTCGCGTCCCTTAGTTGTGCCAAGTTCATTCCAGTTGCTTCGTGTATCTTGTCCATCCATTTTTTCCTTGGTCTCCCTTGTTTTCTCTTTCCCTCTCCACAAGCCAGCATCATTTCTTTTTCCAATCCATCTGATCTCATAACATGTCCAAAGAACCTCAGCTTTGATTTTAGCACTGTTTGTTGTAACGTCTCATCTTGCTCAATTCCAATTGCCCTGCGTACCCATTCATTAGTCCTTTTCTCCGTCCATGATGTTCTCAGCATCTTCCTCCATATCCACATTTCACAACCATTGATTTTTTTCTCTATTTTCTTGGTCATTGTCCACGTCTCACTGCCGTATGTTACTGTTGGTATAATCAAGGCCCTCATCAATCTTTTTTTCGTGTCTGTGCTCACATGTTTGTCTTTCCATATTTTTTCTAGTCCATTCATTGCGGCTTTTCCAATCGCCACCCTTCGGTTTATTTCCATGTCGCACTTTCCTTCTCTTTCTACTACTGATCCCAAGAATGTAAAGCTTGTTACCGTCTCTAATTCCTCTCCATCCACCATAAAACTGCCCTCCTCAGCTGTTGTCATGATCTTCGTTTTCTTTATATTGAAGTATAGTCCTGCTTTCTCGCTCTCTCTCTTCAGCCTTCTTATCAGTTCTACCATATCTGTTTTTTTACCTGCTAATAGTGTTGTGTCATCTGCGTATCTCAGATTATTCAGTGTTCTTCCCGCTATCTTTACTCCCTCTTTTGCTCCATCCATTTCCGCCATCCTCATTATCCTTTCTGCATATAGGTTAAATAGGAATGGGGACAGAATGCATCCCTGCCTCACTCCTTTCTTTATTTTGATTCTTTCAGTATCTCCAAATTCAGTTCTTATTACCGCAATCTGTTCTTCGTACAATCCCTTGAGAAGTTGTATCAAGTGCCTTGGTATTCCCATTTCTATTAAGGTTTTCCACATCAACTCATGATCAATGCAATCGAATGCCTTACTATAAGAATAATAATTAATAATAATATTATTCAGCGCTATAATGCCATTGCTTTCCGGGGCACGTTTCCTGCTGTTGCTGAGGACGAGGCCTGATTTTCCAGACACCCCTTAACAGCTCCTTGAGTAATTTTTCAGTTCCTGGGGGATTATACTTACCTTGGGCAAAAAAATTAATAATAATAATTGTATTAATAATAATAATATTAATAACCTGTGCCAACAGGTCAAAAGTGCCTCAGTGGTCAAGATTCGTCCATTCCATTCGTCGTTAATATTAATTAGTCATCTCTCCTTCACAGTTACCTTATACCATGAAAACAAATAACGATAACACATACTCAGTTACCATACCTAACCTTACCATTTTGTAAAATACCACAGCTCACTTTATGTTCAGCGATCCAAGACTCGAGCTGCGTTTCCGGTAAATAGTAAGCCTTGACGTACGTTTCCACATTTTCTCGTCCAGGAAGCGGCCTAAATTGACATTCACTTTTTCAATTGTACAAGTCACAAATTTCACAGGTTCCTATTTTAAGTCTGATCTTTTGCATGTGACCAAAGGGGACGTGCAGGGTAATGCCAAAAGGAATGAGACGAACCCAAATTAGGTAATTTTTGGGGCATTCCTCTGTGGACGAACCAAAAGCCCAAGGCATCAATCGATGGTCACTTCGAGTGAAACTCACAGTCCGTTGGAGAAACAAAGGGGAAATTGTTTTGGTCAGGGAACCAGAAATCAGGCACTATTCAGATGCTAAGTCGTTTGACATGACTCTGTATGATGGCTTTTACTGCACAAAGACAAGTGAAAACACTCATGACGCAGTGTAAATCTGTTTGAGCTGTTTGTGAAAGGTGCCGTATTAACGCCCAGATAAATATCTTCCGCAGAAACATACCGTGTGTAGTAAAATCCACGGTAAACGAACGCACAAACCGTAAATCTGTCAGCTTTTCCAGTTTAATGATGAACTGCTGGAAGTCGAGTTGCATCAGTGCACGTCCTTCGTTCGTACATTTCTTTGCAGTGGCAAAGCTATGTAAAGAGAACAGAAACTCAGTAACACTCAGCCATCGGTTTACATTTACTAGTTACATTTACTTATTTACATTTACTTAGTTACATTTACTTATTCACATTTACTTGTTTACATTTACTTAGTTACATTTACTTAGTCATGCCTACTTATTTACATTTACTTATTCACGTTTACTTATTCACGTTTACTTGTTTACATTTACTTATTTATGTTTACCTTGTCATGTCTATTTATTTACACTTATTGAGTTACAGTTACTATTTACATTTACTGAGTTACATTTACTTATTTACATTTACTTAGTTACATTTACTTATTCACGTTTACTTGTTTACATTTACTTAGTTACATTTACTTAGTCATGCCTACTTATTTACATTTACTTATTCACGTTTACTTATTCACGTTTACTTGTTTACATTTACTTATTTATGTTTACCTTGTCATGTCTATTTATTTACACTTATTGAGTTACAGTTACTATTTACATTTACTGAGTTACATTTACTTATTTACATTTACTTGATTACATTTACTTAGCTATGTCTACTTATTTACATTTACTGTCTATCACTGGCTTTGTGGTATTTAATTTTTAATATTTTTCTTTTGTTATCACACTTTTCATGTACGCAAGGTCTTGGGCTCATATCCAGCTGTGCGCAGCCCAAAGTTCAACAAGTTAAGGCCTTCCTTCCTCCACTGTCCATGTCCATGGGTGCCTAGTCCATCCTACTGCTCTCTTCAAGCTTTTCCAGCTACCAGGGCCTAAATCACCCTTGCAATGAACCATTTGGCCATCGCAGTGTGTGAAGTGTCCAAACATTTGGAGTCTTCTTGTTCCTCAAATGCCAGAGTGATAAAAATGAAGTTTCTAACACTTTGTACCCAAGGCTGCATCTTGGGGTTGGTTTGCTCAATGGGGGAGGACTCGTCTTCTTCCAGTCTAAGATCACAAGTAACTGCATTATCACTTACTAACCGTACCTCAGGTTCATCTTTTCATGTGACTACGCATTCAAGACAAATTTTCTTGATAATAATAATAACAATAATAACAATAATAATAATCATAAGCTGTCTTGCAGCCTCATAAAAAGGGTGAAGTACGCCACCATAACTCGCACTGACGCCTTTGTGGTTGTGGCCTTAGAGACCAGTGGTGCCTGGAGCAAGGAGGGACTGGAGTTCATCTCAGAATCGGGTAACTGGAAAACCAATGCGACCAGTGATCCTCCAGAGACCTTCTTCCGGAAGATTTCGGTGGCTGTTCAACAAGGAAACACCAACTGCCTCTCCGGAACAATACCACCATGCCCTGAGCCCTCTTGAGATGGCTCTTCCAACATTATCTAAACAACTTATTAACAACTGCATATAATAATAATAATACTTAATAATAATAATAATAAGTGGTTGTAGCAACAGAAGTAGTAGTAGTAGTAGTAATAATAATAATAATAATGGAAATAATAATAGTAATAATAATAATAGGAATAATAATAATAGGAATAATAATAATGATTTACCCTTCAACAAAAGTGGCGGTTGCAATACGGATGACATGCTCCCAGAGGGCATGACGCACTGCGGTTGGCACGGGAACGCTCCTGGATACTGTATCCAAGCGACGATTGAACAGCTGCAACTCCTGCATCGAACAACAAGCATCCATTACCTTACAACTCAAAAGTGGGTCATGGCCAAAAATTAGGTCATGACTCATAAGCGAGTCCCAACCAAAAAGTAGGTCATAATTAAGAAAATTGGACACTAAAGTAGGTCATGGCACAAAATGGGCCATGACCCACATCTGGGTCAGTATTCAACAGTGGGTCGACCAAAAAGTCAGATACAACTCAAAAATGGGTCACTAAAATGAGTCATTACTTAAAACCTGTTTGTAACTGAAAATGGGTCACTACTCAGAAAAGAGTCATAACCCAAAATTGAGTTACTATTCAAAAATGGGTCATACCCCAAAATAGGATCACAACTCAAAAGTGAGTAAATGCCCAGAAGTCTGTCACAAATCAAAAATGGTCATAGTTCAAAAGTGGGTCATGACAAAAAATTGGGTCATGGACTAGATACAATTGGTTCATTAGCTGATTGCTTAAATCACATTTTGCAACACTTTTTATCTACAGTCTCAACTGATCACCAAGGAATCCCAAGTAAATATAAAGTATCCCATACCCCATAAGCGAGATGCTGAGGAGGCGATCATTTCCTTATCTTTAGGCCCTAGAGCCAGCAAAGGTCCTGGACACAGGGCCACTTCCCAGCTTATACCGGTACCAAATTCTACTGCTAGGTGACAGAGGCATGGTGTGTGCAAACAACTAACTCAGGGTCACTACACGGAGTCAAACCCGCAACCGCATGATCATTGACCAAACGAGTTACCAACAGACCACCGTGCCATACACAGACCACCAAGCCGGAATCCTCAACTAGCAGAAAAATTTGGGGAACTGCTGCCTTCAACTGAAAGTCGCTACATACTTGAAGAAGAGCATCGACGTAGCTCGAGTGCTGAGACATGATGTCCTTGATGTCCCACTTGACGGCAGACATCATCTGGATGAAATGCTCCGTGTCAATGCACCGAGCAGCGACCGAGCGATAGACCGGTTTTCGCAGCTCTACTGCTGTGCTCAGCGTCTGAAAAATGCCAGATGGTAACGTAATTTCTCTTAGCGCAAAATAATTTCACTTTACATAATTCCTATTAACATAAAGTATTATCACTTAAAGTAATTTCTCTTGATGTAAAGTAATCTCTCTTAGCACAAATTAATTTCTTTAAGCATAATTTCTCTTAGCGTAAAGCAATTTCTCTTTCATTACTTATTTATTTTAATTTCATTAATCGCATTTATTACTTAAACCTTAATCTGAGGCATGAAACAAGTGTGCACTAAAACACTGCCCAGGGTCGTTACATGATGTCCACTTACATTACATTACGTTACATGATGTGCTGTGGCTGTAATTGTTGGATTACCAAATAGACCGCCAGGTGGCTGCTCTTAAACAGTTGTTCTTAGAGGTGCGGTCCTGGGAAATAAGAATTTTAATGCACAAAACGCCAATCAAGACCTGTAGAAAAGAACGGATGACTCAAGTGGCTTCTGTTAGCAATTCGAGATGAAACCTGTGACCAACTAACCTGGGAGATGAACCCATAGAGAAACTGGCCTGGGAGATGAACCCATAGAGAAACTGGCCTGGGAGATGAACCCAGAGAGAAACTGGCCTGGGAGATGAACCCAGTGACCAACTAACCTGGGAGATAAACCCAGAGAGCAAGTGACTTGGGAAATGAATACAATGACTAACTTACCTGGGAGACGAACCTGACACAGACAGCTCGAGGAAACACTTTTAACAAATCTTAAGTCACACCTATTCTGATCAGCTAAATATCCATGTTATAGTACAACAGTGAAGTTCCTAAATGGTGCTACATAAATACCCAGAAACATACATACATATATAAACCCAGTGAGCAACTGACCTGGGAATAGAACTGCTGCAAGAAAGGTTTCTTGGCCGGCGGAATAGCATCTTCCAACCTCCCCTGAAGAAGCTTGAACTGCTCCGTCAAAAACATCCTACAAAGATAACAGCAACAGACAGCAATCATCCAAAATCACCTAAACTCACCCTAAATCATCTAATCCAGAAACATCTGAAATCATCTAAAATCGTTCAAAATCATCTAAAATCACCCAAAAACATCTAATCCAGAATCACCTAAAATCATCTGACAGAATCCAAAATCATCCAAAACCATCCAAAATAATTTAAAAGCATCCAAAATAATCTAATAGAATCCAAAGTCATCCAAAACCATCCAAAATAATTTAAAAGCATCCAAAATAATTTAAAATCATCTAACAGAATCCAAAATCATCCAAAACCAGCCAAAATAATTCAAAATCATCCAAAATCATCTAAAATCAGAAAACTCGGCAGGAGACTCACAACGACTCGGTAGCCACGATCCGACTGGCCAGTCCAAAAAGTCCATCCGGTTTCTGGAGGTCAACAGCAGGTGAGATGTGAGGCTGGGCTACCTTGTCACACCGTTCGTCTCCAACCGCCACAGGTGCTGCTGGCACCGGGCCATCCGTCTGTGATGCAGGCTGCGGCTGCTGGACATCATCCTCTAGGAATATGTTCTCACGGATGCGTTTCAGAGTCGTGCGAAGTTTGCTACCGAGGAGGACGTCATTCGTTGACGACTGCAAAGAGAATGAGAGAGCAAGGAAATCAACAGAGGGACGAATGAATGGAGATATGAAAGGAAATAATAATAATAATAATAAGACAATTTATATAGCGCCGTAGCACAGCCGAGGCCGAAGAAAAGGGCGCTGTACAAGGGTTCAAGAATCAACTACAGTCATAAGATATAAACAGAAGCAAGGAAATATAAAGGATGGAAGGAAGACAGAAAAAAATGGAAGCAAAGATAAGAACGATGGAAGGAAGATAGAAAGGATGGAAGCAAGAATGGAAATAAAAAGAAGGAAGAAACACGCAAGTACAGCAAGGAAGTAGAAAGGAAGGAAGGAAAGAAGGAAGGTGATAAGAAAACACAAAAATAATGCAAGTGTCAAAGACTCATCATCGCCCAAGTTACTAAACTGGAAGAATTTTGAAGGGGATAAATTTTAAGAAACCAGAGATGTCTAATGACACAGCAAATAAATAAATGAATTAACAAAAAAAAAAAGAATTAATTAGCGAATGAAGAAATGAAGAAATGAACAAAAGAGAAATGACGCCAGTCTAAAAAGGAATTCTCCACAGCTCCACTAATCTTCTACGAAAAATCCAAGCCAATCTCGCTCACCACATCCACTTCTGCCGCAAAAAACGTGTAAACCTACAATGAATAACAAATAATATAATATAATAATATAATGAATGACGAATGCCTTCAATAACTAATTAATTTAATATAATAATTTAATAAAATAATATAATGAATAACTAATTAATTTAAGGACTGAATTCGTTAATTTATTCATCGTACACTTCAATCGTTTATCCGTCCATCCATTCAGAGCTTTATGTAGAGGCAATGAGTAAGGTTGTTGTATTGCTCTGGCTGTGTCTTAGCCACACAATCCTTAAACCTCAGAACCAAATATAAACGAGTCTGTATCAATCTAATCTGAAACCAAACCTTTTTGCCTATCAATTTTGTTTTGACTGAGCGCCTGTGAATAAGCTGGTTCCTGTGACTTAGCTTTCATTGGGCGCTGTAGAAATCTCGAGATTACAATTACAATTACCTAACCTAAAGACTTCTACAGTGCCGTTATCATAATGCCCATGGCATCAGTCGACGGTCGCTTCAAGTCAAAATCGCAATCCAAAATCAAAATCCAGAATCCAGACTACGGTGGGTAAGCAAGATGAAAGAGATGCATAGTATAGACCTGAATGACGTCAAAGAATTGACAGAAGAACTGAACTGGGCAGTGAATTCTAAAGCTTTGACTAGCCACCGAGAAGGTCTGAGAGCCCAACACTGTTTGGGAGCGGGGCACAGCAACAGTCACAGATATTAATACAGGGATTTTATTTTTATTTATTGCCTCTACATAAATTGCACTGATCGAGTTCAATGTCTATTAATGTCAAGACTATTTACAGCGTAGAGATAATAGTCGAAGAGTTTCGTCAGACTGATGATGACATCAAAAGCAATCGGCTGCAACACCACCATCATCTGCAGGTACTTCCCTGAAAGATCAACAACAACGCTAAGGTAAGGTAAGTTACGACAAGGTAAGGTTAGGTAAGGTTGACTGAGGTATATCAGGAACTGTCACCCAACCAAGTACTAACCTAGCTCAATATGTCTTAAGTTCACAGCACCTAGCAGCATCATATCCACAAAATCAAGTAGCCATCAACTAAGACAAGGTAAGACATGGTAAGGTAAGCTAGAATAAGGTAAGACATGGTAAGCTAGAATAAGGTAAGACATGGTAAGGTAAGCCAGAATAAGGTAAGGCATGGTAAGGTAAGCCAGAATAAGGTAAGGCATAGTAAGGTAAGCTAGAATAAAGTAAGGCATGGTAAGGTAAGCTAGAATAAGGTAAGGCATGGTAAGGTAAGCTAGAATAAGGTAAGGCATGGTAAGGTAAGCTAGAATAAGGTAAGGCATGGTAAGGTGAGCTAAAATAAGGTAAGACATGATAAAGTGAGGTAAGTTAAGGTGAAACAAAGTCAGGATGTTAAGTAAGTATGGTAAAGAACTTCTAAAGATATAAATTTTAAAATCTTTTGCTAAAACTTTAAAGAAAATTCAAGTATTCTTACCAAAAAGCCGGCAAACATTCAGTGTCGTGTTTGTAATAATCGGTGGCTGTTTACCAAGACTACGGCAACTCCTACGCCGCGTAGCTGCCTGACATCTGTTACAAAAGATTACACTTGGAATCTGTAACTGTTCATCCAAGTACCCGTAAATAATCATCATTATTATCATCTGCATCATCTTTACAATATCAGCATCGTTACTGTCATCTTCACCATCATCATCGTCATCATCAGGATATTTATCAAAATTATCACTGTAATCACCACTCCCACCAAATACCACCACCATCACCAAACACAACTATACACCACCACCAAATCCCACTATACACCACCAAACACCACCACCCAAACACCACCACCACCAATACAAAGCAACCTACCCACCACCAGATCCCACTATACACCACCAAACACCACCCCCCAAACACCACCACCACCACCACCAATACAAACCAACCTACCCACCACCAAATCACTCTATACACCACCAAATACCACAATACCACCAAACATCACCACCACCAAATACCACCACCACCCCAAACACCACCACCACCAAACACTACCCACCACCAAATCACACTATACACCACCAAACACCACTACACCACCAAATACAACAACCACCAACTATCACCACCCCCAAACACAACTACACCACCAAATACCACCACCACCAAACACCACCACCATCCTGGAAGAGGCAGTGACTCTACTTCTTGATCGGCTGTTCTCCCGTTCGTTCATCGATGAAATCCTGCTTCAGTTCATCTGGAATGTCGTCATCACTGTCCGTTTCGTTGCCCATCGTCCGCTGGTCACTCTTCTCCTCATCATACTGAAAGAAAAACAACAGACACCTGACAATAGCATCCAATCACTTATGTAGCTCCTTTTGTGAAATTCTCTGAAACATGGCTACCTAAAAAGATCTTGTTTATTAAATTCTTCTACTGAATATTTAGCGCGGCTCGGTGGTCTATTGGTAATGTGTTTGGTCAATGATCACGCGCTTGTGGGTAACAACCCTCGGCAAAAGTAAACGGCAAGTCCTTCTACGCACCGGCCCCATGTCCAGGACCTTGGGATTTGTCCACTGCCGGCTCAAGGGTCTAAAGAAAAAGAAATGAGCACCTCCCCTACATCTCACTTCTGGAATACGGAATACTTCAATTTTAATGCATTATAAAGAGATCTAATCTAATCTAATCAGGAAACTTCTATAGCGCCGTTATCGTAAGGCCTCAACTGATGGTCACTTCTAAGCAAAACCACTGGAAAGAATCAGCTGAGGTCTGTGGATACTCTGACTTTCCTTGCCGCTCCTTACTCCATTTACTTCAAGGACGTCCTCTCCTTCATCATCCTCTGGCTGGAAGTCGAAGGGGCTTCCATGGTCCGAATACTTCTTGAAGAACCCTGCTCTGTCGCTTAGTTTCCCAGTCTTGCCTCCGGCCGTATCGTCATTTGAGAACTCAGATGAAACGGCCCCCAACTGTCGCATGAATTTGAACTCCTGAAACAACAAAGAACGTAAACGTGAAGTAAGACAGAAATGCATAATGTTAACAGAGACATATGTAATGTAACAAAATGTTATTTATTTATTCTTCAATATATTAGGTTATGTATTTAATTATTTTTATTAGGTCAGTCAATCTGAATCTGAGGAGTGATACGAGTGTGTGGAAACAACTTGTCCGAGGTAGTTACACAGAGTCTGTTCGACAGACTCAAATCTTTGGATTACAGATCCTTTCAAGCTTCAGCCAACTGCCACGAAAGAGCGGAGATTGCATAAAGAAAGAGATCATCGAAGGCACAATTCCTGGATCCGAAGCTCGGGGAAGACCCAAGATGACTTGGATCGATAACATCAAGTCGTGGAATGAATTATCGTTCAACCAGTTTTTGAAAGAGGAAAGAAACAGAAACGGATGGAACAACACTGTCCGTGGTGCAGCCAGTCCTCAGTTCAAGGACGGTTGAAGACAAGACACGAGACCTTACAGTGTGATGAGCAATGGTTACCTGGAGCATCATGATGGTGAATCCAGACTTGATGGGGCACAGTTCCCACCCCTCGTTCTCAAGGAACATCCGCAGTTCGTCCATGCGCGAACGGTGGTAGCTGCGGAAGTAGTTGACGCTCTGCTTCCGTATCGACTCTTCGAGTCCTTCTGACTTGCTGCCACAGAACTCATCGCCGATCTCCATCAACCTGGAAAGAAGTCAACGTTCGAGTCCTGGCTGATCGAAGGACTTCCTAATTTACCAAGGACTACAGTTGACAGAGGCAATAAAAAATGTTTATTCTATGTTTTGACAATTCATCATCATCACCCTAATCATTGTCATCACCACCGTCACCATCAATATCACTCTAATCATCACCCTAATCATCACCACCATCATCATCAAGTGATGCCAAGAAGCTTACCTGTTGACGATGCCCAGCGCCTGGATGAACTCGTCATACTTGAAGTGGCTGAGGTCTGTACTGAGCAGGTAGACCTTGACCTTCTGCTGGACGTCGCTCCAGATCTTGGAAAGACCCTGCTCCAGCCTCTGGTGGATGTAATGCTGATTCAGAACAACACCCCCATCACCTGATCAACAACAGCACCATTTAACACAACATAAGACCACATAAACTAACATAATCACTCATTCAAGTTTTGTAGATACGTTTGCCTCTGGCTTTTTATGTAGCGGCTTTATAAGAAGTTCAAAAAGGCTTTAAAGTTACATGTATTCGTATTGCTGTAATACATAGATACCTTCTGTGAAAATCAGAATAAGAGCTAAAATTCTAGATATCTTCAGCTTAAATCATAGATATCTTCAGCTACAATCACAGATACCTTCAGGTACAATCATAGATATCTTCAGCTATAATCACAGATATCCTCAGCTTAAATCATAGATACCTTCAGCTACAGATATTATCAGCTTAAATCATAGATACTTTCAGCTACAATCATAGATATCTTCTACGGATGTCTTCAACTACCATCATAGATATCTCCAGCTACCATTATAGATACCTTCAATTCCAATCCTAGATATCTTCAGCTTAAATCCTAGATATCTTACACAGATGTCTTCAGCTACCGTCATAGATATTTCCATTAAAACATGCATACCTTCGACTGGTTCTGCGTAGCTATCCTTGTCGTGTTTCTGGTGCCAGTTGATTGTTTTGTGGTAGCTGTTCAGCACTTCCCATAATGCCTTGCATAAGTCGATCAAGCATGGCATGAAAACCTCAGGCTTGATGCACTGAGTCAAATAAAAATGCACCCAGCTTTACTCGTAAAACTCGTCCACGACAACTGCATTTAAAGTGAGTGTGCATATGCCACTATGCATGTGTGTGTATATATATATATATATATATATATATATATATATATATATATATATATATATAATTAGAAACTTCTATAGCACCGGTGTCTAATGCACAAGACATCAACTGATTGCACACAAAATTCAAGCTGCAGTCAGGTCAATACCCAGAAAATTAGTCCACTGAGACATGTATGTATTCATGTATGTATGAATGTGTGTATGTATGTATGTCTGTCTGTGTGTATGTATGTATGAATGTGTGTATGTATGTCTGTATGTATGTGTGTATGTATGAATGTGTGTATGTATGTCTGTCTGTATGTGTATGTATGTATTCATGGGTGTATGTATGTACGTATTTATGCATATGTGTGTGTAATTGTAATTTGAGATTTATAAAGCGTCTCTTATAGGATAAACTCAACAGAGGTGCTTCCAACCCAAAAAAGTAAAATCACTGTTGAACAGTACAGTTTTCAGGTGCCTGCAGAACACTGAAAGGGGGAGAGATAGGAGCTCAAGTTGCAATTGTGCATATGTATGTATGTATGCAAGTAACCATGTATGCATGCATGCTGTGGCTTACCTTGCAGAGATCGGCATACTGTCGCTTCTGGAAGCTTCCATCACCAACGCCAGAGCAGAGCTCGACGTATCCAAGGACCTTCGTAAATGAAGTGTTTTGAACGGAGCTGATGAAGTGCATATGTAGCTGATCAATTGCCGCCTACAACCGAAAGATCGTCTAATCTAATCAAATCCTCTAATCGCCTAATCTAATCAAATCCTCTAGTTCTGACTTCTATAGCGCCATTAAGATTATGCAAAAAAGTAACTAACCTTGGTTTCTTCATTTTAGACAAAAAGTGTGGACTTGGTTTTAATGTACATGAACCCAAACCCACCTCTGTGATTTCCTCATTTTAATGCTCACCACACACTTCCCAGGGCTTTCCCCATTTCAACAAACTCTCACACATTATCCTGGGTTTCCCCACTTCAATAAAATCTCATACTGTCCAGGGTTTCCCCACTTCATCCAAATCATACATGATGACGTTTTTCCCTATATAATCCAAATCATATACTCGGATGGGTTCCCCATTTCATTGAAAGCACACACGCTGAATTGGGGTTTCCCCAATTCATCAAACCACATACTGTCCTGGGTTCCCCATTTAATTGAAAGCACACACGCTGAATTGGGGTTTCCCCATTTCATCAAACTACATACTGACCTGGGTTTTTCCCATAAGCCGATATGCAGTCTGTATTCGAGAGTAGTATTCCTCATCGAAATGATTGCATGTCTTTGAAAGAGCAACATCCATCGACTCATCGATCATGTACAGCGTGTCCTGCAGCTTCGAGCTCAACTCACTGTACACAGAAGAAATATTAAAAGCGTAGAGTAATTGAATTTATTGGCAAAATTATATAGCACCAGTCAGAGACAAGCTAAGCATGAGATGTCTTGGCAAACTACTGTTCCATGAAAAGTAAACACTAAAACCCTGATCACACCAAGATCACTCAAATCCATGAAATGATTAAACAGTATTCAGGATACTTAACAAATACTTTAAATATTATATTAATCCATAAACTGGAAATTTTAACTGGGGTATAACGACAGAAATTAGAAGATAAGCTGCCATCTTTTGAGTCAACCCCAAATTGCAGCCATGGATATAAAGCATTAGCCACTTATTTCTTCTTAACCCTTAGCACACAAGGGCGTGTGATCAGTCCTCTCCTTGCCATCTGATCTCCCCATCGGTGTACCTTTTATAGCTGAGTTTGCTAGGGGTGCCAGCGAAGCAAAAATTTCGAAATATATTCCTACTATCAAGGGGACATGAATGTCTGACCATAGGGCTGATGTTTCAGCATAACCACTAGAACGTTATGCAGTTGTAATCGTAATCGTAAACTCAAGACTTCTATAGCACCCAGTGAAAGCTAAGTCACGGGAACCAGCTTATTCGCAGGTGCACAGTCAAAACAAAATCGACTGGCGAGAAGGTTCAGTTCCAGGTCAAGATCCAAGAGTCAGGCAGGAAGACATTCAGACGGCTACAGTGGAAGGTGTGTGTTTGGAATTGGATCTGAAGGATAGGTAAGGGCAAGAAGAGGAATGAGGATAGGATCAGAAATTAAGTAAACGTTAAACACCAACCTAATGCAGGTGTAATGACGGTAAGTGCTGGCGGCCTTTTGGCATTCAAGACACAGCTGGATGGCACCCGGGTAGTCCTCCTCCTGCAAATCAAAACACCAATATGACAAAAGGAAAAATGAATGAGCAGAGTTTCATGCACATAATTAGGACACCTCATTCACAGTAGCCGATTGGTTAGCGCGGTCAGCTTGTATGTAGGTCATGGTAGTCGATTGGCTACAGCACATGACTTGTAACACGGAGAGTATGAATTAGAGCCTCCTCCTCTGAGACGGTTACTGTGTATGGACCTTCAGCAAGTCCTTTTCTCACAATTGCTCAAGCCATTTACTGATGGTTAGTCACTAGATAGCGGTGCTTAATAAATGCAGAAATAACAATAATAATTTCAACGATTACCTCAATTTCTAAATAAGAAAACGTATTTTTATTATAATGTTCTGTTTAGATATCTTTAAAACGCTTTCCACTGATGTTGTATATTCATCTACCGCGTTTCATCACCACCACCTATATTCTGGTGGCAACTGCATTTAACCATCACTTAAACCCCACCAGTGCCTTTATTTGGGGTGGTGCTAGTCCCAAGCCTTGATAAAGGAGGAGGGCGATGCTAATAATCTTCGCTATGACACAGCATCGTTAAACAGAAACAACACATTTTAAGCTGGTCCCAGTAGGCAGCCAAGGGTAGGCAGTGATAGCGACTTCATTTTTCTTGACCCTGGCATACGAGGGCAGGTGATCTACCTGTCATAATATAAATAATTTACCAATGATCTACACAAATTTCAAAAACTGCAACTGTGGCCCAGACAATAAATGTAGCCATGACAACGTCTTCTTAAGCAAACGTTAATGGTAACCATGGCAACAGCCTCCTACGCAACACAGATGATGACGATAATGAACTTACTTCCAAAAGTTCTCGCAGTCGCACATCTGTTCTTTGCTAAACAAAAATTAACACCAAATGTTACAAACGGAGTCACTCAGTAACATTAAATTATGTTGTAAAACAGACAGTAAACACAACTGTATTTGATATTGTAAGACAGAAAGACACAGATGTAGAGAGACACAGACAAAGAGACCGAGAAAGACAAGCACGGAGAGAGACATACATTCACCGGGAAAGATGAACATAGACAGCGAGAGAGTCAGGGACCAAAGCCAAGAACTCGACACACAACCTACGACAGAGCAAACAACAGATAATCAACCAGATATTCGAGAAGACAGAGAGACACAAACAGACAATAGAACAAACCAAAAGACTAACAAACAAGAAGCCTAATATCAGTAAACAACATTATCAGTTCAACCCCGACAGGCGGCCATGGACATCAAATGCTAGCACCTTCATTTCCCTAGCCTGGCTTGCTGTGCCCCATACCCAAACAGTGCTGGGCTCTCGGGCCTTCTCGGTTGCTGGTCTAAAAGCTTAGGAATTCACTGCACAGTTCAGTTCGTTCTGTCACTTCTTTGGCGTCATTCAGGTCTAAAGATGCAGTTTTTCAACCTGCTTACCCACCATAGCCTGGTTTCTGGTTTCTCTTACCTATCCGAATTCGACCCGGCTTCCCCAATGGATTATGATTTCGGATTGCAATCTGACCTGAAGCAGCCCTCAACTGAGGTCTTGAGCTTATGATAACAGCACTGTAGAAGTCTTTAGATTAGATTAGACGGCAGGTGATTAGTTCTCCATGTACAGCACTTACCAGTGTCTTAATAGTGTGCAGTGACTTGAGAAGAGCGACAAGCTGTTGGCGCTTGCGATGGTTGGCCAACAGACCAAGGCTGCTGGACGTGAATCCCTGCCGAGCTCTGTGCAAATGTCTGCTCAAACAAAACACAAATAATTTTATTATTACTTGTTTAAAATACAAACAACCATGTTTATATTTTGCCCAAAGGTGCTCAGCGTGCGGCACGGTGGTCTACTGGTAACACATCTGGTCAAAGATCATGCGGTTGTGGGTTTGACTCTGTGTAACGACCCTGGACAAGTTGTTTGCACACACTGTACCTCTGTCACCAAGCAGTAGAATTTGTTTGGAAGTAAATGGCAAGTCCTGCGATGCACTGGCCCCATGTCCAGGACCTTGGGATTCATCCATTGCCATCCCACGGGTCTAAAGAAAAGGAAATGAGAGCCTCCCCTACGTCTCACTTGTGGGATCATATGGGATACTTTACTTTTTAAGTGACCGTGAACCCTGGTGCTTCTACCTTCGACCTTTGGAGCAGATTTCACTGGCACCGTTGAGCGTCTGCTGCAACTCCATCACTCGCTGGAGCTCCGTCTGATAAGCCGGGTGATTCTCGAGCACAAGCTCCGAAACATGGCGAGAAACCTCAAGAAAACATAGCAGAGGGTAAGATAAGATAGGGCATGTAATACAGGGTAAGGTATGTTAATGTAAAGTAAGAAAGGGCAAGGTAAGATAGGTCAATGTAATATAGGTTTGATAGGGTAAGGTAAGATAGGGTAAGGTAAGATAAGGTAAGGTATGACAGTGTAAGGTAAGACAGGGTAGAGCAGGATAGAGTAAGGTAAGTAAGATACAGTAAAATAAGATAAGATATGGTAAGATACAGTAAAATAAGATAAGATATGGTAAGATACAGTAAAATAAGATAAGGTAAGATATGGTAAGATAAATACATAGTAAGGTAAGAACTGGTAAGGTAAATTATGGGAAGAGCGAATTTCTACAGCCCCTCTTACAGAAAATCTAATCATACTGTAAACAAAGGTCAACTGAAAGGAAGAATAAAGTTACACAAACAAGGTCAAATCAGAGGTTACACAAAAAAGGTGAGATGAAAGGTCATTGAAAGGTCACTAACTGCCTTTAACTGTGTAGTGAGCGTCGTTCGATTTGTTTCGATGGTGGCCAAATCAAGCTTCTCTGGAAGGTTCTGCCATGAAAAACAATTAAGATAAATATGTAATTAACTTATTACTAAATGTTATCATCATTTTAATGATATCAGCCTTGGACGTGTGCATGTATAGTCCAGCTACACACAATGGTGAATCCTGGTGCCATGTATGTAGGTATGTATCCAAAAACTTATACAGCGCATTTTAAGAACCTCACAAAGGCACTGAGGTATGACTATCTAGCAGTTCAAAAAAGGCGCGTCTTAACATGAGCCAAGAAAGTTTCTAGAGCCGTTAGAGGTGGAAGAGTACGAATTTCCAGAGGAAAACAATTCCAGAAGGACGGCCCAACACACAAAAGCAAAAATAACATAAGACCTGAAAAGGTTGTTAGATTCTGATAAGAAATGGACTAAACGGAAAGATGCCACTGAGAAGGAGAAAGAGTGATCAATAGAATACTGGGCATTTTGCCAAACTAGTGAGTCAATATTCTATACAAGAGAGGTTAGTTATTTACTATTAACCTTTGTTAACTATGGTTATCGCCATAACTACTGTTTTATAATTATACTTATTATTACTAATATTATTAGTACTGCCACTATTACTGTTGTTATTATATTTTGGCTTATATTTTTGGCAAAAAATATTCAGAAAGTTAGGAAAGAGAAAACAACAGCAATACAGCTAATTATTAATAGATTTGTTTCACTTAATTATTAAAACAGCTAAATAATAACATTTACTATATCTATCAATTTCATTCTCACCTTGAGGTTATACTCGATGACGTCAAACTGGTCATCCTTGTAAAACTGTGGATCGATATTTGCGATCGCCTCTTGATCCACTCTAGGGTCCTGCGTGAATTCAATCGAATGCTCCTGAAACAGACAATGGACTGTTAGCTAAAGGGTTAAATTGTGGTACAAGTCCTGCGATGCGCTGGCCCCTTGTTCAGGATCTTGGAATTCGTCCATTGCTGGCTCAAGGGCCTAAAGAAAAGGAAATGAGCGCCTCCACTATGTCTCACTTGTGGGATCATATGGGATACTTTACTTTACCTGTTTATGTAACATTCACAATTCGATGTAGAGCCAGTAAAGAAAACCTGCTGATGTTGAAAGGCAAAGATTCAACCCGGCTTCTCCAACAGATTATGATTTTGACTTGAAGTGACCACAGACAGCTGGTAAGTCCAACATAGGCAAAGCTTCTGCGCTGAGCCATAGAGGTACATATACACGGGACCACGAGGAACCCACGGACATTGTAATGTACTGTTGGCTACTAGAGCTGTAAGTGGCATTAGAAATATTATATTGTGTTACATTATGAATATATGTTTTGTAATAAATAAATACATAAATAAAATAATGGTTTTTCAAAGATGAGGTTCAAGCAAAATCATAGGATGGTTTGAACAGTTTGGTAGAATGGCAGTTAAGGAAAATGGGAGGGAAGTTTACATAGTAGGGTGGGGCAGATCTGGGGGTAATAAAAAAATGATTTGCAGATAATGAGTGGAGCTTTCAAACCAGTCGAACGCCCCCTGGCGATGGGGATGTCAAATTTGAAAACAAATTTACTTTGAATTTGGCAAGACTTGTATTGACGCTCCAGTCTCCAGCGACTGTGTCTTCGTCGGGAGATTTTGCTGTAGTTTCCTGCAAAGAACAAAGAAACCAGCAGACTGTTAATCAGTTCATTTGTAATAAACCTTTGTAATGTTATGTAAGTTAAAGTAATGTAACTGCTTTTGGTTCTCTTGCTGTACAACATTTTTGTATTATTATTATTATTATTAACAAAATTTGTTATGGCGCTATATAATTGCAGCCTTGTTGCCCTACAGATGATGGGCGTGACAGATTTCGATCGCAAACTACTTCGAAATATGTTGCTCGTCGAGTGTTCCTAGCGTGCAGTAACCGTTTGAAGACAGCGATTTATGCATTTTGTCAGTTTGGTTGTCGTGTTTTCATACTGATTTTATACGAAGATTGCAAAACAGCCTCAGATCTCTGTAGAATTTCATAGACCCAGAGGTTGCGCATTAAATATTTTCTGCGTCCACAAAATCTTAAATATCCAACGCATACAACTGTGACATAAATTACCCGAATTTCAGTAAGAAAAGAGAGGAATTTCTTCTTCAAATCCATTTTACATAATTCAATTTATCTCTCTCGAAAACCACATCCCACTGACACAGACGACATATTGCAATGCATCCTACAACGCTTTCGTGATGTCATTTTACGCTTAACTAGCGCTTTCTGATAATCGTAATCGTAATCTCGAGATTTCTACAGCGCCCAACGAAAAGCTAAGTCTCGGGAACCAGCTCAGTCAAAACAAAATCGATAGGCAAAAGGGTTCAGTTCCAGGTCAAGATTCAGGAGTCAGGCAGTCAGAAAGTCGGACGGCTACGGTGGATGATGTTTGAAATCGAAGCGAGAAGAGAGACAAGAGGAAGAGGAAGAATCAGGATAAGATTTTTGGAAAAGAAGTGCCTTCAGTCTTGAGTGAAAGACCGGCGTAGAAACTGAAAGAGGTGAAGTGTTGTAGGTAGGTATTCACAAAAGTATGCGTGTAAAATAAATTTAAGTATTATTAATAAAGCAGCGTTGAACTCAACGACTTTTAGCGCTTCAGAAATACTTAGATAGAATGCCAAAAAATAAACAAAATATCACGTCACATACATTCCTGTTTCACAGATCCTATTTTGACTCCCCTTCTTCCTCTTATCTCTCTTTCCGCTCCTATCCCAAACATCACCTACCGTGGCTGCCATGCTATCTGTCTGACTTTTGGATCTTGACCTGGAACTGAACCATTTTTGCCTATCCATTTTGTATTGACTGAGCGCCTGAATAAGCTGGTGTCCGTGACATGGCTTTCGTTGGGCACTGCAGAAATCTCAAGGTTACGATTACGAAGGCCTAGTTAGCTACATTGGTAAACGCGTGCGCCAAGGATCATCTGTGGATCTCCAGTTCACGACCAGAAGGTGGCTTATTTCAGAGATGTGAATCTCGGTCTAGCACAGTACGTAAACGGGGACCTTAAATGGCGTGACGCCCATTCAAACGGGCCGCGGTGGTAAAAGATCTCACCCTTAATACTTAAGAATTTACGTTCTTTACCTAATTTAAATTTATTTAAGAAGCAGATTATTCAGTATTTCAGTCTTATTTCTGACTGAACATTATATAATTTTTTTCAATTTTAGTTTGGCCAAAGTAGTAGGCTATTGTTTTTCTTTGTGGACATATGTTCTCATTTTAGTTAAGAATTGATTAGCTGCTCGTATATAAGTCATTAGCTATCGATATATTATTGTGTTATAGGCTGCCCTAAATTAGCGGGACCTTGGCCCCTTTTGGGTTGACCTTTGCATCCAAATAAGTGTTTTTGTTATTTACATTTGAAATTTTTATTCTGTTTTTGGAGCAATAAACAATACACACCAAACAACAACAACCCGAGCAGGGTCAAGGCGATACGGTCTCAATAGAAAACCGTGTACATTTACAATTACATGATTATATAACGAATACAAAACGCAGATTGCAAGAAGTAGCAAACGCACGAAGGGCGGAGGACAGAATGTCGTCTGCATATTTTAATATCCGCTGTTGAAGGCCGGTTTGAGCTTCTTGGAAAGGATCACGTGAATACCGACTTTGAAAACGGAACATCTTAGGAACAGCCACACACTTGGGAGCTGTTCCTTAAATGTTTCATTCTTCCTCCTCCTACTAATCGCACCCCTGTCGACAAGGAAACTCAAACTCATTCTAAACGTTAACTGTCCCCGAGCAGACCCATCGGAGATGCGTCTTGTGAATTCATCCGGCACTCTTCATAGCGGCATTGCGTGTTTTAAGCTCCTATCTTTAAAGTCTATCATGCTAGTATTATCGACTCGGTTGTTTAGAGCGCGACTAAGCATGCAAGATGCGTATTATATATATATATATATATATATATATATACATATATACATATATACATATATACATATATACATATATACATATATACATATATACATATATACATATATACATATATACATATATACATACATACAGTGCTTTTTTCTAGAAAAAAGTTTCCGGAACTGAACAATTATGAAATTTTGTGCTAAAATTTCATTATTTATATCAATCAACAAAACACTGAAACAGTGTAAAGTTGTAAACACTGAAACTGAATTAAAATAAGTTACATTATATTACATAATTAAAATAACTTAGTAACACATTACTTTTATTAAAAACTAAATGATTTCTTATTAGCCGAAAAAGGTACCGGAACGCTGTTCCGGAGCGTTCTGCCTGAAAAACGCACTATATATATATATTGAAATTGTATATATATATATATATATATATATATATATATATAAAATTGAAATTGCTGCTATTTGACCCAAATTTGAAGTCGAGTAACTCGAGTAGGACTACATGGAGCAGACCTACCAATCGATGGGGTTGCTACTTCTTGCAGTCTGCTTATTCTATTATCGCAACAATTTCAATATATAGTTTTTGCATTAAAAATCGTCAAAAAATCTTTTGAATAATATGTCTTGCTGGCAGAAGTTTGCACTCGAATTTGGGAGAACGACCAGAGCCAATGCTCCACCGATTGCAATTTCTGCTTCGGCCTTTCATTCAAAATTGAAAACATTCCTCTTCCACAGATCATATCCTGACACCCCTTCTTCCTTTTCTCTCTGTCTCTGTCTCTGTCTCTCTCTCTCTGTCTCTCTCTGTCTCTCTCTCTCTATCTGTCTCTCTCTGTCTCTCTCTGTCTCTCTCTCTCTCTCTCTCTCTCTCTGTCTCTGTCTCTCTCTCTCTCTCTCTCTCTCTCTCTCTCTCTCTCTCTCTCTCTCTCTCTCTCTCTCTCTCTCTCTCTCTCTCTCTCTCTCTGCTCTCCAACTCCAAACATCACCCACCGTAGCTGCCACGCTGTCTCTCTGCCTGACTCTTGGATCTTGACCTGGAACCGAACCCTTTTGCCTATCGATTTTGTTTTGACTGAGCGCCTGTGAATAAGCTGGTCCCCGCGGCGTGGCTTTCGTTGGGCGCTGTAAAACTCTTGGAATTACGATTACGAATACGATTACGAAGGTTGCAAATAGTTTAACAATGCGATCTTTTTCGATTTCTCATGACGTGTACGAACTTCTCCGGAGTTGAATCCAGGTCCCAGTGGCGAAATGCCGACGCTGTAAGAGCACAGATTATATAATATATATGGTAAGGGCTTGTCTATCGTCGAACGTGCTACGTCCGATTTAATTATGTCTCTTGCGTGATATATAGTCCCAAAGGGATTTTCCGCTGATAATTTCAAGCGCCTGAGTTCGTTGCACTCTCAGTCGCTAGGTGTCACTAGAGATGCTTTCCTAGTTCTGACTTTGACCTACTTATAAGGCCGCGCTACACGGATAATTTCTTACTCGAGTACTCGAAGAGCAGCTTAACAATTACCGAGTATTCGCCAATGACGTCACTCATGACGCACCATAGATTAGATTGCTTGTTTGCCAACCATAGATAATAGATTTTATTAGATTGGTCAGAAAACGATGAAGGAAAAACAATTGGCTGGGCAACTTAAAAACACTGGCAACATACTCACAATACCTACGCTAATCATAAATTTCCGTTTAAAACTTAAACAAATGCCACGTCCATAATTTTTAACGAGTACTCAAGTAGGGAAAATTACTCGACCCAAATTTGGAGTCGAGTAACTCGAACACACGGCGCAGACCTACCTACTAAGATGGAGACTCCGTGGAAACAACAGATATAGGGCGTCCGCTTTGGTTTAGACTACATTTTATGCTGGCGACGCCAAGCCTCAGTTTCTGCAACTGTTCATCGAACCTTCCCTATCACAACAGTAGCAAGTGTAAGCTGTATCGATCGAGATCGTCATGTGCTTCATGAAGGGGTTAACGGCATTGACCTTTGACCGTTGACCTTCTTCTCAGGCAGCTGCAAAAACTTACCAGCAAAAATAGTCTAAACCAAAGCGGACGCGCTATTTTTGTAACTTCCAAAGAGTCTCCCTAATCAGTAGGTAAGCACATGTGCACAAAAGGCGCTATATTACATATCTTGATAACTAAGTAACCAGCTAGTTAACGAACCAACCAACACACTTGAATCTGACTACAAATGAACTTCGCAGGTAAGAGAAACCAGAAGTTAGGCGACGGTGGGTGAGGTCAAATGTAAATGTACACGGTTTATAAAGCTACCGTATGGCCTTGACCCTGGTCATTGCGCAGAAGATTGATCCAGGGA
>OZ029929.1:1757500-1950000 GCA_964023275.1 Norana najaformis
GCTCAAAATGACTTGTGCAACACGCTCTCGAACTTCGTCGCTTGTGGCTCTTTGCCGCAGATAAATCGAAGACAGATTGTTACATGCCGACAAAACACTTCCCAACGAATCGATCGCCGCACCTTTCCTAAGTCGACAGCAACTAGCTATCAACTAAACAGAAAAATCGCATGCAGTATAGAGGACCGTTTATAGCAACGACTACTACAACAACAACTACCACTACTACTACCACCACTACTACTACTACTACTACTACTACTACTACTACTACTACTACTACTACTACTAATAATAATAATAATAATAATAATAATAATAATAACAATAATAATAATAATAATAATAATAATAATAATAATAATAATAATAATAATAATAATAATAATATGATCCCTCATCTTCGTGAGGGATCATAAATACCTCGGGGCAAAAAAATATTAGTAATAAGAGTACTTAAAGAAGTTCATGGACGGTTCACATGTTGTGTCTCATTAACTGCTCGTCAGTCTGTCTCTTCTGCACAAAATCTCTCATCTCATTTGCACTCAAATTCTCCATTACAGATCCTTCTCTGTACATTGTTACGTCGCTTTCTGGCTAAAGGCTAAGAGATCGTAACTGCATCTAAAGCTTTTGTTATCGGCATTAATCATCCTCAAGCTCCGATAAAAATGAGGATAAACCACGCACCGGAAGCCCAACTGTCACTCTGGGCGTATTTTCAAATCTTTTTCCGATAATTAAACTTTACAAAGACCCGCTCTTTGCCTACACCATTGTTGCAGATGCCGATTTATCTACAAGCGTAGAGGGGCGGTTCGCTCCCCTCGCCCCTCTTGGTTATATCCCCTCAGACCAAACTCCGCCATTTCTGTGTTCGGGTGGTGCCAGTCCCAAGCCGGGATAAAGGAGGAGGGCGACGTCAGCGGCCTTTGACGCCATAAGATGTCGTTAAGCAATGGAAACTACTACAATAGCCAGCTTTCACTCCTGCAGGTCTTTAGTCGTGGTGTGGTGCCAGTCGAAAGCCTGGATAAAGGAAGAGTGCGACGCTAATCATCCTCGTTTTGACACAGCATCGTTAAACAGCAACTACACACACACCACACCCGTACATGGTGGACTTCCAATATGTGGCGCCCCTCTAGAATTGCCCTTGCTCCCACGCAAGCCATCTTGGAGCGGCCACTGCGTTGTTGGCGAAGATTCGAAGACGCGTGGAACAATCTAGAAGCCTGTCTGTGAGGGCTTACTATTGATCCAGTACATGAGTTTGAAATGAACCAGCGAGATGTGGCCTTTGTCCTAAAAACACGGGTCGGATGTGTTGTCAGCGAACGGTAGTGAATACCAATTTACTGCTCTAGAAATGCAAATAACACGTTTTGTTATAGCGCACATGCGGACTCCACTCTGCTCATTTATCAGTGTTTTGACCGGGTGAGATCCTTCACCACCGCTGCCTGTTTTGAATGGGCGCCACGTCATTTAAGATCCTCGTGTATGGACCGTACTAGCCCGAAATCGTAGTACTCGTAGCAGTAGTAGTAGTAGTAGTAGAAGAAGAAGAAGAAGAAGATGATGATGATGACGATAATGATGATGAAGAGAAAGAAGAGGAGGAAGAGGAGGAGGAGAAAGAAGAAGAAGAAGATGATGATGATGATGATCATCATCATCATCATGATGATCAAGAGAAAGAAGAGGAGGAGGAGGAAGAAGAAGAAGATGATGATGATGATGACGATGATGACGATGATGATGATGATGACGATGACGATGATGACGATGATGATGACTATGATGATGAAGAGGAAGAAGAGAAGGAAGAGAAGGGGAAAGATGAAGAAGAAGAAAAAGAGGAAGAAGAAGAAGAAGAAGATGATGATGATGATGATGATGATGATGACGACGATGATGATGATGATGATGACGACGATGATGACGATGATGATGAAGAGGAAGAAGAGGAGGAGGAGAAGGGGAAGAAGACGAAGAAGACGAAGACGAAGAAGACGAAGAAGAAGAAGAAGACGAAGAAGACGACGAAGACGAAGAAGAAGAGGAAGAAGAAGATGATGATGATCCTGATGATCATGATGATGAAGAGAAAGAAGAGGAGGAGGAGGAGGAGGAAGAAGAAGAAGATGATGATGATGATGATGATGATGATGATGATGATGATGATGACGATGATGACGAACGATGATGACGATGATGATGACTATGATGATGAAGAGGAAGAAGAGGAGGAAGAGAAGGGGAAAGAAGAAGAAGAAGAAGAAGAAGAAGAAGAAGAAAAAAAATGATGATGATGATGATGATGATGATGACGACGATGATGACGATGATGATGAAGAGGAAGAAGATGAGGAGGAGAAGGGGGACGAAGACGAAGAAGACGAAGACGAAGAAGACGAAGAAGAAGAAGAAGAAGAAGAAGACGAAGACGAAGACGAAGTCGAAGACGAAGAAGACGAAGACGAAGAAGACGAAGAAGAAGAAGAAGACGACGAAGAAGAAGAAGCAGAAGAAGAAGAAGAAGAAGAAGAAGAAGAAGAAGAAGAAGAAGAAGAAGAAGAAGAAGAAGAAGACGAAGAAGAAGAAGAAGAAGAAGACG
This sequence comes from Norana najaformis, assembly GCA_964023275.1. Classification (NCBI taxonomy): domain Eukaryota; kingdom Metazoa; phylum Annelida; class Clitellata; order Crassiclitellata; family Hormogastridae; genus Norana; species Norana najaformis. The sequence goes on from OZ029929.1 coordinate 1,760,124, forward strand.
AAGAAGACGAAGAAGACGAAGAAGACGAAGAAGACGAAGAAGACGAAGAAGAAGAAGAAGAAGAAGAAGAAGAAGAAGAAGAAAAAGAAAAAGAAAAAGAAGACCGTGATAGCCCGATATTCAAATCTCTCACATACAGCCACTGTCGGTATGCGAACCGACATTCTCACCCACAGTGGCGCCTTGAGTACATTTGTTTAGCTTAGTTAGATGTCCAAGCGGTTTTGATGGCTTCCTTTAAGGAGTGTGTGACGTCTTAATGCATACACACATTCACTGAAAAATGAGCAGGGTCGAGGAGTCATACCGTCGCTATATAAACTGTGTACATTTACATTTACGTTTGAAAAACGGTTAAAAGTTTCAGTAATCCAGTGTGGTTTGGGCTTAGCTGTGAATGAGCACATCGACTGTACATCGTTGCTGGCAGGATCGGACGGCGAGGAAGAGCCCGGGCACTAACTGTCTTATGCATCATCATCATCATCATCATCATCTTCTTCTTCTTCTTCTTCTTCTTCTTCTTCTTCTTCTTCTTCTTCGTCATCGTCGTCGATCTTTTTTATTATTTTTTTCTTCTGCATCTTCTAATTCATCGTCATAATCATCATTATCAACTTCATCTTCTTCGACATATCATCATCATCATCACCATCATCATCATCATCATCATCACCATCATCATCATTATCATCATCTTCTTCTTCTATTACTTCTACTACTGCGTCTCATTCTCCTTCTCCCCTACTCCTCCTACTCCTCCTCCTCTTCTTTTTCCTCCTGCTCCTTCTCCTTCTCCTCCTCTTCCTCCTCCTCCTCCTCTTCTTCTTCCTCCTGCTCCTTCTCCTCCTTCTCCTCCTCTTCCTCCTCCTCTTTTTCCTCCTCCTCCTCTTCTTTTCTACGTAGACCTACTTGTCTCCTTTTTTCTGATTTTCTTAAATTGCGTTTCTTAATTGCCCTGTCATCCACGAACGACTGAGTTTTTAAACCCCTCAAACAAAGAGAAGCGATTCGTCTTCTTCGACTTGCAACGACTTCTTATCTCTACCTATCGAGTGCAACGCCTTTGCTTCTTTCCACTCTAGCATTACCGATCGTATTTAGAAGCAGATGCTTTTTAAAGGTCGAAGATTGATCGGGGCCCCTTCAGTGCAAACTCTCTGGAGAGTCTGACTTGAACTAGAAGCAGAAAAGTCTCGCTCTCCTGCAGACAGGCGCCGACGAATGAAATGGTCGCCCTGACGCCGAGGCCTTTATGTGGCGCCGGGAAATTTCTGAGATTTACGCTTACGTTTACATGTCCCTGCGGCTCCTAGGCCAATAATTTCTTTATGAAACGCCGTAAAATAATGCATAGGCGTTATTGGTTGTGTGTGTGTCTGTATGTGTTTCTGTATGTGTGTCTGTATGTGTGTCTGTATGTGTGTGTCTGTATGTGTGTGTCTGTATGTGTGTCTGTGTGTGTGTGCCTGTGTGTGCCTGTGTGTGTCTGTGTGTGTCTGTGTGTGTGTCTGTGTGTGTGTGCCTGTGTGTGTCTGTGTGTGTATGTCTGTGTGTGTCTGTATGTGTGTGTCTGTTTGCGTGTGTGCCTGTGTGTGTCTGTATGTGTGTGTCTGTTTGCGTGTGTGCCTGTGTGTGCCTGTGTGTGTCTGTGTGTGTCTGTGTGTGTGTCTGTGTGTCTGTATGCGTGTGTGCCTTGTGTCTTTGTGTGTCTGCCTGTGTCTGTGTGTGTGCCTGTGTGCGTCTCTGTGTCTGTGTGTGTGCGTCTGTGTGTCTGTGTGTCTGTGTGTGCCTGTGTCTGTGTGTCTGTATATGTGTGTGTCTGTATGTGTGTGCTTGTGTGTGTGCCTGTATGTGTCTGTATGCGTGTGTGTCTGTGTGTGTCTGCGTGTGTGTGTGTATGTGTGTGTGTCTGTGTGTGTCTGTGTGTATGTATGTGTGTGTCTGTGTCTGTGTGTGTCTGTATGTGTGTCTGTGTGTGTCTGTATGTGTCTGTGTGTGTCTGTATGTGTGTTTGTGTGTGTGTATGTGTGTGTATGTGTGTGTCTGTGCGTGTGTCTGTATGTGTGTCTGTATATGTGTTTCTGTATATATGTGTATGTATGTGTATGTGTCTGCGTGTGTAGACTTTCAAAGAAGTAGTCAGACAGACGGAGAGTGGACCGACCGACTGAAAGAACGAACGAATGACTGAATGAAAGAAATGTCATTTGTTGAATGAAACAACCGGAATAAAGTGTGCATATGCTCATGCATACAATGCAACGACATTAAAATACATGTATACATACATGTATCCTATTCTATCCTATCCTATATATACATATACATATATTCATTTTTATACATATACACTATTAAATATAAATATATGTATGTGAATAACCATGTATACATGCAAATATATATATATGCATATCTTCTTCTTCCATGTTCTGCCCATAGCCAGGTCCAAGAATATATATGTATATACATGTATATCTATGTATATATCTACATACATAAATATCCATATATATATACATACATAAATATCCATATATATATACATACATATTATTTGGATACATACGTGTATATATATATATATGGAACCAGAAGCTATCTTCAATCTCATTTCCTCGTATTAGTATTCCCCGGTTTACAGCGAATATGTTTTGCTTCCAATCCTTTTGTTTAAATTGCGAATGAGCGGGAGAAAGAAAGATCGTTACGTTCTCCGGATTCCGCAAATGTCGCTCTTTGCGCTGAACGGCTTACGCATGCGCCTGCGCATGCGCTTGTATAAAGAAGAGAAATCGTGGAACTGGACGTAAAAAAGAAGAAAGATCGGCGCTACATAAATTCTAAGATACAAAAAAAACGAAACCCGGAGACAGTAGGTCCGCTGGGAGCGTTGATTCGAGCGATTGTCATCAGCTTGAGGGAAACAAGGCGAAGGAGTTCGCATTCTTTATGCGACGAACGCTGACCAACCTCTTTCTAGTAAGAGCGATTTGACCGAACTCTGCCGATCTCGTCTTATGTCGAGTGGATTGGAACGACTTTGCGAATCCCAGGCGACTAGTAATATGGCTCGTTGAGTCCCTCGAATGCCACTGGCACCGTTTGAGCTAAGATACGGTGTTCTCCGTCTAATGCCTGCTAATCTAATATATTCTAATCTAGTCTATTCTAGTCTATTCTAATATATTCTAGTCTATTCTAATCTATTCTAATCTATTCTAATCTATTCTAATCTAGTCTATTCTAGTCTAGTCTAATATATTCTAGTCTATTCTAATCTATTCTAATCTATTCTAATATATTCTAATCTAGTCTATTCTAGTCTATTCTAATATATTCTAGTCTATTCTAATCTATTCTAATCTATTCTAATCTATTCTAATATATTCTAATATATTCTAATCTAGTCTATTCTAGTCTATTCTAATCTATTCTAATCTAGTCTAATCTAGTCTAGTCTAATCTACTTCAATTCAATCCAATCCTATCCTACCTTATCTTATCTTGTCTTATCTTATCTCATCTTATCTCATCTCATCTCATCTTATCTTATCTCATATCATCTCGTCCCATCCCATCCCATCACATCTCATCTTATCTTATCTCATATTATCTCATCTAATCTCATCCCATCCCATCCCATCTCATCTCATCTCATCTCATTTCATCTCATCTCATCTCATTTCATCTCATCTCATTTCATCTCATCCCATCTAATCTCATCTCATTTCATCTAATCTCATCTCATTTCATCTCATCTCATTTCATTTCATCTCATCTCATCTAATTTCATTTCATCTCATTTCATCTCATCTCATTTCATTTCATCTCATCTCGTTTCATCTAATCTCATCTCATCTTATTTATTGACTTCTATAGCGCCGTTATCATAATTCCAAAGGCTTCAGTCGATGGTCGCTTCAAGTGAAACTGTTTTCAGAGATCAGAATCCTTTGGTGAAACCGGGTAGGATTCCTGTATTCCTTGTATTAGAATTCACCCGATTTCCAACCGATGTGTTTTGCTTTTCCAATATGTTTGTCCAAATTGCCAGGAAATGGGTTTGGAAATAAACAGTGTTCATGGCTTACGCTTGGCCGTGTCTCCCTGTCTGTCTCTGTCTGTCTGTCTGTATGTCTATCCGTCTGTCCGTCCTTCCGTCTGTCTGTCCGTCCGCCTGTCTTTCCGTCCGTCCGTCCGTCTGTGTGTCTGTCTGTCTCTCCGTGTGTATGTCTGTCTCTGTGTTTGTCTCTCGATGCTACTGTCCGTGTGTGTGCCTTTCTGTCTGTCCGTTTGTATGCTTCTCTGTCATGTGTGTCTGCATGTGTGTCTCGCTCCCTCTTCTACCGTTTCCCTGTGTCTATATGTCTTTATGCCTCTGTCTGCCTCTCTCTCTCTTCCTCTATCTGTCTGTCTGCCTCTCTCTCTCTTCCTCTATCTGTATGTCTTCCTCTCTCTCTCCTCTATCTATATGTCTCTCGTTGTCTGTCTCTGTCTTTCTACTCGCTGTGCTTGTCTTCTCTGTGTCAGTCTTTCTCAGCCTGCGTCTGTCTATCTATGTCTTTCTGTCTGTGTCCTAGTGTTTCTGTTTCGCCTCATTGAGCAGACCAACCAGGTCCTCATCTCATCATAAACTCACTTTGAAAGCTAATATATACATATATACATGTATATATGAATGTGTGTGTGCATGCGGTACGGTGGTCTGTCGATAACGCGTTTGGTCAGTGATCATGCGGTCGCGGGTTCGACTCCGTGTGACGACCCTGGAAAAGTTGTTTGCGCCCACTGTGCCTCTGTCACCAAGCAGTAGAATTTGGTACTGGCGTAGCTGGGAAGTAAACGGCAAGTCCTGCGATGCACTGGCCCCGTGTCCAGGACCTTGGCATTCGTCCATTGCCGGCTCAAGGGCCTAAAGAAAAGGAAAAGAGCGTCTCCCATACGTCTCAATCGTGGGATATGGGATACTTCACTTTTACCGCTTCAGAGGAGGAGGCTTGAACCCCTTACTCTCCGCGTTTCAAGCCGAACATTCTATCCAACTAGCTATCGAGTCCAGCGGATATTCTAGCGATACACGTTGTAGAAAACTCTGGATTACGATTGCGATTACGATTACGATTAAATGTAAATGTACACGGTTTTATATAGACCGTATGGCCTCTACCCTGCTCATTTTCATTAATCGGGTGAGATCCTTCACCACCGTTGCCCATTTGAATGGGCGCCGCGCCATTTAAGGTCCCCGGGTACTGCCCATGCTAGCCCGAGTTTGTAAGTGCAGGATTTTCAGAATCTTTCATTCTGGGACCTGTAATGTAAGTCAATGTCTTTCCAAGGTCCTCGGGCTCTCATGTCACAGATTGGTGCTATTGGAGCACTTGAGTAGGGTCAGCTGGTACTGTTCGCGTTCCGATCCGCAGTGAAGCTCACGACGATAGCGGCAGCACATACCGTCGGGGCAGGCGGCGAGCTCGGTCAGCTGGGACCGGAACTTCTTTCCGATGAGAAGGTAGACGACGAAGTTACTGGCCGAGTTGAACACGACGAGGAGGTTGGCGGTGACGAGGTAGATGCTGTTGCTGTGATTGTGGAATACGTCGGGGTTGATCGAGTCGGCCACGTTGACGGCTAGGGAAGGCGTCCCACAGATGAAGAAGATGGCTACGATTGCCAGTGGGATGCTGGTAAGGGCCTGCTCCCTGCGCTGGCGAACCTGGAGATGCAACCACTGGCGGCGACCGGCCCGCAGGGCGAGTACCAGCCGTATGTTCAGGTAGAGCAGGATCAGCAGAGGTACGACGAAGAGTACAAGGCAGTAGAGTATGCAGGTGTAGAGGTACCGGTAGACCGGGTGGTTACCTGTTGATGTCTTCTGCATGTCGACGCTGTACTCGAAGTACCGCGGTACGTTGAAGAGTACGGACGCCACGGTTACCAAGGCAACGGCAGAGCGGGCGTTCGACATGGTGCAGAGGGCGGAGGTCAAAAGGGGATAGCAGATGGCGACGAAACGTTCGCCGGACACGAGGACCGTCAGCCACACGGTGGACATCTGGGTGACCATGATGACCGGCCAGACGAGGTACTGGACGCGACTGCGGTAGCTGGCAAGGTCGAGGCCGGATACTGGAAGCGCATGGGCGTTGACGAGGGTCTGGACGACGAAGACGCTGATGAGGAAGACCGTGTCGGAGACGCACAGTCCTCGAAGGACGAAGAACATCGGAGACTTTCCGAAGGCCCTCTGGAGCACGACGAAGGACAGACAGTTGCCGGCCACTCCTAGGAGGCTCAGAACCCCCGTCACCCAGACGCCGAGGACGTCCACCGATCTCTCGATGGCCTCGTCGAAGTCGGCAGGGCTACCGGATGTCCAGTTCAGTCCAGTCTGGTTCGCCATGTTTGATTTATGCAGCGCCATTAGTTGGAGTGATTGACTCGCCCTGTCTGTTCGTGTTAAAGTGACAGGTGTCAGCACGACATAGACAGTTGCGACACTTTGCGTCTTGGCGACAGTTTTCAATGAGTAATTCCCCAAATTAGATCCTGAAGACATCAAGAGATAAAACACTTTATAGAAACAGACGATGATGACAACAACGACGATGATGATGAAGACGACGACAATGAAAATGATGATGAAGAAGAAGAAGAAGAAGAAGATACACGATGTTGATGATGATGATGATGATGATGATGATGACTACAATATTAACAAGGACGATGTCAATGATCTCTGTTGCCTGCCTGCCTGTCCGTCCGTCTGTCCGTCCGTCCGTCTGTCTGTCTGTCTGTCTGTCTGTCTGTCTGTCTGTCTGTCTGTCTGTCTGCGTCTCTGCCAATGTCGGGCGATTTAAGTAGTGTGCATTATTAACCATATGCTTATCTCCGCTCTCTGAAATATTCATAGACGTCGGTAACTGAGCGCCGCCCAGCGACAGGTCCATCAATGCCCGGAATGAGCTCCCCTTCGTCAACGGACGAATTCTATCGGCGCGTGAAGATTTTGCGCTTGGCGAGCATGAATAATCGTCAGAGGCCACTCCGACGGACATTTGGGAGGGAATCGGACTGCCTACTCAGAGGACGTCAAACGACACGACTGGTTCGCTTGATTGGTTGATTTGAGCGGGTCGCTCTGTGGGATAACACGTTACAGCCGAATGCAATTCTCCAGGACTGTTTTAGTCACCTCAGAAGTGCCAGTGGTACTTTTACTCACTTTTGAAGTACGGATGGTAGGTTTATTCACCTCAGAAGTACCAAAGATACATTTAATCACGTCGAAGGTACCGATGGTAGTTTTATTCGCCTCAGAAGTAACAGTGGTACTTTTATTCACTTCTAAAGTACGGGTGGTACTTTTATTCACCCTCAAAAGTACTAGAGGTACTTTTTTATTCACTTGGAGGTACCGGTGGCTATCTTATTCACATCAAAAGTACCAGTGTGCTTGAAGACCGTATTATTCCCCAGTTCTGGGATGGGCCGGGAGCGCCTCTGATGAGGCTATCTTGAAGCGGCGCTTTACAAATTTACGAAAACGATTACAATTACAGTGGTACTTTATTCACCTCAGAGGTACCGGTGATAATTTTATTCACCTGAGACGTATTAGTCTGTCCTCGACCCGTTCAGATAATTTTCTGCTGAAGACCATTTCTCCCAAAGGTTTGCATCTCGCTTCTGTCCATAGGCCTACGTCCTCCATAGGGCTACATCCCCATAAGCCTACATCCCATAGGCATACATTCCCTACAGGTCTACATCTCTCTTCTGTCCATAGGCCTTCCCTCCGCACTGATGCCAACGATTCGATTTTTCAGGAACCAAAATAATTACACCGATTTGTTCACCGACACCCAAGACCTGGATTTTGTCAGGTTCCTATTAAACATTCATCCAGCCCACCCTCGATCTCTCCTCTAATCAGTGTGCATGTATGTGTGCGTGTGTGTTTGCGTGTGTGTGTGTTTGTGTGTGTGTGTTTATGTGTGTATGCGTGTGCATGTATGTGTGCGTGTGTGTGTGTGTTTATGTGTATTTGTGTGTGTTTGTGTTTCTGTGTGTGTGTGTGTGGGTGTGTGCGTGAGTGTGGCTGGGTGTGCATGTATGTCCGTATGCGTGCGTGTGTGTATGTGCGTGTGGCATAACAGAAAAGCTCGGTGCAAATGCAGATTCATTAGAGCAGATCGTATCTGTGGCCCGGTCAGCACCTGTGGGTTTCAGGCCAATCGCTCAGTCACCCGGGGGTGGGGGGAATAAACAAGTCAACCGAAAAACCTAGACTTCGTCCCAGTAGGTCATCCGAGTGGACAGGCAGAATAGATCAGCAGCAGAAGCAGATGGATGTTTACCCCAGATACATCGTCGGATCGTGGCGAGGGTTGGAAGTTTCAGCTGCATGGCCAAATTATGTTGGGGACACTGGTGGATTTAGCTGTTGACTTGGTGCTTGTCCCCTCCCCTCTTGGTTATATGCCGGCGCCTTTAAGATCTGAACCGTGAATATGGCTCCCTCTGGTAATGCTCTCCCCCCACGCAAAACCAATCTTGGAGCCGCCTCTGTCCACGAGGCTGCATGTTGGGTGGATATGGAGGGTCCCCAGTGATGTAAATAGGCCTGGATAATATTGGGTAGACGCTTAAATGTAATTGTAAATGTAAGTGTACACGGTTTTCTATAGCGACCGTATGGCCTCGACTCTGCTCATTTTTAAATGAATTGATCGGGTGAGATCCTTCACCACCGCTGCCCGTTTGAATGGGAGCTACACCATGTAAGGTCCTCGTGTACGGACAGTGCTAGTAAAGTATCCCATATCGCACAAGTGAGACGTAGAGGAGGCGCTCATTTCGTCTTCTTTAGGCCCTTGAGCCTGCAATGGACGAATCCCAAGGTCCTGGACACGGGGCCAGTGCATCGCAGGACTTGCTGTTTACTTCCCAGCTTACGCCAGTACTAAATTCTGCTGCTTGGTCACAGAGGCTTACTCACCGGCGCTCAGTCAAAAGAAAATCGACAGGCAGGAAGGGTTCGGTTCCAGGTCAAGATCCAAGAGCCAGGCAGACGGACGGCTATGGTGGGTGGTGTTTGGAACTGGATTTGCGTGATGGATAAGGGAAAGAGCAAGAATCAGGATAGGATCTGCGAAGGCATAAATATAACTGACACCGAATCGTAAACAATGTCTGCGCGCATACCAGTTCGCGTATTTAGGGAAAATAAGTTGTAAGGTAAGGCAGTGTAAGGTAAAGTAAAGTGAAGGTATGTGTTCGGGACAAGTAATGTAAATAAGAACGCATTACCACAGTAAAGATAGCCGTACACAGACCCAATTTGATTTTTCAGGCACAGACACACACGCACAAACACAGACACACACGCACATACACACACACACACAGTATACCTCCTGAATTTTGGCCTTCTGGATATTGACCTGATTGTGGTTTGGCTTTGGTGCGCCATCGGTTGATGCCTTTTGCATTAGATAGTGATGTATTAGAAGCTACTTATGATTATTATTATTATTATTATTATTATTATTATTATTATTATTATTATTATTATTATTAGTAGTAGTAGTAGTAGTAGTAGTAGTAGTAGTAGTAGTAGTAGTAGTAGTAGTAGTAGTAGTAGTAGTAGTAGTAGTAGTAGTAGTAATGGCATTGGTAGTGGTAGTAGTGGTTGTTGTATTAGTAGGAGTAGTTGTTGCAGTAGTAGTGGTAGTAGTAGTAGTGGTGGTAGTAGTGGTGGTAGTAGTGGTAGTAGTAGTAGTAGTTGTTGTTGTTGTTGTTGTTGTAGCATACGTTGCCTCATGCAGGCGGCTATTTTCGCAGAAAACTGGAGAACAGTTTCTGCCAACTGACTGTCGTTCACCGACCCGAGAGCCGATGTAATCTAATCAGACGGGAGATATTTCCTCCGATCGTCTGCTTAATTGGCCGGAAGACAAAAACTGGCAAAGTACACTGACCCGTCTCCGATCCGCTGCCTTCCCATTTCTCTCTCAGCTTAAACACAGCGACCACCCTAACAGCTCATCTCCCCTTCTCTCTGTCTCTGTATCTGTCTCTGTCTCTCTGTCTGTCTCTGTCTGTCTCTGTCTGTCTCTGTCTGTCTCTGTCTGTCTCTGTCTGTCTCTGTCTGTCTCTGTCTGTCTCTGTCTGTCTCTGTCTGTCTGTCTCTCTCTCTCTCTCTCAGGCACCGGACTTGGTTCTTGACCTGGCAGCTTTGGACAACCCCACGGACTTGACGCAGCGCTCGTGACTAAGCTGGTGCCCTGCGCTCAGCTTTTAAGTACTCTCTTAAAAATAGTGTAGAGAATCGGTCTACAAGTGTAGACTTCTATGCAACACTTAATGTTGAGGTCTGGCTCATCGGCAATGTGTGGACCTCTATGCAACACTTTTTGTAGACGAGCCGGCAGTCTACACTAGTGTAGACACAAATTGCAACACTTTTGTAGAGAACGAGGTCTACATCGGTGTTGCATTTTGGCTACATTTATGTAGCAAGAATGTCTACATTTATGTAGTTCTCTATCTACATTTATGTACTAATAATGTCTACATTTATGTAGTGCGGAATCTACATTTAGGTACTAATAATGTCTACATTTGTGTTGCGGCATCTCTACATTTATGTACTAGTAATGTCTACATTTGTGTTGTGGCATCTCTACATTTATGTAGCGGTCGTGTCCACATTTATGTGGTGCTGCAAATACATTTTAGTGGTTTAGGAGCTAAATTTATAGATTGGAATTTGCCACATTTGTGCAGCTGCATATAGTTATGTTATACGTTTTCTGCATTGATTTACTGTTGTATCTACCTATACGCAGCAATGTTTAATTATTACTACATGGACGTACTAACGTGCTGAACTCATTACATAATAAGCAAATCATTAACTACAATTTATTAGGTTAAATGACAACTTTTAATCACAAATTAAGGGTTTTCACAGTTCACAAAGCTTAAAAACAAAGCATCAATCAATGAACATGGTAAACAGTTAAAAGTAATAAATGCCGAAACCTTAAGATAGCTTTAGAAATTTCGAGTTTACGATAACGACCCCATCCGGATCTCTACGCGTCGGTTTTCGATCGCCTTAGTATAACGTGTAAAGTAAGGTATTTTTTAATAAAAAAGGACTGACCATAAAGCCTAGAGGTCTCCATAGACGCCATCAGAAGGTGCTATATAAATTGCTTTACACAGCAAAATGTAAATTGATGTAACGTAATATATATAATGTCGTTGCTTCCGCCACCTACCGGAAGTTGTGCTGGTCTTATGTAATTAACTCAGTCGTTGACAGAGGATCGTCCATTCCTACGACGCTCAACGAGCCTCCGCTGCTTCGAAACGGCGCTCAGTATGTAGCCTGGCTTTATAAATGATTCCTCTACGCGCCAAGGCTTTGCGTCTGCGTGCAGTATACGCGGCCCGCAATTTGCGTCAAACGTAAACCGGGCTTTGGAATGCGCTCAGCGTAGGCATGGCTCCAAGATGGAGTGCTCAATATAAGCATGGCTTTAGCTCATTCGTTAAAGCATACTTCAATGCGCCTCTCTGCGTGAGGATCCCGGTTCGCATACCAAATATTTCAGAGATTTGAATCTCGGGATAGCACGGTCCATACACGGGGACCTTAAGTGGTCATTCAAACGGGCAGCGGTAGTGAAGGATCTCACCCGATAAATTCATTGAAAAATGAGCAGGGTCGAGATGATACGGTCGCTATATAAAGCCGTGTACATTTAAATTTACACTCTAAAAGTGTTTAGTCTAAGCTTGGTGTTTTAAACGTGCTCAGTGCAAGCAAGACTGTTACATGCAAAATGTGTTAAATGTAGGTCTAAGCAAGAATTTTAAAAGTGTACAGTATTAGCTCCGCTTCTAAGACGTGTTCATGGCTCTTAAATAGTTTTCCTTGTAAGTCTAGCTTTTAGGCAATGTTCAGAGTAAGCTAGGCTTTAAAATGTGTTGTGTAAGATTAGCTTTTAAAATGCGTTCAGTATAAGCTTGACTTTTAAAACGTGTTCACTGCAAACCTGCAGAACTGTTCAGCGTAAGCCTGCCTTTTAAATTTTGTAACGAGTCCAACGTCCATATAACTTTTTCCTAGTTCACAATGTATCTAGTCTAATCTAGTCTAAAGACTTCTATAGCGCAGTTATCATAATACCCAAGGCATCAGTCGATGGTCGCTTCAAAAGACAAAATCGCAGTTAAATATTATAACCGTTGGAGAAGCCGGGTCGAATTCCAGTAGGTCAGAGAAACAAGAAGCCCGGCTACGGTGGATAAGCAAGTTGGAAGAGATGTGTCTCAAGTGTAGACCTGATATATTTACCCCAGTTGAGTCCGTTAAAGCCTTATATCCCGCTTTAGCAACTATGACACTCATGAGGCTTTAGAAATGAGCAACACCTAATACGACCTAGTTTCAGCTCAGCTTACAGGACGATTGTTTCCTCTTTCCTCTTTCACAGATCCTATCCTGACACCCCTTCTTCCTCTTATCTCTCTCCCTCCTCTCCAACCCCAAGCACCATCCCCCATAGCTGCCACGCTGTTTCCCCGTCTGACTTTTGGATCTTGACCTGGAACCGAATCCTTTTGGCTATCGATGTTGTTTTGACTGAGCGCCTGTGAATAAGCTGGTCCCCACTGCGCGGGTTTCGTTGGGCGCTGTAGAAATCTCTGAACTACGATTACGATTACGATTTTCGACACATGCCTTTGAAAACACGTCTGTTTTTTTCTCAACCTGTTACAGTGTATGTCCTGAGCCAGAGTAAATCCAAATAAGGCCCGGACGAAAAGGGGGAAAATATTTTCATTGGTTCACGTGACTAGGATGCGGAAATTATTTTTATAAATATGGAATTGTTTTGTCCATACAGTTTACTGCCGATTCGTTCGACGAAATCGTGTTTTTACGACAAAATAATGATTCAGACTGCTTTAGCGATTGCTGTTGGCGACAGCCTGTGCTTCCATTATTCCACTTAATAAAATATTGTTTCCCATCAATTTTGATAACAAGACAAGAAGACACTTTAAAATTCGTTTTATCACCCGGACCAGATTTCGCACGGACCAGAAAGTGGGTAGAGTCGGAACCTTTTTTCCAGGAACCGACTTGGCACCACGCCGGAGTGCGAAACATAGGTTATCTTGGACAATAAACTCTCGTTTTGAACTGCGTTAGGTTATCAGTGCTTCGCGCTATTGACGAAATCCTGTTATCAGTGCGCCTCCTATAGGGAGTCGGGGGAACCGTAATCTGCCATTGGAGGGTAGGAAGAGAGTCGTAATCGTAATCGTAATCGTCATCCCGAGATTTCTACAGCGCCCAACGAAAGCCACGTCACGGGACCAGCTTATTCATATGCGCTCAGACAAAACAAACTCGATAGGCAAAAGGGGTTAGGTTCCAGGTCAAGATCCAAGAGTCAGGCAGAGTCAGGCAGCTACGGTGGGTGATGTTTGATATAGAAGCGGAAAGAGATAAGAGTAAGAAGGGGAGCCAAGATAGGATCTGTGAAAGAGGAATGGTTCGGTGGTGGTGGGATGATCCTGAAGGAGGGGGGTGGGCGTGAATGGCAAGGAGGGGATCAATGTAATGGCGAAGTCACGGTCCAATGGGATTCCTCAGCGGGTAGATGTACGTCTGTATAGACGCCAAGCTGACCTGATGTGAAATCACTTCTTAACATATCTCAAATCTATTTTTTCAGATGTGAAGTGTCCTAATTTGATGCGATAGGAACTTATCGCATCAGATCTGATAAGATCCAACCTAATCTCAGATCTGACAAGACTTGATATGCCTGAAGTGGAATAACCGCAGATCTCATCAGGTCAGATGTGATCGTATATTATCTTATCTAATCTAATCTACGCCCGAGTTTCTCCAAAAATATCACACCACAATACAATACAATGGCGGGGGTTTATCTCAACTAATAAAGATTACATGCTTACTTACTTACAATGCAATAAAATGCAAAACAATACAATACAATGCAATGCAAAACAATGCAATAAAATGCAAAACAATACAATGCAATACAATACAATGCAATGCAATACAATACAATACAATGCAATGCAATACAATGCAATACAATACAATGCAATACAATACAATGCAATGCAATACAATACAATACAATGCAATGCAATACAATGCAATACAATGCAATACAATACTATGTCATACAATGTAATACAATACAATGTAATACAATGCAATACAATGCAATACAATGCAATACAATACAATACAATGCAATGCAATACAATGCAATACAATGCAATGCAATGCAATACAATGCAATGCAATACAATACAATGCATTAAAATACAATGCAATGCAATACAATGCAATACAATGCAATACAATACAATACAATGCAATACAATACAATACAATACAATGCAATGCAATGCAATACAATGCAATGCAATACAATGCAATACAATACAATGCATTAAAATACAATGCAATGCAATACAATGCAATACAATGCAATACAATGCAATACAATACAATACAATACAATGCAATGCAATGCAATACAATGCAATACAATGCAATGCAATACAATGCAATGTAATGAAATGCAATACAATGCAATACACAATACAATGCAATGCATTACAATGCAACACAAAGAAGTACACAATTTCACAGAGGCTACATGTTGAAACCGTTAAGTGTAGGTAGCGTTGAGATCAGAGAGGTCGAGTGGATGATCGACTGGCGAGGAAAGGTTCAACGTGAGAGGATGAGCCGGAAATTCCGCGGAATGCATGGGTAAGGAGGAAGAGGAAAAGGAAGAGGAAAAGGAGTAGAAAGAGAGGAGGAGGAGAGGAGGAAGAGGAGGACCAGGAAATGGAGGAGCAGGAGGAGTAGGAGAAAAAGAAGAGGAGAAGGAGAAAATGGAGAAGGAGGAGAAGAAGAAGAGGAGGAGGAAATAGAGGACTAGAAAAAGAGGAGGACGAAGAAATGGAGGAGGATAAGAAGAAGAAGAGGACGAGAAAATGGAGGAGGAAGACGAGGAGGAGGAGGAGAAAATGGAGAAGGAGGAGAAGAAGAAGAGGAGGAGGAAATAGAGGAGGATAAAAAGAGAGAGGACGAGGAAATGGAGGCGGAGAAGAAGAAGAAGAGGACGAGGAAATGGAGGAGGAAGAGGAGGAGGAGGAGGAGGAAGAAGACGAGGAAATGGAGGAGGAGGAGGAGGAGAAGAGGAGGACGAGGAAAATAGGAAGAGGAAGAGTTAGATAAAGGGAGCAGGAAGGAAAGTGGAGAGGAAGGGAAGAAGAAAAAATGAAGTAGGAAAGAAGGAGGAGGAAGAGGAAAGGGAGGAAACGAGGAGAAGATACAAAGGAGAAGGAGGAGGAGGAGGGAGAGAGGAGGGAAGTGGATTCTACTGGAAATTGAATAGACACTCGGAAGTTCTAGGAAGGACGTTTATAATCTCGACTGATTAGCTATTCCGCAGAAATGGATTAATGGATAGACGAAGGATCAGATACAGGCGGACGGAGGGATTGAAACAGATACAGACAGACAGACAGACATGGAGAGACAGACAGACAGACAGACAGACATGGAGAGATAGACGACAGACAGACAGAGACACGGTGAGAGATAGACAGAGGCAGAGACAGTACCAGACAGACAGACAGACAAACTGATACATGGAGAGAGATAGACAGAGGCAGAGACATCACCAGACAGACAGAAAGACAGAAACAGACAGACAGCCAGACACCGAGAGAGAAAGAGAAAGCGGATGACGGTTGGGAAGGAATGAAGGGTGATAACAGGAAGGAAGAGAGGATGGGAGGGAGGGACGATTTGTTGTCATGGTGATGAGCAACGGTATTAAATTGGGCGCGAGCGTCATTAGAATAGATCAAGAATGATCATGACAATGAATGAATGAACGAATGAATGAATGAATGAATGAACGAATGAATGAATGAATGAATGAACGAATGAATGAATGAATGAATGAACGAATGAACGATTGAGCGAGTGAGCGAACGAATGAGTCGATTAAGTGAGCAAACGGTTGTGAACAAAATAATATAGCGCTGCATCTGACTGATTATATGGCGCTGCAATAAGTTAGTCGCAGATAAAACGCACGCCTTCAAAGAACTTCAAAGAATCGATCAATAATCTCTCCACCCAATGCGATATATGCATATATATGCATGTATTTTTTATATATGCGTGTATGCATATAATGCCATTCTTATATGTGAATAATTTATTCACATTTTATGCCTTCATACTACAGAGAGCCATTAAACTTGTAGGTATATATTATAACGATATTTTGTATGGATGTACGGATTCTGTTGGCGAGGAAATTTCTTTACAGCTCTCGCATACATCAGGTTGCAAAAAACGGCGACGGCGGCTGTTACTACAGCGAGATTAATTAATGAGACGTTCGAGAAATTAAATAATAGACATGAATGTATAGTCATCAACAATCGTTGGCCATTTAAAATTCTATTCTTTGTGTGTGTGTGTGTGCGTGTGTGTGCGCGTGTGTATTTGTGCGTGTTTGTGTATGTGTGTATGTATGTGTGTGTGTTCGTGTGTGTGTCCGTGCGTGTGCGTGTGCGTGTGTGGGGGGGTCTGTATCAGTATATGTGTGTGTGCCTGTGTAGTAATATAATCTTAGCTAATCAATAGCAGCTTGGCTTAACAATGAAATCGCAAACTACAAAGCTGGTTTTTCTCAAAGCAGGAATCGAATCATAGTCGTAGTCAAACACAGCGATCGTTCAAACCTAATTCAAACGGTGCCATAGGCAATATACAGTAAACGTAATTGTAAATGTACACGTTTTTCTATAGCGACCGCATGGTCTCGACCCTGCTCATTTTTCAATGAATTTATCGGGTGTGATCCTTCACCACCACCGTCCGTTTGAATGGGCGCCACGACATTTAATGTCCCCATGTACGAACCGTGCTAGCCCAGATTAGCTGAATGGCCATGAATTGTTTTGTATGGTAATCGTAATCTCGAGATTTCTACAGCGCCCAACGAAAGCCACGTCGCGGGGACCAGCTTATTCGCAGGTGTAGATGTAAGTTATTACACGTGGCGTATAGAACAGGAGTGAGTAGATTGAGTAGTTAGGCGTTGTACGCATTTTGTACATTTTTGGCGGGAAAGAGACCTTTTAAAAGGGGAGTTATTAAGTTTGACTCAGACTGGGTTTTGGTTCTGGTGACTGCGATATTTCTTCCCACACTCTTTCGGCCAGTCCTGCTTAACCGTAACCCTTAACCCCATCAAGAGTAGTCACTTGTTTTCTAACCAAATCAACGAATATCCATAACTATAGGCCTATATCTAATCCTCTTCTTCTTCCTCTTCCTCTTCTCCTTCATAGCGATGACCCTAGACCTAAGGTTACTAAATGGACAATGAAATGTTTCGATTCTGAAACCAGGAATCACCTGTCGTCGTATCCTGTCATTTACTAACAAAATCGCCGAATATTTAATACTTTTTATCTAACCTAAACCTCTTCTTCTTCCTCTTCTTCCTCTTTCCGTAACCCTAACCCTAGACCTACTAAATAGGCAATTAAATCTTTCGACCCTACCGGTGATTCTAAACTTAGGGCCAACCAGTTGTAGTTTACTAACATTTTCCAACCAAATTGCGACTTGAGCTCCTTTCTCTCCCCCTCTCGGTGTTCCGCAGGCGCCTCAAGACTGTACTGTTGAACAGCGGTTTTACTTTTTTGGGTCGGAAGCACCTCTGTTGAGTTTATCGTCTAAGAGGCGCTTTATAAATCTCAAATTACAATTACAAAATTACAATTACAAATTACAAATCGCCAAATATCTTATGCTTTTATCTAACCCTAACCCTCTCCCTCTTCTTCTGCTTCTTCTTATCCGTAACCCAACTGGTGTTTCTGAACTTAGGGTAGTATGTGTATATGTATGTATGTATGTACGTATGTATGTATGTTTGTTTGTATGTGTGCATGCATGTATGTATTTATGTATGTATGCATGCATGTATGTATATATGCATGTATGCATGTATTTATTTATGTGTGTATGTATGTATATATGCATGCATGTATTTATCTATATATGCATGTATTTATGTATGTATATATGCATGTATGTATGCATGTATGCATGCATGTATGTATGCATGTATGTATGCATGTATGTATGCATGTATGTATGCATGTATTCATGCATGTATGTGTGTATGTATGTATGTATGTATGTACATCTATGTATGTTTGTACTGTATGTGTATGTATCTATCTATCTATCTTTCTATCTATCTATGCGCGTGTGTGTGTATGTATGTATGTATGTGTGGCGAATTGGTCAAGTAAAGAAAAACCCAATTCCTAATTTCCGTCGTTCTATTTACAGAGTCTATTTACACGTCCTATTTTACAAAGACTCTTCTCTTCCTTCAACGGAACGACCAATAACTCTCACACAGCCCTATAAAAATCATAGCAAACCAACCTACATAAAGAAACACCAAACTAAACCCTCACGACTCTCATAGTCCAACGGGCTTAGCAGAAGTCTCAGACATCTGGCGTTGACCCTTCTCCGTTCGGCTTCTCCACTCGCGGACTCACCACTCAGAAATATATTTGATTGGATTAGGATTCGATCCCTAACATCCACAGTCGACGAGCTCCATAATGGTCCCGTGTCATCAGACCAACCAGCTCCAATTCACCCGTACCACCAGGACCACAGGAGCGGGCTAAATTCACACACAATAAACTTTTTCAAAATACTAAATTCGAGTGAGCAGTTTTCAACACGTGATCCTACATAAACAAGAAAGCTCTGCGTGCCATAAACAACGCTCAAAGTATACCATCTCTGGCAAATATTAAATACATTTAAAGCATGTTAACACATTTTATACACAAACCGACCCAAACTGATGCCCACTATTCAAATAGCTTAGTAAACATAAGACCTCAACTGTTCAAATAGATATCTTACTTATGACCAGACTGATATACATATTTTAAAATCGTATGTAGCCTATGACAGAGAAAGCAGACTCCTCAATTATGCACATACACAGGCGTATATATATATATCTATACTATAAATACATATTTTTAAACTAGCTTAAACATAACAGTAGGCCTATATATGAATAATGTATATATATATATATATATATATATATATATATATATATATATATATATATATATATATTAACTTACGAAACGAAGACTAAGGGAAGGAAAGCGTTTCCCGGCTTCTCAGGCTTCCCGTCATCCCAGATCCTTCGCTCCTCCAGTTCCTCTGACTGAACCCTCTTTCGAATTCCTCGAAAATCATCTTCTCCTCCGCGTTCCGTCACTCAGGAACAGACTCAGGAACAGGAAACGACTCCTCAACCCTCGGTGCAGCCGTCCTTCTTATTCACCCGTGCAGCCCAGCAGCCGATCCTACTTCCCCGCCATGGAGCCAGGTGCGTTTCCAACAGGTATAGTCTCAAACCAAAGCGCATTTTGTGACAGCATATATGTATGTATGTATGCATGTGTTTATGCATGTATGTATGTGTGTATGTGTGTATGTACGTGTGTATGTATGTATATATGTATGTATGTTTGTAGGCTTGTTTGTATGTATATATGTATGTATGTTTGTATGTATGTTTAACTATTTATGTGGCGTCTTTTGTGAACAATATATTGAAGGCTTCGTGTACATCATTTTTTCTGCTCAATTATCTTGTTTATCTCTCGAGAAATTGTCGCTTTCCATTCGATCCATATGTCAAACTAGAACGACCTTATCACTATTCCCAAATGCGGCAAGACACGTCCTAAGGGACAAATCCCGACGATTCGAAGAATGTTTCTACACACACACACACACACACACACACGCACACTCTCACACACATGCACGCTTCGGTGGGTGGGTGGTTGAGTGGATGGATGGACAATAAATAGGAAGAAAGGAAGGAATGGTTGGGTCGGGAGGTGGATGAATGGATGGATGGATGGACAAATGTATGGAAGGACGGATGGATTGATAGATGGAAGGCCGGATGGATGGATGGACGGATGGATGGATGGACGGATGGATGGACGGATGGATGGACGGATGGACGGTTGGATGGATGGATAGATAGATGGATGGATAGATAGATGGATGGTTGGATGGATGGAGGGATGGAAGGCCGGATGGATGGATGGATGGATGGATGGATGGACGGATGGATGGACGGATGGATGGACGGTTGGATGGTTAGATGGATGGATAGATAGATGGATAGATAGATGGATAGATAGATGGATGGTTGGATGGATGGAGGGATGGATGGATGGTCGGACGGATGGATAGATGGAAGGACGGATGGATAGATAGATGGATGGATAGATGGATGGATAGATGGATAGATAGATGGATGGATGGACGGATAGACGGTTGGATGGATGGACGGTTGGATGGATGGATGGACGGATGGATGGATGGATGGATGGATGGATGACTAAACATTTCACTACGCTGCGCTACACTCCAATAGTTTTTTTTGAGGTACTGAAAATGCGCTATAATAAACGTCGAGATAACTGCTTAACAAACTTACTGCACGGCATTTGCTCTTCATTCATCCCTGCGTCGGTCCATCGATCTCCATCCATCACAGAGGTCACAGAGGTCATTCGTTGACCCTAGAAGCACCCGACCAGACAATCTTCCTTGACAGATGACAGGAGGTTCTTGTGGAGTGGCCGGCCGGATTTCGATTGAAATGACCAGGGATCTCGGCTTGATTTACATCAACACTGTGATCGTGGCGCTATATAAGTCTTCAGACTGGACGATGCGCTGAGGATTTGAATGACAATAGGGCTTCGATTGACATCTGGAGTCAGTGCTCGACGAGGAATAATTGCATCTGCGCAATGAGAACAACACCACCATCAGCAGCAGCAGCAGGAGGAAAGAGGAGGAGGTGGAAGAGGAGGAAGGCGGACGAATGACCTCGGTGACTTCTGTGATGAATGGAGATCGGTGGGTGGGTGAATGAAGGGATGGGTCATGGATGAATGGATGGGTGGATGGATGAATGGATGGATGGGTGGATGGATGATGATAGATGAAGTGATGGTTAGGTGGGTGGGTGGATGGAGGGCTGAACGGGTGGATAAATGTGGCTGAATTGATGGATGGATGGATGGGTAGATGGGTGGATATATGTATGGATTGTTGGATGACTTAGCGGGATGAACGGACGGACGTATGGACGAGTCTTCGTATGAGTGTGTGCGCAAATATTGGTCCCCAGACAAATTCAACTCAGTGGGAAGAATTACACAGCGACCCATAAAAGATAACATACACTTCTGAACGCCCTTTGACAAACGCCGCATCATAAAACAAGATTGGAAAAGTAAATCCTCTCTCCTCTTCCTCTTTCCTCCTTTAATCCTCATCGACATCCTCGTCCTGCTGCTTCTCCTCCTTCTCCTTCTCCTCACAATACTAATATTTGTCCAACGTTTCAGCAGGACTGATGTATTAGCTAGTTCGTGTAAAATGCTGCCACCTATCGAACTGTTTTGTCGGTTGCCATAAGCCTTTTTATCACAACCAATTCATTACTTACCAGTTTGTAATACTATAAATGATTAAATATTTAAATGTTGCTATTTTAAGATTACCGGGTAAAAATTCATTCGCTGTTTTTTCGACCACGGGGAAATCAGACTGCGAGGGAGAGGACCGGCATTCTTCTTCGAGTTCTTCATCCTCTTCTGCGTCTGTTTTAATCAACCAACATGCAGCACTCGTTTTTTGGACCACGGTGTAATCAGATTTCGCATGTCTGGAGCATCTGTTCGCCACAAGAGGATGGGGATAACATGTGACGTGGGTTAGGGTCAGATTGTGGTAACGATAAACCGAACACTTTTGGCTATCGATTTTGTTTTGACTGAGCGCCTGTGAATAAGCTGGTCCCCGTGACGTGGCCTTCGTTGGGCGCTGTAGAAATCTCAGGATTACGATTACGATGCGATAAGGGAAGCCGTTGTTTGCAGCTGACAAGTTCTCTTGAAACTGTAATTAAAAATTATAAAACATATAAACGGAAGTTGCGAAAACAAAAAATACTTGAATGGAAATGCATTTCATGCAACAGTTGTAATTAAAGCTCGTTTATTTGGAACAACGAACCCTTTTCGCCTATCGATTTGGTTTTGACTGAGCGCCTGTAAATAAGCTGGTCCCCGTGACGTGGCTCTCGTTGGGCGCTGTAGAAATCTCGAGATTACGATTACGATTTATCCCAGAAACTTACATTTTGCGCAGTTTAAAATTAGCGCGTAGTTAAATTAGTGTATGCGTTCAATCTTATTTCACCCGGTGCAGTATTTTCTAGCACCTAATGACTTGTCTTGACCTAGTAATCCACTGACGTCATGAGAGGTTAACGTCTGTTGAATGAAAATGTAACGTAAATTTGGCGACCTTGTTTCTTTAGCGCCGGATTTGACAAACGTGATCATCGACGTAATCAACGATCAACGTAATCGTAATCTCGCAGCGAAAGCTAAGTCGCGGAGACCAGCAAATTCAAAGGCGCTCAGTTAAAACAAAATTGACAAGCAGGTAAGGTCAGATTCGTTTCAGATAAAGAGATCCAAGGGCCAGGCAGACAGACAGCCGGCTGCGGTGGATGGTGTTTAAAACGCTAACGCTGGCCTCAGTGCAGTTATATAAATACAGAGCGCTATATAAATTCTCTGAATGAATGCAATAATAGCCAACCCGATAAATTCATTGAAAAAAAAACAATGAGCAGGGTCGAGGTCATACGGTCGCTATAGAGAAACATTTAGGACCAATACATTTAACCACGAAATCTTGTTTTTATATTTCCTGGATATAATTCATCGTTGAGAGGCAAAGACGTCATATGCTCAGCGGTTCATCCTTAATCGCATTCTGGATATTGACGGGACTTTGTTTTAATTGTAACTGCAGTACAGATGAGAATAGCAGAATGGCGCAATAGAAATTATTTTCATATTCGAATTTCTGGGCAACTGTGCGCGT
This sequence comes from Norana najaformis, assembly GCA_964023275.1. Taxonomy (NCBI): domain Eukaryota; kingdom Metazoa; phylum Annelida; class Clitellata; order Crassiclitellata; family Hormogastridae; genus Norana; species Norana najaformis. Next base: position 1,783,285 of record OZ029929.1, read on the forward strand.
TAAAATTCTGTAAAACAAATAATAATAATAGAAACGCTCAGCTTTTCCTACCAGGTGCGGGTGTCCTCCGCTACCCTATGATCTCTGTTCTGCCCTACTTTGCGCCGTTGACGTCACGAGAGGTCAATGTCAGTCTCAGTTCGTGTTCTACTTTGTTCCAAGTTTTTCGTCGACTTGAAAAGAGCGAAAAATACGTTGGACTGAAGCGAATTTTGCGAATTCTGCCTTCTCCTCTTCCACCGTCAGACCCTCCTCGTCCCCGTCCTTCTCCCCAGTCCACCCCGGTCCTCGTTCGGCGTCATGTACCGCGTCTACCTGGGCAACCTCGATCAGCAGGTAACGGACGACACCCTGCGGGACCTCTTCACCCAACAGGGACTGACCGTGTCCAGCATACTGGTCAAGCGCGGCTACGGGTTCGTCGACTGCCCTGACCAGAACACCTTCGACCAGACGATCGATCGACTCAATGGTGCGTACCTCCAAGGGGGCGAATAATATCACGACTGGCTTGGGAGAAAAATAAGTGAGCGATAACTGACGAGTTTGAAAGTAAGTTAAGAAGTAACAGCATTCCAGGCTAAAGTCTAAATAATTGCAAACGAATAACTCGTAAAAAGCGACTAAGTGAAGCGAAAACGACTTTGGTGAGTTGAATAAATGAAATAATTCAAACTTTTATAGCGCCGTTGTGAAAATGCTCAACACATCAGTGGATAGTGAGCAAAAACGGTGTGTCTACCAAATTCCAGCGCAAGTCCTGTCAAAAGAAACCCAAGAGGGATATCCAAGAGTACATAAAAACAACCTATGGAGGCTGACATGGGGGAAATGACGTACTTGGTGAGAGTAAGACAGCTTGTGAAGGGTTCAAAACTTTGGTATAGAAAAATATAGTTTAACAGGCAAAGACTTAGCAAAAACTGACATGATTGAGATTTAAAAGGTATGGTAAACAATAGCAGTTGTTGGTTGTTAACGTGCACCAAGTTCTAGGAGGTATGGTCATTCCGATGAACGATCTTATGGCAGTTAAGCAAGACAAGTAAGGCTACTTTTCCAACATAGTGTTGTGCAGCCTTTTTATTTCCAAGTCACAGATTCGAATGCTTGTGTTTTATGTGGAATTAACAGTTTGGTTTTAGCCAGTTTGGCTGCCAAGAAAGTTTTCCCAGTTGCTGTTTTAAACTTAAAAAAAGATTGAGCTGCCGTTCAGTTTACCTGGCAGTGTGTGTGATTCTACCTTGAAGTTCACTTTTCAATTCACTTTAATTTACAATGAAGTTTACTTCACAGTTCACCTGAATTTACCATTTTATTCACCAGAATTTACCCTGAAGTTTCCCTCTAAATTCACTTGAATTTACATTTCAGTTCACCTGAACTTACTCTGAAGTTTCCCTCTCATTCTAACTGAATTCACTTGTCGTGTGAAAAGAGATTTTATCTCTCAACTGTTATCACTTTATCTGATGTCTCCACCTGTCATGTGACAGTATTGCTTTATATGCAAATAGTTTATCTTTCAGTTTCATCGTCATTAACCGCAATCTGGTGTCTATGTTTCCATTTCCCACTTAGTCTTTCCCATACATAAACACTTTACTCTGCCTCTAAAAAGCGCTATATAAATATTACATTATGTTGCACTGTACTTACATTACGAGAATTGGGCTCCACGTTGTAAGGTCTAGATTGACTGATATCTATGCAACAGTAGTGCTATTTAAATTGAGAGATAAGATTAGAAGCTGTTCTCAGCTTGATCTTTTCATCTAGTTTCCTCCGTAATTGCAAACTATTTTATATTCTAGTTGTTAGCTGCTTACCTTACCTTACCTTACTTCATCCTCTTCCTGGGGCAGACTCTATGTGAGCACAGCCTTATCAATGATGGGACACCACCCCTTCCTGTCCTGGGCTCTGTTCCAAGCAGTATCCAACCGAAAACCATTGCATTCAAGATCCTTTCCACTACTCTAGTCCATGAGGTTCTTGGTCTACAACTCCGCCACAGCCTTGTTTGGGGGTAGTGCCAGTCCCAAGCCTGGATAAAGGAGGAGGGCGACGTCAACGGCCTTTGATGCCATAAGATGTCATTAAACTTCTTGGTCTATCCTATGGCATATTCCAGTCTCTGGGATCTTTATTCATTGCTGCCCGTAGAGATTTTCCTTACATCATCTTAAAGTTTACCTAATCTTTACCTACTTAGTTTGCCTTACCTTACCTGACCTTGGCCAAGCTCACCTTAACTTACATACCTCACCTCATCTTGCCTTACCTGACCTTGCCTTACCTTATCTTAGCTTACAAGTAGTGTTACTGGGTTTTGGTTTGGTTTCTTAGGGATCAATCTCCTTGGTTCGGTTCTTCAAGTCGAGCCGTCAACCGTCTCAAAAAGGAGGTGAGCTGCTGTTGCTGATACTATCTTTGTATCAGCCAAATGATTTGCCATCTTCATTGTTCAGTTTCTTGGAAACCCCTCATTATGATTATTATTCTTATTCAGATATTTATATTGTGCTAATTTATGAATTCACCTCAAAAGCATGGGAGCTGGAAAAAGATAAGTCTTCAATTGTTTGCGAAATGAAACAAGAGAAAGAGAAGGGTCCCTCAAAGCTGGTGGCAATGAATTCCACACATGTGGACCAGCATGTGAAAAGGCTTGAAAACCACTCGTCTTTTTTGGTAAGTTGGAACAAACAGTTGGCTAGAGGAGACCGATCCTAAAGTTTGTCCAGGTGGGGGATTAAGAGTGAGTGGAATGCAAACGTCAGCAACTCAGCTTCGTGCTGGATTATGAAGCCTGTATGGCATGTCAGTTTTGTCAAATCACTGCTAAAGGCCACATTAATGGCTGGAAATGTGTTTAGATTATTAGACAACTGATGTCCATCAGTGTTTGGTCCAAAGGATTTCAATTTCCAATGTGGTGTTGCTAAGTCGTGACCATCGACTGATGTTTTTACCTCCTGGACTGTCAACCCGGAGTTTGGGGTTCAAATCCCTACCAGGGAAGAAAGTTGTTTAATAATTCCTCCTCCATTTGTTTCCCCTAGTGAGCTGGGCTATAAAATGAGTACATTGATCGCACACTGTCAGTGGGAAGATGACGCTGTGAGGGAGAGGACTGACCAGCCACCCTCATATCGTGGGGCTTGGTAGCCAGTTGCTTAGAGGGCTCAGCTTGGAGAGTGTGCAGGTTTGAGCCTCCTCCCCTGAAATGGTTATTGTGTAGGGACCTCGAAAGAGTCCTTCAGGAACAATTGCTCAGCGCCATCAATTGATTCTTAGTAGATGCATCAAATGCAGAAATAATAATAATAATAACAATAATAATAATAATAACAATAATAATAACAATACACCAAAGCTAATAAAAAATGAAGTCGCTAATGCTTCATAGCCACGGCTGACCCTTGGGTTTAGTTTAAGGGACTGGTCGTCTTTTCTAGATCAGATTAAATTAGATTAGATTAGATATGGTAGCTAGATTTGGAAGCCATGTGATTGTTTTTTTTGAAGACGGACCAAGCGAATACAGATCAGGAACTTTCCGCAGCAGGTGATGAAGGAAGAATTAGAGCAGCTCGTGGCTGCGTTCGGCACTGTCCAGCGCTGTGATATTGGTCAGTCGGATTTTTCATTAATTAACTATTAATTAAGAATTATAAATTATTATTCTTAACGCACATTTCTTATTGAGACTCAAAGACTGTCTAGAGTAAAAACTGTGTTAGAGCCATTATTTCTATACGGTTTCTATTGATATTTTTGCATTTATCTAAAATAATCTAATACATTGCAGTACAATGCAATGCAATGCAATACAATGTAATGCTATACAGTACCACACAATACAGTGTAATTCAGAACAAGATAATACAGTACCATGTAATACAATACAATGTAATACAATACAATGTAATACAATGTAATACAATACAATGCAATACAATGCAATACAATACAATGCAATACAATACTATGTCATACAATGTAATACAATACAATGTAATACAATACAATGCAATACAATACAATGTCATACAATGTAATACAATGCAATACAATACAATGTCATACAATGTAATACAATACAATGTAATACAATACAATGTAATACAATGCAATGCCATACAATGTAATATGACTGGGATCGGAAGACGCCCTTCTTACAAAATTCAGAAGTGCACATTGAAACTGGGGAACAGGAAAAGCTAAGATCCATTCGCAAACTGGAAGAGGTAACTTTTCACTTTAGCGCCACCATCTAATGACACGGCATCAATCAACGGCGTTGAGCAATTATTGTTTGTGTTATTATTATTATTGTTATTAATAGCATTTCTTCTGTTTGCAGACATGAGCTTCATTGTTAGTATTGTTTTGTTTAGCGACTAGTTCAGTAGAGAACTACGTCACGGTCGTTTACGAATCGGCGGATGAAGCGCAGAAGTAAGTCAGTTGTTTTCTGTTTTAAGAGCATCTGAATGCTAGTTTGGCAAAACGTCCCTTCTGGGGAAAATCCCTTGTTATTATTATTATTTTTTTCACTCCTCGAGGTACATATGATCCCTCGGAAGTAAAATCTTACTGGAGAAGAGGTAAAACATCTGGCACGGCCGCTACGTGTCAAGTTTTTATTTTTGATATTGTTAATATTAGCAGTAGTAGTTGTATTATTTTTGCATTTATTACCCATGCAAGGTCAGTAAATCTGAATCTGAGTTACGAAGCAGTTGCGAGTGAAGGACTTGCTCAAGGTCCCTACATAGTATCCATCTCATTAGCTGTGGAGCTCATGAAAGCAACTGCCAAGAACTGCCCTGATTTTGAGTATATTTCACCAGCGGAATGCGTTTACTAAATAGCTTTTTAGTTCTTGTGTTACCCTTCGGATGGAGCCAGCGTTCGGTATTACATGCGGAATCACGTCTTTACTTTGGGTGTTGTGTTTTCTGTAACATGGTTTCGTTTTATGTTTAGCTGTGTTTTCTTTAATTAAAAATTAAATACAATGTCATTTGGCATTTGTGAGGTTCTTGAAAGGCGCTATATAAATAGCCAGATACATACATAAATGCATACATACATTTTTTGATGCAGTATTTGTATGTTTATCTGTAGCATGGCAGTCTGGTTTTGCGTTTGCATATATCGGTTTGTTTGTCTGTCTCCTGTCTTTCTGTGTTTTATGTATGTATGTCTGTATGTATGTACGTCTGTATGTATGTATGTATGTCTGTCTGCATGTCTGTCTGTCTGCATGTATGTCTGTATGTATGTCTGTCTGTATGCCTGTATGTCTGTATGTATGTCTGTATGTATGTCTGTCTGTATGTATGTCTGTATGTATGTATGTCTGTCTGTATGTATGTCTGTCTGTATGTATGTCTGTATGTATGTCTGTATGTATGTATGTATGTCTGCCTGTCTGTTTAACGAGGCGGATGATTTTGCTTTGAAACAGAGCCTTTGATCAGTTGGACAATTACGACTTCCAAGGATCCGTTTTAAGGGTTTGTTTATTTATTTTTTTCATTTATTTTAATTGTTATGCTCAGTAATGATATCAGTGTTAAATTAATAATTATTAATTTATATTAATAAATTTTAGTATGAAATTAATAATTATTGGTGTTAAATTAATGAATATTAGTATGAAATTAATAATTATTAGTATGAAATTAATGATTATTAATGCTAAATTAATAAGTATGAGTATTAAATTCATAATTATTAGTGTTAAGTTAATGATTATTTGTGTGAAATTAATATTGTTAAATTAGTAAATATTATTGTTAAATTAATAATTATTATTGTTAAATTAATAAATATTAGTGTTAAATTAATACTTATTAGTGTTAAATTAATAATTATTAACGTTGAATTAATAATTCTGGGCCTTATGAATGGCAGAGTGATTTAGTGACAACACGAATCCTGATCTAAGACGGTTGGAGGATGTAGATGCGAAGTTTAATTTGGTTTTAGAACAAGAGAACGTAACTGTAGCATAACCTAATTGTAATGTAATAATTGATATGGTTCCCAAAGGCAGCATTACAAAGAGTTTCCGTTGTAGGTCCTCTTATGGCTGTCTGATGTCCTTCTTTCCAGGTAGAGCTTATGAATAACGAATCGGGGAAGCCCAAAGCTGGAGCACCCAGAGGTGAAGCAGACAGCCTCAATGCGACCTACACTCTAAGGTCAGTTGGATCAGGGTGACTTGCTTGTCCCATTTGCTGGAACAGCCACGGCTCAACGCAGAAGATCTTGGAACTGCCTGCCTGGTGACCTGCGGCATGAACTTCTCAGCCTTTCTCCCCCCTTTTCTGCAAATGCTTGAAGACCTACTTGTTCCCCAGTGGTTCTGGTTCAAAGGTGTGAGGTTCAAAGGTGTGAGGTTCAAAGGTGTGAGGTTCAAAGATGTGAGGTTCAAAGGTGTGAGGTTCAAAGGTGTGCGGTTCAAAGGTGTACGGTTCAAAGGTGTGAAGCACCTCGTGGTGAAGGAGTGCACAGCACAAAACATTGATCAGTGGTTGCTTCCAAACTGTGTCATCAAACGACTAAGCTTCGGCCAATACCAGTTGATGGATGGTTGATCTTTCAACCCAGTAAGCAATATCGTAATCGTAAGCCCGAGATTTCTACAGCGCCCGATAAAAGCTAAGTTGCGGGGACCAGCTTATTCACAGGCGCTGAGTCAAATCAAATTCGATAGGCAGGGAGGGTTTGGTTCCAGTGAAGATCCAAGAGTCGGACGGCTACGTTGGGTGGTGTTTGGAATTGGATTTGCAGGACAGATAAGGGGAAGAGGAAGAATCAGGATAGGACTGTTGAAGAGGAGTGTGGTGTAGACTTTACTTTATTATTACTTTTTTGTGTGTATGCGAAAGTTTGTATAGCGCCTGTTCAATCTCACTGTCAATCTTGGCATCCTTTTTGTGGTTTTTCTACTAAACGTCTTTTTTCTTGTTTTGTTTTCGCAGGATTTTGGTTGCCAGTGGCTACGTTGGTGCAATAATCGGCAAGAAGGGCGAGACGATTCGCCGAATCACGACAGAAAGTGATGCACTCAGGTGGGATGCATCATCCATTTGATTCATAATACACACTTGCACATACATTGATCCATACAGATGTACATACGTATGCATTATACACCCATCCACCCATCACCTACATAACAATACACTTGTTGTAAGTAAGTAAGTAATGCATTTGTTCTGATGCACAAAGAACAATGGTCACTTTAAGTGAAATTTTGTCAGAATAAGAATTTGTGGTAAGTCCGGTCCAAGGTCGTGAAATGTTCCGCATAGGATGGGTTTGACACTGAGTTTTCTCAGATTTCAAAGGGTTGTATTGTGTGCCCCACAGGATGGGTTTGACTGCTGTGAAGTTTCTTGGATGGATATTTCATCAGTTGGTTTGATATGGTTAGCAGAGTTACTACTCTGAAACCTTGTGAAAGCCTCGTTCTGCCATAGCATGGTTTGTGTAAAGCGTTGCGTCCGGTTTTCTAAAGTCGTGTTGTATGGTTTGTCATGTAATGTTTTTTCGTGGTTTTTGTAGGATTGATGTACATGGCAAGGAACAGAGTGGTCTTCTTGAAAAGGTTTGATGCTAATCTAATCCTATCGTGATCTAATCTTATCTTAACCTAATCTTAATATATTAACTTAATCTCATCATAATCTGATCTTATCTTGATCTAAACTTATATTGATCTCATATGATCTTGATATGATCTTATCTTAATCTTACCTTATCTTGATATGATGTTATCTTGATCTGATCTTTGATATAATCTTATCTTGATCTGATCTTAAACTAATCTCATCTTTATCTGATCTAATTGCAATCTTACTTTTCTTGATCTATTCTTTTCTTGATCTAATCTCTTTCATCTTTAGTTTGCCTCTCAGTTTTCCTTGGCGGAGAATATCGATCAGTTTATTGTGTATTAAAATTAAAATTATCGCAACAGTGCCATAGCAGCCTTTAGTTAAGATTATTTTACAGTTATTGTGTGGGCCGCGTGAAGATCGCCCCATCTCTGGACGCATTGAAGTCACGACCCAAGACCTATCTTTGTAAAATATATATGACTGTCATTGATTTTTGAACTCGTGTACAGCGCCCTTTTTTCTGCCTCGGCCGTGCTATGGCGCTATGTAAATCGTCATTATTATTGATATTTTTATTATTGTTATTAAATAAACTTGTTTATATAATTTGCTGGCAGGCAATAGCGATAATTGGGAAGCCGGAGTCAGTCTCCATTGCCTGTAGAGAAATACTGAAGGTGATGCAGCAGGAATCAGCGAAAGCTAATGCAGGGTATGTCCTAACTGTAAATAAAATGTTCTTCTGTTTCTACAGTGACCGTATGGCCTCATTTTTCAGTGAATTTTTTGGGTGAGATCCTTTACCACTGCTGCCCATTTGAATGGGCCCCACGCCAGTTAAGGTCCCATGTGCGGACTGTGGTGACCCGAGATTCAATCTAATAATTACAGAGTCACGATTAGATTGGGTTAAAAAAACAGCACCATCATTGAAAAAACAACTGGGGCTTTTGAGGGGCTTGATAGTAATAATAATTAGCAACTTGTATAGTTCAGTGATCATGCGGCTGTGGGTTCAGTTCCGTGTTAACGACCCTGGGCGGGTTGTGTGCACACATTGTCTCTCTGTCTTGAAGCAGTAGAATTTGGTACCGGCGTAAGCTGGGATGTAATGGGAGACTGAGCAGAATGAACAGCTGCAGGAGTTTTTGAAACGTGATGATGATGAAGGTGATAATGATGAAGAAGATGGTAATTGCTAGCGGGAGATTCAGTGAACATTCATTGCATGTCAAGTTCAGATTCACTGACTTTGTGCACATTATAAGCACTTTAAATGAATAAATAAACACTTTAAATAAATAAACACTAAATAAATAAGCACTTTAAATAAATAAATAAACAATAAATAAGCACTCAATAAATAAACACTTTAAATAAATAAACACTTTAAATAAATAAACACTAAATATATAACCACTTCAAATAAATAATTAAACACTAAATATATAAGCACTTTAAATAAATAAATAAATGAACACTCAATAAATAAACACTCAAAAAATAAACACTTTAAATAAATAAACACTTTAAATAAATAAACACTAAATATATAACCACTTTAAATAAATAATTAAACACTAAATGTATAAGCACTTTAAATAAATAATTAAACACTAAATAAATAAGCACTTTAAATAAATAAGTGCTTTGAATAAATTGAGTCTGCTGGGCAGGCTCCATAAAATGTCCCTGGACAAGTTGTTTTGTGCACGCTTGTCTTGCGCTTCCAGTTCAGATTTATTAACCTTCATGCACAGTAGGCTTAATAAATAAAAGAAATAATGATGTTACTTAGCGAGGTTGTGCTGAAGATACTGGCTGAAGATCGATTCTGTGGCCGCGTTATTGGGAAGGAGGGCGCTGTCATCAAAAGGCTTCGCGAGGAGACGGATACGAAAATTGTGGTGTCCAAGTGGGTTGTATCACCTCATCAATCAGTTGTAAAATTTTGAATTCTGTGGCGCCATTAGCGTAAATTATGAGGCTTCAATCAGTGGTCGGTTCTGGTTAAACCGCTGTAGCCAGAAGTGGTAACCTGAGAGGAAGACTTCTACGCTGCTCTTCCACAGAGGATTCCTCTTCCTCTAATCTGTTCTGCAGATCCAATTCCAAACACCGCCCACCATAGCCACCTGCCTGCATGCCTCTTGGATCTTTACATGGAACTGAACCCTTCCTGCACATCAATTTTGTTTTGACTGAGCACATGTGAATAAGCTGGTACCCACGACTTGGCTTTCGTTGGGTGCTGTAGAAATCTTGAGTTTACAAATTATGCTTACGATTCATGTTTCCTAGCCTCAGCATATTCCTCTTCTTCCTCTTTTCCCCTTACCTGTCCTCCAGATCAAGTTCCAGACACCGCTCACAATAGCGGTCTGACTGTCTGTCTGCCTGACTTTTGAATCTTAACCTGGAACCAAACCCTTCCTGCCTATCGATTTCGCTTTGACTGAGCGCCTGTGAGTAAGCTGGTTCCCACAACTTAACTTTTCATTGGGCGCTGTAGAAATCTCAAGTTTACAATTACGATATGATGTTGGTATTGTAATGCTCAAGGCAGGAGTCGATGGTCGCCTTGAGTGAAAAAGCAGAACTGTGAATCGAAGGCAGACAACAGCACGTGACGTTTGTTATCTGTTTGTTTTTTGTTTATTTGTTGTGTTTGTTTATTTTCAGCACCCAGGAGATGGCAGCAATATACCCTGACCGCGTCATAACAGTCAGAGGTGCACTCGACAACCTGTCACAGGCGGAGGAAGCAATCTCAAAAATTCTCAGGGAGTGCTACGAGAAGGATGCTCAGCAGGGAGTGTGTGAAGCGACTGAATTCTTAATTGCTAATTAACTTATTAACTAAGCTCTTTCTGTGGTTGGGCGAACAAAGAAGGACTGAAACAAGCTTCACGAAGAAACGGATGAAATTGAGTGAATGAATGTGGAAATGCATTAATGAATTATATAACGACTGATGTATTGAAAGAGTGACTTAAGAAATGATTTAGAAATTAATGATTTAGAATAACTCAACCAAGGAATGATTTAACAAATGAATGATCTAACAAATGATTTAACAAGATTTAACAAGTGAATGATTTAACAAATGAACAATTTAACAACTGATTTAACAAGATTTAACAAGTGAATGATTTAACAAATGACTTAACGTGATTTAACAAACAAAAAACAAGTGAGCGACTGAATGAAGGCATGATGAAATGATTTGATGATTTTTCAGGTTCCAGTTGGAATGATGGGGTTTGCTACGATGCACCCTGGAATGAAGCCGCAAAGGTTTCCGGTAAGACCACTTCACGATGTCACTTTATTCTATTTTTGATAAATAATTTCCCTGTTTGGTTTTTATCATTTAATAATAGATCAGATATGATTCATTATTTTGTAATATTAAATTAGGGGTCATCAATTAGGTATGGCCACTGAGGGGGAAAGCGGGGTATGCCCGATCAGCATCTAAATTTGGTACATATGGTTATTTCGTAATCGTACTCATGAACTCAAAATTTCTAAATTATTATTTCTGCATTTTAGGTGCCACTGTCTAATGACTTAGCATCAACCGATGGTGCCAAGGAATTGTGAGTGAAGGATTTGTTCATGGTCCCTATGTAGTAACCATCTCAGCGGAGACTCAAACCCGTAGTTTCCGTGCTACAAGCCGAGTGCTCTGTCTAATATGCTGCTGGGCGCCACCCAAAATCGCTATTTAAAAGCCAAGCGCATGGCAGCAGCTTCTTCACGAGTGCTGCATCAAGTCAGTGGGGTTGTACAAAGATGACCCTTGATATTTGATTGCATTGTATTAGTTAAGATAGATTAGACAGTAGATTGATTATTGTTAATATTAAATTGGATTGTGATTATTGTTAATAGATTAGATTAGATTAGATGCTCGTCTTTCTAGATTCATCCAGCCTTCAGTGGTGGTGGACCGAGGAGTCAGACAGCGGGTGGTGAAGCAAATGGTCCTCACGTTCCTTCCTTCTACTACATCGGTGTTCCAAATTCAGCCGTTGGAGCCATCATTGGAACCGCTGGATCAAACATTAAGCAGATCATGCGTGACTCTGGAGCCTATGTTAGCGTGAGTCGAAAATTAGCACACCATAGTCTCTATGTAACATTGTCTTTGGGGCCAAGTCAAGTAGGGTCGATCTGGGTCGTTGCCAGCAATAATTCCTTCCGAGGAGTTAGGTTACACTAGATTAGACCCATTGGATTGCTTCTCTTTCACAAATCCTGTCCTGATTCTTCCTCTTCCCTTTATCTCACTTTCTGGTTCAGTTCCAAACACCATCCGCCGTAGTTGTCTGACTGCCTGACTCTTGGATTGGATCTTGACCTGGAACTGAACCCTTCCTGCATATCGATTTTGTTTTGATTGAGCGCCTGTGAATAAGCTGATTCCCGCGACTTAGCTTTAGCTGGGTGCTGTAGGAGTCTTGAGATTACGATTACCATTATGAGCTGTTACTGTGGTGTTGCTGGGAGCGAACATCACTTGATGCCCTGTGTATTATGATAATGGTGCTACAGAAGTCATTAGATGAAATTATTTTTATTAATGTCGATATTACTACACCTGAAAGAGGTTGGATTCTTGTATGTGCCTGTGTCTGAACTGCCAGGGCAGTTGTGACCGCAAAATATAGCTGAGCTAGCATACAGCTGGGCTGGGACTTCATCCTAAAATCTAGATTTCTCTTCAGCGCCCAAAGAAAGCTGAGTCGCGCGAACCAGCTTATTCACAGATGCTCAATCAAAACAAAATCGATAGGCTTGATTTACTGAAAAGTAAAATATCCCATATTCCTCAGGTGAGATGTAGTGGAAGCGCTCATTTCCTTTTCTTAAGGCCCTTGAGCTGGCAATGGACTAACCCCAAGGTCCTGAACACGGGGCCAGTGCATCGCAGGACTTGCCATTTACTTCCCAGCTTACGCCGGTACCAAATTCCACTACTTGATGACCGAGGCACTGTGTGCGCAAACATCACGCCCAGGATTTATACACAGTCAAACCTGCAATCACATGATCTTTGATCAAACGCGTTACCGAAAGACCATTGTGCCACATCACCTGATTTACTAATCTAGTGAACAAAATAAGTGATAAATTAAATTAATTAGAATATGTTACCATTGGCAATAATGACAGTTACGTTTGTGGTCAACAGATTGAACCAAAGAAGGACTCGGAGATGAACGCGAACTCGGAACGCAGTGTAACCATCAAGGGAACTTCCGAGGCATTCTGGAGGGTACGTTGGCATCTCACTTATCCTTGTCAGCCTCCCACTTATCCTTCTCAGGATCTCAATTATCCTTTTCAGCATCTCGCTTATCCTTGTCAACTTCCTACTTATCCTTTTCAGCATCTTCTCAGAACATCCTCATCTTACGCTGGAACTTCCTTATACAATATAATTTCTGTATTTTATCTGGTCATTTATATAGCACCTTTTAAGAACCTCGCAGGCGCTGTATGTCAAGGCTCCTCTGTGCGTGACGATGCCGGTTCATTTCCCAGTTGAATCTCGGGCTCGCACGGTTCATACATGGGGACCTTAAGTGGTGCGGCGCCCATTGAAACGTGCTGCGGTGGTGAGGGATCAAGGCCATATGGTCGCTATAAAAAATATTTACATTTACCTTTGGAACCCATTCTGCATGTTACACCAAAATTACACTCTAGAGCTTAGAATATACTCCATAAGAATGTAATTATTTTAGGCTAACTGCACATTTTAAAAATTATTTCTTCGTGGATTATTTCTTCAGGCCAGCTACTACGTCTTTGAGAAGATGAAGGTCGAAGGCTTCGCTGGCAATGATGACGTCCGCCTCCGTACCTTCATGAAGATCCCAAAGTCAGCGGCGGGTCGGGTGATCGGAAAGAGCGGGAAGAATGCGCGGGACATAGAGCTGACGACGGGGGCGATCATCAGAGTGACTGAGGACGCAAGGGCACACGAGGACGAGGCCATGGTCGAGGTCTTTGGGAACTTTATGGCTACTCAGGTACTACTACTGCTGCTGCTGCTGATACTACTACTACTACTAATGATAATGATAATGATAATGATGATCATAATAATAATAATAATAATGCCTTCCATACTTCAATGACTAGGATACTTCTAAAACAGTTTACTAGTAACATCACCTACAATGTGCAGGGCCTTATTTTTAGACGGCTGAGCTATGGCGCTATATAAATTGTGTTATTATTTTTTTCTCCGAGCTACCTGTGATCCCTCGGGACTTATAAGAAAAGGCTTCAGAGAAGTAAAATCTCTGGGTTGGCTAAATCTCAAGTTTTGGCAGAGAGAATGTTATTATTATTATTATTATTTATTATTATTGTTATTATTATTATTATTATTGCTATTATTAAAACAGTTTACTAGTAATTCTACATATTGGGGGTGTGTGATTCTACGTACTGGTGGTTAGTACTGTCAATCAAGAGGTCGGCAAGGGATTTGAACCTTTGACCTCTTGATTGAACCGTGGGAGTTGGTCTTAAACAGTTGGGGATAGACCTACAGGCAGGAGTTATATGTTTGGAAATTGTATCTGCAACGGGAGATGGTCTGATCTGATGTGGGAGGGAAAAGACCTATGAACTGAAGCCAGATGTTTCTTCAGTTACAGGGTGATAGGCTAAACCAGTTGGAGGTACCCCACAAATTGCTCCCGACTCTTATCATGGCTGTTGTTGAAAATTGGTATCCTACTGTTGAATCCTACGGTCTTGTTTTCACCTCAGCTGCTGGGGCCTTCAATGTCCGTACACGGGGACCTTAAATGGCGTGGTGCCCATTGAAATGTGCAGCTGTGGCGAAGAATCTCACCCGATAAATTCATTGAAAAATGAGCAGGGACGAGATCTTATGGTCACTGTAGAAAAAATGTAAATTTACATTTACAGTTTACAAATATGAGGTTGTGCTTAGACACCTTTAAATTGTATTTTCAGGAAGCTATATATCTCGGGCTAGCATGATCCGTACACAGGGACCTTATTCCACCACTGCTTTGTTTGGGGGTAGTGCCAATCCCAAGCCTGGATAAAGGAGGAGGACGACGGCAATGGCCTTTGATGCCATAAGCTGTCATTAAACTGAGGAACTAACTAACTCCGTACGTGGGGACCTTAAATGGCGTGGTGCCTGTTCAAATGGGCAGCGGTGGTGAAGGATCTCACCCGATTAATTCACTGAAAAATGAGCAGGGTCGAGGCCATACGGTCGCTATAGAAAACTCTGTGCGTTTACGTTGGAACCATGCTTCGTGAGTCGTATAAACAAACGTGTTATCTTTAACTCTTACCTTTTGCAGGGTGCAATCAGCCGAATCCGTAGCGTCGTGAGCCAGGTCCGGTCGCAGACTGGTTCCGACTCCACCCAACTGCGGGACTCCTCGGCTTCCGTGATGCCTTCTTCAGCCGAGCCACAGGACTGAAACTGCTCACTGGTATTAAAAACTTAGCACAAACTCCGGACATCTTTCTGTTAATGAGTTTCTGGGTCGTAGACCGTGAACGTTCCGGTTGGCTGACCAGGGCATTGTTGGTCAATCTTGCATTGGTTTGTCTGAAGCGTGGTCAACCGTGGCTGAACTGTCCAGTCTTGTGTAGTCAGTCAACCATGGTAGGTGTTGGTTTCGATGGCCAGCGGTCTTTTTGACCAATGTTGACCTGGTTGGGCAACTGTGCTTTTGGGGGGCAACTGTCGGTCGGAATTTTTCCTCTTATGTTTGATCTGGGTTGATAAGTTTTGAGTATTTTTGCGTGTTTCAGCACTTGTTTTTTTTCTGTGTTGTTTGTCGTTAAATTAAACGTTTTGTTTACCAGCGTTCATGTTTCTAGGCTTGTTAATAAGAAAAACAAGTTGTTTTTTTTCTTGAATTCAGCTTTTAGTTTGTTTTGTGCATTTTGACCAATTGGTTAGAGCGCTCGGCTTGTAACACAGAGTATGGATTCAAACCTCCTCCCCGAGACGGTTAATGTGTAGGGACCTTGAGCAAGTCCTTCACTCACAACTGCTCACCGCCATCTGTCTCTCCGCCTGACTCTTTGATCTTGACCTGGAACCGAACCCTTTTGCCTATCGATTTTGTTTTGACTGAGCGCCTGTGAATAAGCTGGTTCCCGCAACTTAGCTTTCGTTGGGCACTTTAGAAATCTTGGGATTACAATTACGATGCATAGTCATTAGATAATGGCGCTTAATAAGTGCAATGCAGAAATAATTTGGATGCATGATATTCTAGTGGTGAATGTGCTGGACTGTTGACGAGGGGTCGTGGGTTCAATTCCCTGAAAAGATATTCCAAGAATTATACCCTGTAGCAAAATTGGCAACAAAACAGTGCACTGTGGATGGGAAGATCAGGAAGTGAGGGAGATGACTAACCGCTCGCCCTTATAATCGTAATCGTAAACTCGAGATTTCTAAAGTGCCCAACGAAAGCTAAGTTGCGGGAACCAGCTTATTAGCAGGCGCTCAGTCAAAACAAAAGTGATAGGCAAGAAGGTCCAATTCCAGGTCAAGATCCAAGAGGCAGGCAGCCAGACAGCTCTGGTGGGTGGTGTTTGGAATTGAACGGGAAAGTGGGACAAGGGGAAGTTGAAGAATCAGGATAGGATTTCAGGGTAGAAATTGCAAGAGGTGAAGAGGTCACTGTGAGTTCATGTGATAAGTCAGACAATGAAGTCGCCAACATATAATAACCATGGCTGCTCTGAGGGTTAGCTGAAGGTACTGATCGTCTTGCATGTATGTATATGTCGAGACACAATGTAGCGCCTTTTAAGAGCTGCACCATGGATACAAGAGAGCCACACTGGGCATAAACACGCCAGTGTTGCCCCCTATCGAAGAAGGTGCTTTTCTCTGTGAAAGGGGTAAGCATCGGCTCTGCTGGACAATGACCAGTGTGGAAGACAAAATAGATTGACCAGTCCTATTCCAAACACCACTCACCGTCTGACTCTTGGATCTTGAGCAGGAACCGAACCCTTCTTGCCTTGCGATTTTGTTTTAACTGAGCGCCTGTGAATAAGCTGGTTCTCGTGACTTAGCTTAAGTTGGGCTCTGAATAAATCTCGAGATTACGATTACGAATCACTTCGCCTCTGCCGTTAAATGCCATATGCTCCTCTGAAATTCTCAACACCAATATACTACCAGATCCAAGCATCGATAACCTGTCGGTTACCCAACCGATATTTCCAATTTACGGCGGTTATGTTATGCGCTACAAAAATGCTTGCAGCGTTGTGTCTTATTCGCTGAAATTTATTTATAGCATGCTATGAATAGATATCACTGGTCCCGTCGGTCCCGCCTACTTTGCGTAATGTTGGAGTAGGATGATTGACGCTATGTGCATGGAATTAAGCAAAGGTTTTATGTAAGTAAGTAAGTAAGTAACTAAGTAAGTAAGTAAGTAAGTAAGTAAGTATATTCTTTATTAACCAATAGCTAATCGCAGATCGGTTTACAAGTATCTAAGAACACAAGAAAAACAATATGCATACAACATCATAATAACAAAACATTTGCGCGTTAAATTATCAGCAGGAGGAATAATACGATCATGGGTGTGGGGCCGTAGGGAATAATTGAGGGTTTTAACTGGCGGGAGTAGCTGATGTAAGATTTGATTTAATAAGAGTTGGCTTCTTGAAATCTTTGATACTGGGCGGGTCCATTATTGTTTGCTTCTTTTGTACGGATCTTCACCAAAGATTTTAAGAAGAGTACCTTCTTAAAATCTTGAGTCTCCACTATATTACGATGACTGGACTTACTCGGATTGAAAATGAGTATGTAACATGAATTTGTATAGCGCTTTTTGTAGCACATCGGAACACAGCGATGAAATGTAACTTATTTATCATCTTTATAAATGAATAATTACCCAACCTCACGATCCTTCGGGCTCATATGGGATTATTGGTCCCATATGGGCATGCCTAGTTAGGTCCTGGACTGAAAGGGATCACATGGCAGGTAAAAGAACCAATGGACCTGGAGAGAACACCAGATAAAATAACACCCAACAAGCAGGCGTTGCGCCCCATCGTTTAGTTAAGTGGCAAAATGGCGAATTAGAGCTGTTAATTGGTCGATTTTTTTATTGTCCAGTTGTTCTTGCAGACGAGATTTTGACCTTTAAATTTCATGGGATATGGAAATAAGGCTTTCATTTCGCGAATGTGGATTGTAGTTGGTTTAAAGTAATGAAATGTAACTTTCAACTTCAGGCTTTGTCGTACCACTGGAAACTTGAACTCCCAAGACCTAAATAGGATATGCTTGGCTGCATATCAAGATTTTTCAAAGCCCTCATTCATTATTCTTTATCGGTTCACTATGCATTTTTATAGATTTGCAACCAAAGTTTAACGTCATTTTACTGAAAACTAATAGCGCCACCTACAAGACTACTTGTTTGTGAAAGTCGTTATTGCTAAATCGTTTCAATTTTTTTAAATTTCTGAACGACTTAGAAAATAACTATAATAAATATTAATGCTAACATTTCAACTGCAACTGCTATCTTTAAGTTTAGAACAAAATATGCATAAAGACTGTGAGATTTCACTTGCAAAAGCAACTGCAATTCTATCTATCTAATTCTTAGCACTTGAGTCAACAATTGACATTGTAAAGCAGCATAGAAGTAGCTCTCAAGTTTCGATGCTACATAAATTATTGCTATTACAATTAATATTATAATGCCAGTTGTAATGCGTTATTTGTAAGTTCTACGGTTTACTAGCGTCATCAAAATTGGAATCTGCAAATTAAGCTGCTGTCTGTGTTGACCTCGAGAACTGAGCGCGAGCCAGAACGAGGCTGTATTCTGGTTCCCTAACTCCAAACTTTATTAGTAAATATAGCCAGTCTTGTAGGCAAGGAACCGGCGTCGAGACATACAGCATCCAGTAAGAGTCGTTGTATGACTAGATAGCTTTATTACGGTACCCCGAAGGTCTGTAGCTCGCTGGTAGCCCACGTGGTATGAACAGCAGGGAACCAGCCTCTTAACGCTCTCCAGCCAATTGAAATTGCTGTACGAATGAAATTTTGTCTTGCTACGGTGTTTTCGAAACCTGTCGAAAAAGTGCCAGAATCCGTGGTTAAATTTTTACTATTAGCAGCAGAAATCGTTTCAACCGAGGTGAGTCGATAAACGCAATTCTTGTCCCGGTCATGTCACGTTGGTTTGTGTGGCAAAATAAGTTGCGGAACGTGTTTAACTAATGGTGGTCAATGTTACTATTAACTCGGCTAAGCGCCAAGGGAACTTGGTTCAGTCCCAAACATTTTATCAAAAACTCGCCGAATTCCCTACGTTTGCGCAATAATTTTCGCACGCGTGCGTCGTTTTCAGCAGTTGCCTCGAAGATCTCCATTAACAGTACATTCTACTTCGTCCGATACTTATGGCGAACGACATAGGCATCAAACCTTGTCGCTTGTGGGTCACCAAATATTAAAACGGAAACTCACATTCGCCATGTCCTTTTCAGAACTGAATTTCGTTCTCTCTAGCTAAATCGAGGGATGTGCCACCGTGAATTTGTGTGCGAATTATGTGTATACTGCGGTCGAGACACAAAAACGTTTGGATTTTTGGAAAGTTGCACTCAAGTCGGTAATCGCCGTATATACCGTACGCCGTACGTGACCGCACGGTATGTTGGCACGCTGCTTGAAATATCTGGCGAAAACGCCTTCCGTATATAAGACAAGAAACGACTGATTTCTCGACACTTGGTTTAATCTAATTTAATCTAATCTAAAAACGTTTGTAGCGCTGTTATCGTAATGCCCAGGGCATCAGTTGATGGTCGCTTCAAGTCAAAATCATGATCCGCTGGAGGAACCGGTCTTCCAATTCCAGTAGGTTTACAGTAAAGCACAAGTGTTAATTCTAGCCAGTGATGTTTCACAGTGAGGCATTTGTTTTGCTTTGGTAAAGTGAAATTCCTAGAGACTATTTCTTCAGCACTTCCCTGCCATCACGTTGTTGGATTTAAAAAAAACTCGTGGTTTTACATGTATATACTAAAAACTGATAGTTCCCTGTGGGATATAATGTGCAGTGGTGTCTGACAGAACCCATGAGAGACACCAGCAGATAAATGTTGATAAAGGTGCATGTATCATATCTGACTGCCTGAATGTATTTCAGTTGCTGATATAATTTACAAATCGATGAAATTTGATATGTAATAATTTGTAAGATGTTATGATAACTTCTTCCGGCAAGGTACATCGATACACAGCCACAACACTAGGTCCTCCAGGCATTACCGTTGTCATGGAGCTCGTACTAAAGTAATGAAGTTGTCTATAAAATTCCCTGGCCCCAAATTATGGAATACCCTTCCACCTGACCTCACTCAAGGTCCTGGCCTTGGTCTCTTTAAGGCACACTTGAATCGCCACTTATTGTCCTCACAGATTTGAATTGTTCACATGATTTATCGCTGTTTCACTTTGCACTGCACTGTTTGGGTTTATTTTGTATTTAATTACTATTGACTTTGAACCATTTATGAGTTATGTGCCACGTTATATTAGCCGCCTGTATATCAGTTATGTGAGAGGGTAATCCTTACTGTAGCAGGACATCAATTGCTGGTCACTTCAAGTGAAGTCGTAATCAAAATCACCATCCATAAGAGAAGTCAGGTCAAATTCCTATATGTCAGAGAATCCAGAGGTTAGGCTACAGTGGGTAAGCAAGTTGAAACAGACGAGTCTTAGGTTTAGGGCTGAAGAATGACTTAAAAGAATTGACAGAACAAATAGAACTTGCAGTGAATTCCAAAGCCATGGACCAGCAACTGAGAATGCTCTAGAACCGAACACAGTTTGGGTACGAGGGATAGAAGGAATCATCGTGTCCATAGATCGTATGCAATATATTTGTTTAATCCCTTATTTGATTACACTTGTTATGCCCTGAAGGTCAGTAAATCCGAATCTCATGTGCAAGAGTGATGCACACGAACAATTTATTTGGATTCATAGTGCAGAGTTGGTTCACCAGGCCTTAACCCACAGCCGTTGGATTACAGACCCGGCTTGCTACTGAACAGACAATTGTGCTGAACTTTGCACGGCTCTGGAGTATCTGATTAAAGCGGGCTTAAGATGTGTAGAGAAATCATCAAGAAATTGTGCTATGAGGGCTTGATTGATCCTTCAGTGTTTTGACTGGAAGTGGTGTCGTGTCAGCCGGGTTGTGATGTCATAATCATTTCTTTGGTTGCAGGTGGTCTGCGCTAGACATGAGCGCCCTTCAAGATAGTTCTCACTCACGAGAACAATCGCTGGAACGAAAACCAAGCGAAGTCAACACCCATCGTCTTCCGCAGCAGTTTGACGTCATCTCGAACAACAAGATCAAACTGGTAGGTGATAGCAGTGTTAGGAGAAATAAGGAAACAGGGTTTTTACCTTCTGTAAATCCAAGCCCCCTAAACAGTTTGGCTTGAGGTTTGATGAGGGTGATTATGTTGTCCTGTAAGTAAGTATGTAGGAACATGTGATACATCTCTTTCTCCAGCAAATTAGGATTTTGGATTGCGATTTTAACTTGAAGCGACTAGTGACTGATGCTCTGTGCATCATAACGGCGCTATATAAGTCTTTGGATTAGATTAGATTAGCGTTCAGATGAAGGTTTCTTAATCTGACACTGGTGGTTGGATCGATGCTGAGGCTATAGGAATGTGTATTTATGTTATATCGTAAACACTGAAATAAATTCATTAATGTTAAGATATACTGTGACTTCCCATAAATGCCGTCATGAGGACCAATTTACTAAGTACAGAATGTTGCAATAAAGGTTGTGTTGCGATGAGGGCCATTGTAAAGCTGCATTAAATTGGATTTGTTGATAAAATCTGACAGAATAAAATTTAAAGTCGGTTAAAGCTGAATTCGTTGCTATGGAAATTTAAAGTTACTTCCAGATACTGTCTGTGAGAGCGAAATTTTGATAGTTTTACAAAGAAATTGTGGTTTATTGAAGGCCTATTAATAATAAAGCAGAATTAAATTTTCATGAATAGTCATTTTTCAATGAACTCAGCGTTAAGATCTGAATCCATTTTTGGGAGTGTGTTAAATCAGAATTTGCAGAGTTTGATGTATCTTAAAAGGTATTACATGAATATTATTTGACTAATCAGCTGCAACTCAAGCTCCTCAGTTTGTCCCTTCTGCAGTTTCACAAGCGCATGAAGTCTGTATTATTTGACAAGTCGTCTCACTGATTCGGGTCAGGAGCACCTCTGATGAGTTTATTCTTGATGTGGCGTTTTATAAATGTCAGATTACAATTACAGTTATGAAATAGCCTTAAAGTTAATTAATTAACTATATGTGCTAATTAAGAATGATTGTTGTGGTAAATAAATAATTAAGAGGAAATTTTATTTTTGTAATACATGCAGCTGTATTAGTAATGTAACTGTATTTTTCTTTTCGAAGGCCTCACATCAGTTGCTGGCTCCACAGAACCTGGCAACTTCAGTCTCGATTGTTCCAGCTTCATTAGCCGGGAATCCTAGGGTAGCACTGCCCCCAACAATACTTCAGCAGACTCTTGGACCTCCTCGTCTTGGCCCAGGTAAGAGAAAACAGTTACATCTGATCAGCCTGTGTCTTTTAAATATAAATAAATATAAATATAAACGTTTTGCTGAAGTACAGCCTGGGTACTTGAGTCCAGTCTGAGCAGGTACTGTACTACCCCTCACACTATGATTGAATTATAAAACTATTGTCCAGTGGGCCTATGGGAGTCATTTTATGCACTTAGGCCTAATTCAGAGTTGTTTAAGCAGTCACCATATCCTAGAATCCATTGATAATGATAATAATAATAAGAAGACAATTTCTATAGCACCATAACTGTATAAGGGGAGGCTCGAATCCATACTCTGTGATACAAGCCGAATGCTTTAACCAATCGACTACCACATCCCAGTAGTAGAATCCATGTCCCTGTAGTAGAATCCATGTCCCAGTAGTAGAAACCCTGCCCCAGTAGTAGAAACCATGTCCCTGTAGTAGAATCCATGTCCCTGTAGTAGAATCCATGTCCCAGTAGTAGAAACCCTGCCCCAGTAGTAGAAACCATGTCCCTGTAGTAGAATCCATGTCCCAGTAGTAGAAACCAAGTCCCAGTAGTAGAATCCATGTCCCAGTAGTAGAAACCATGTCCCAGTAGTAGAATCCATGTCCCAGTAGTAGAAACCATGTCCCAGTAGTAGAAACCAAGTCCCAGTAGTAGAAACCCTGCCCCAGTAGTAGAATCCATGTCCCAGTAGTAGAAACCATGTCCCAGTAGTAGAAACCAAGTCCCAGTAGTAGAATCCTTGTCCCAGTAGTAGAAACCATGTCCCAGTAGTAGAATCCATGTCCCAGTAGTAGAAACCATGTCCCAGTAGTAGAATCCATGTCCCAGTAGTAGAAACCATGTCCCAGTAGTAGAAACCAAGTCCCAGTAGTAGAATCCATGTCCCAGTAGTAGAAACCATGTCCCAGTAGTAGAAACCAAGTCCCAGTAGTAGAATCCATGTCCCAGTAGTAGAAACCATGTCCCAGTAGTAGAATCCTTGTCCCAGTAGTAGAAACCATGTCCCAGTAGTAGAAACCATGTCCCAGTAGTAGAAACCCTGCCCCAGTAGTAGAATCCATGTCCCAGTAGTAGAAACCATGTCCCAGTAGTAGAATCCATGTCCCAGTAGTAGAAACCCTGCCCCAGTAGTAGAATCCATGTCCCAGTAGTAGAAACCCTGCCCCAGTAGTAGAATCCATGTCCCAGTAGTAGAAACCATGTCCCAGTAGTAGAATCCATGTCCCAGTAGTAGAAACCATGTCCCAGTAGTAGAAACCATGTCCCAGTAGTAGAAACCATGTCCCCCATGTCCCAGTAGTAGAAACCAGTAGAAACCATGTCCCAGTAGTAGAATCCTTGTCCCAGTAGTAGTAGAATCCATGTCCCAGTAGTAGAAACCCTGCCCCAGTAGTAGAATCCATGTCCCAGTAGTAGTAGAAAATGTCCCAGTAGTAGAATCCATGTCCCAGTAGTGTCCCATGTCCCAGTAGTAGAAACCCTGCCCCAGTAGTAGAATCCATGTCCCAGTAGTAGAAACCCTGCCCCAGTAGTAGAATCCATGTCCCAGTAGTAGAAACCCTGCCCCAGTAGTAGAATCCATGTCCCAGTAGTAGAATCCATGTCCCAGTAGTAGAAACCATGTCCCAGTAGTAGAATCCATGTCCCAGTAGTAGAAACCATGAAACCATGTCCCAGTAGTAGAATCCATGTCCCAGTAGTAGAAACCCTGCCCCAGTAGTAGAATCCATGTCCCAGTAGTAGAAACCCTGCCCCAGTAGTAGAAACCATGTCCCAGTAGTAGAAACCATGTCCCAGTAGTAGAAACCATGTCCCAGTAGTAGAAACCATGTCCCAGTAGTAGAAACCAAGTCCCAGTAGTAGAAACCATGTCCCAGTAGTAGAAACCATGTCCCAGTAGTAGAATCCTTGTCCCAGTAGTAGAAACCATGTCCCAGTAGTAGAAACCATGTCCCAGTAGTAGAATCCATGTCCCAGTAGTAGAAACCATGTCCCAGTAGTAGAAACCCTGCCCCAGTAGTAGAATCCATGTCCCAGTAGTAGAAACCCTGCCCCAGTAGTAGAAACCATGTCCCAGTAGTAGAAACCATGTCCCAGTAGTAGAATCCATGTCCCAGTAGTAGAAACCATGTCCCAGTAGTAGAATCCTTGTCCCAGTAGTAGAAACCATGTCCCAGTAGTAGAAACCCTGCCCCAGTAGTAGAAACCATGTCCCAGTAGTAGAAACCATGTCCCAGTAGTAGAAACCATGTCCCAGTAGTAGAAACCATGTCCCAGTAGTAGAATCCTTGTCCCAGTAGTAGAAACCATGTCCCAGTAGTAGAAACCCTGCCCCAGTAGTAGAATCCATGTCCCAGTAGTAGAATCCTTGTCCCAGTAGTAGAAACCATGTCCCAGTAGTAGAAACCATGTCCCAGTAGTAGAAACCAAGTCCCAGTAGTAGAATCCATGTCCCAGTAGTAGAAACCATGTCCCAGTAGTAGAAACCATGTCCCAGTAGTAGAATCCTTGTCCCAGTAGTAGAAACCATGTCCCAGTAGTAGAAACCAGTAGTAGAATCCATGTCCCAGTAGTAGAATCCATGTCCCAGTAGTAGAAACCAGTGTCCCAGTAGTAGAATCCATGTCCCAGTAGTAGAAACCATGTCCCAGTAGTAGAAACCATGTCCCAGTAGTAGAATCCTTGTCCCAGTAGTAGAAACCATGTCCCAGTAGTAGAAACCATGTCCCAGTAGTAGAATCCATGTCCCAGTAGTAGAAACCATGTCCCAGTAGTAGAAACCCTGCCCCAGTAGTAGAATCCATGTCCCAGTAGTAGAATCCTTGTCCCAGTAGTAGAAACCATGTCCCAGTAGTAGAAACCATGTCCCAGTAGTAGAAACCAAGTCCCAGTAGTAGAATCCATGTCCCAGTAGTAGAAACCATGTCCCAGTAGTAGAATCCATGTCCCAGTAGTAGAAACCATGTCCCAGTAGTAGAAACCAAGTCCCAGTAGTAGAATCCTTGTCCCAGTAGTAGAAACCATGTCCCAGTAGTAGAAACCAAGTCCCAGTAGTAGAATCCATGTCCCAGTAGTAGAAACCATGTCCCAGTAGTAGAAACCATGTCCCAGTAGTAGAAACCAAGTCCCAGTAGTAGAATCCTTGTCCCAGTAGTAGAAACCATGTCCCAGTAGTAGAAACCAAGTCCCAGTAGTAGAAACCAAGTCCCAGTAGTAGAAACCATGTCCCAGTAGTAGAATCCATGTCCCAGTAGTAGAAACCATGTCCCAGTAGTAGAATCCTTGTCCCAGTAGTAGAAACCCTGCCCCAGTAGTAGAATCCATGTCCCAGTAGTAGAAACCCTGCCCCAGTAGTAGAATCCTTGTCCCAGTAGTAGAAACCCTGCCCCAGTAGTAGAATCCATGTCCCAGTAGTAGAAACCCTGCCCCAGTAGTAGAATCCTTGTCCCAGTAGTAGAAGCAACAGTAATGAATCTGTTAACGTGACCCACTTTGTCGTTGCAGGTTTTTCGTCTCGCATCGAAACTTCATCTGGAATGTCGAGTCACGCCGTCAACACGGTCACAGCCAAGTTGGCGTTTTCCACCCAGGCGCTGACGCAGCCGCAGCAGATGGCAGTGAATCTCAGCGCTCATGCCCCAAGTTCAGCCAGCCTCGGGGGATCAGTGACACTACCCAACCAGTCTCCTGTTACAGGGCAGACACTTCCTCATCCGGGCCTGTTTGGCATCGCGTCTACGCTTAGTGCAAGACAGGTGACGCTTTGAAATGTTTCAATTATAATAATAAGTTGAGCTACCGATTATGGACTAACTTCTGGTTTCCCTGACCCATAGGAATTCGACCTGGCTTGTCTTATGATTTTTTTATTATGATTTCATTTGAGACAACTGTTGATTGGTGCCTTTGGTATTACGATAACGGAGCTACAGAAGTCATTAGATTAGATTGTATAAATCATACTAATTTTTTATCCTGAGGTAGATGTATTCGTCCACATTTGTCAATAGATTAGATTAGAATGTCGAAATTATACTAATTTTTTTAAACCTGAGGTAGATAGATCCATCCGGATTTTAAAAATGAAAAAATCACCAGGAATGGCTCCGGTGCAGCAGAAGTGCTGAATGGCAGTGGCGTGGTGTCGGAAGACATGGCTAGTTTCTCCAGGGTATCCAGATGTTTGAATTAGGCAATGCCCAAAGTAAATTTACATTGTATAATTATAAGTTGTTTTACATCCAATCACAAGATGGCCGCTTGTTGGCATCTTTCCAAATTGAGTTAGCAAATTGCTGTACATAGGCAGCCTCTTTTTTCAGCCTCGGCCATATTATGGCGATCTATAAATTGTCATTTTTATTATTTTTTACCCAAGGTAAGTGCAATCCTTCAGGAAAAAAATTATGCTAGGAGCTTTTGTTATTATTATTATTTTATATTATTTTATTATTATTATTATTTTTATAAATGTTGGAAAATAAGGAAAGACTGAGGGAAATGGACGGTTTATGCATTCCAGCTGAAACTTTAATTAATGTAATGCATTAAAATCTTTTTTGGCAGGAACAAGTAAGACAAAACTTATGAATGTGTGAGGAAAGTATGTAAATTTTTTGAGGTGGAGAATATTTGAGAGTGTCTGAGGAAAGTAAGTTTTGGGAGGAAATTTTTGGGGTGCATGAAGGAAAATATTCTGTGCTGGAGAGAAGTCAAGGGTTGGATGAATTTTATGGGTGCTTAAATCTAACAAGATACATTAACAAAGAGGTACATTGTACCCTATATAAATAAATTTGCAGTGATTTGAGTTGAAGTTGTTAATGGACCGTAATTCTAGTAAATTTGTACGTTTAGATGGTTTCACCGCGGTTGTCAGTTCCTACATCTCTTGGTGTGGCAATCCCAAAGGTGGCAGCACTGTCAGACCTACGTCTGCAGATGCCTCATTCGGCTCCCACCTCCCATATTCCTAAAGGTGAGCACCCATTATAAATATGTCTTTTAGGGTGTCTAATAAATGATGGTAACATGGTCATGATGGGGTATGGTAATTATGGTGATGATGATGATGATCGATGGTGGAAGTAGTCATTTTGATGATGATGATTGAATATTGATGATGATTGAGTATTGGTGATGATGATTGAATATTGATGATGATGATGATGATGATGGTGATTTGATGGTGACAGTGATGATGATGATGACGATGATGAGGTGGTGACTGCAATGGCAGTAACAATAATGATCATTGTTATGATGCAGTTATTGTGATGATTGATCACCAATAAACCCTAAAGGAATCAGTTTTGCTACATTATTTGGTATAAAAAAGCAACAGGAACGAATTTCGATACGCAACATGGTATAAAAACTGACAGCAGCGAGTTTTGTTGCATCATGTGATATGAAGACCAACAAGAATCAGTTTTGCTAAATCATGTGATGTAAAAATCACAGGATTGAGTTTGGCTACATCGCATCCCATAAAAATCGATAGGAATGGGTTTCAGCAACATCGCATAACATTCTTACAGTAACTCTGACATCTAATGGCTATCTTTCTCTTCTCCTTGTCTCACTTTACGGTTCAATTCCTAACACCATCCACCATAGCTGTCTGACTGTCCACCTGCCAGACTCTTCTATCTTGACCTGGAACCGAACCCTTCCTGCCTATCGATTTCGTTTTGACTGAGCGCCTGCGAATAAGCTGATTCCTGTGACTTAGCTTTATTTGGGCGCTATAGAAGCCTCGAGCTTATCGTCGTTTTCTTGTGGTAGGTGCCGTTTTAGCAGCGTCAGTCCTGTCAGGCCCAAAGACCGGCCCTGCGGCCATCGCTCGGCCAATGCAGGCGCCAGCAGTTCAGGTGCAGCAGCCGATGATTGGGGGCCTCGTCATCCAGAATCCATCGACCCCTCACCAGAAGATGATCATGCCAACTGGACGAGCTGTGACCCCGTCACTGCCGAGGTCAACCGTGTCCAACGTTTCGCTCGTTACGTCACCGGCCAGGTTTGAGTAGTTTGTTCTGTAAGAAGTGCTATATAAGTTATCAAATACAATACAGTTCAGTTTCACAAATGGTACAACAGCCTACAAAGAGGTATGTGATATGCGCAGAAAAGGGGTATGTGCAAATGGGATGTTTGATGTGTGTGCAAAAGAGGTACCATTATATGCAAAGTGGTACATATAACATATGCAGAAAGAGGTATATGCGAGTGGGACTTTTGATGTGTACCATTATATGCAAATGCTTTACATATATTATGTGCAGAACGAGGTATATGCATGAGTGGTATGTGTCATATGTGCAAAAAGAGGTATATGCAACAGTGTGACGTGTGGTATATTCTAGAAAGAGGCATATTCTAGTCGTACGGGAGATACCAATGAGAAAGGGGTATGCGTGATTGTGCTGTGTGATATACCAGTAAGGTACAGGCAAGAAAGAGGTGAATACATACATACCTACTTGTATATACGTGCATACGTACATAAACATACATGCATAGATATGTATATATCTGAAGTGCATATATGTGATATTCTCATTTTAGTTAAGAATTGATTAGCTGCTCATATATAAGACATTACCCATGTACATATTACTGTGTTATAGGCTCCCCTAAATTAGTGGGATTTTTTGCACCCAGATATGTGTTTTTGTCATTTACATTTGTAATGTTTTATTCTGTTTTTGTTGCAATAAAGAAACTTACTTACTTGCCTGGAACCAAACCTTTCCTGCCTATCGATTTTGTTTTGACTGAGCGCCTGCGAATAAGCTGGTTCCCGCGACTTAGCTTTAGTTGGGCGTTGTAGAAGTCTCGAGCTTACGATTACAATTACGACTCTTGTATCTTGACCTGTAGTTACATACATACAAAGTTAAAAAGTTCAACGGTTAATAAGTGCATTAATCTCGCTTGTAGTCATCTTCTATCTTCATCATCATCATCATCTATCCATCGAAGTTAGCATCTGTGCAACGTATGACTTACATTTCTTGGTGATAAACAGCCAATCTGAAACTGTTTCTCTTTCAGTCGGGTTCCAGGTATCAACCTCCAGTCGCCGACTCCCTGGACGAACTCCGCCTCTGCAGCCGGCGGATCAGCAGTCCAGGTGCCATTGGTGCAAGCCAAGTCGCAGATGGACAGCATCGCCAGCCCCCTTGGCGCCCTGTCTGCGACCAACATCCTCCAGCAGACGCTGCGACCCATCAGTCACCTCGGGGGCCCCCAGCAGGCGTCGTCGCTGGCGATCCGCGCCCAGCCGCAGAAGGTCCTTCTGTCGGGGCCGCTGACTTCGCTGACGTCCGCGTCGATGGGACATTCGGCGGCGGCGGCTGTCGTTGCCACGGTTACGAGAGTCACCGGTAAGGGATTGGAAGTTGAGATGAACGCGCTGGGAACTTCTCCACTGGTTGATTTGACTGGCTGGCTGGTTGACTGGCAGGCTGCTTAACTGACTGGCTGGTTGACTGGCACACTGATTGGCAGGCTGGTTGACTGGCAGACTGACTGGATGGATGGATGATTGCTTAATTGAAATAAATTGATTGAAATAAATATTGCTTTGTAATTGGTTATAAATTGGTTGAGTACTGATTTAAGCATTACTTGCTGATTTATTGATAGATTTTTGAACAATATTGATTGCTGGTTGAACAGTTAAATAACGATTGCTGACAGTGTTACTGGTTGACTGTTGCTTGAATCCTGATCGATTGACCACTGATTGATTACCAGTTGATTGAAATAGTTTTGGGTGTCTAGATCTTCCCGTGAGTCATAGCTTCGTGCCTACGATTGCAAGACCAACAGCTCTGTCGAGCGCTTCGCTACCTTTGACCTCTGCGCCACCGGCCGTGCCAGGAACGAACAGCATTGGTCAGTATTTGTAAATGATTCTAGTAATTTTATCTGATCTGATGACTTATAGCACCATTATTATAATGCACTGAGTATCAGTTGACGGTCGCTTCAAGTGAAAGCTGAGTAAAAATGTTACTCAGTTGGAGAAGCCAGATCACATGTTGCTACATTCACCCATGTTCTGGAGTTGTCAAGCTTAGTGTGTTTTCTATGAAACTATTGGGGAAAGCCCTTGGGGCAGGATTGCGTGCATAATTACGAGGCAAGGAGCCGATTGCTTAGAGCGCTTGGATTGTAACAGAGAGTACAGATTTGAGCCTCCTCGTCTGAGACGGTTACTGTTCTCCGTTTACAACTGCTTAGCGTCATGAGTTGATACTTAGTCGTTACATATTGGTGCTTAATAAATTCAGAAATAATGATAATAATACTTATGAAGATTTTATCGACGGTATTATCAATGAATCATCCTGAATAGAATGGCAGATAGAGTGGATGGCATCCTACGGGAAAATCAAAGTGGATTTCGAAAAGGGAGAGGTTGTTCAGATCAGATTTTTGTAATCCGACAAATCATCGAAAAAAGAATTGAATACAATAAAGAAACAGTTATGTGCTTCATTGACTTTGCCCAGGCCTACGACTCAGTCTGGAGATCAGGAGCATGGAAGATCTTGGAGAAATATGGCATTCACGCCAAATTAATCAGACTCATAAGAAAACTATACGGCACAATAATGGCATGCATTCGATTAGAAGGAGAGGAAACGGAATGGTTCAAGATAGAAACAGGTTTCCGACAGGGGTGCATCCTGTCACCAATCTTGTTTAATATGGTATTAGACTATATCATGAGACGTCTGGAAAGAACCCATAATTTGGGAGCACAATCTCAACCAAGAAATGTAGAGGATGTCGAATATGCAGATGATGCATGTCTGATTGCAGAATGCCTAACAAGAATAATGGAGCTGTTAGAGGCACTAGCAGAGGAAAGTGGAAAACTTGGACTGAAAATTAACTATAACAAAACTAAAATAATGCCAATAACAAAAAAGGAATACAACGGGCCGATAGTTAA
Organism: Norana najaformis; assembly: GCA_964023275.1. Lineage (NCBI taxonomy): Eukaryota > Metazoa > Annelida > Clitellata > Crassiclitellata > Hormogastridae > Norana > Norana najaformis. The sequence goes on from OZ029929.1 coordinate 1,814,598, forward strand.
GCTTAAGGAACAAGAAATTGAGGTAATAAATAAGTTTGTCTATCTGGGAAGTGAAATGAAAGCAGGGGGAGGATCTGAAACAGAAATCAAAAGGAGAATAGCACTTGCAGGATCAACCTTTAACAGGTTGCAAAAGGTCTTCAAACGACATGATATAAAACTGGAGATAAAGCTAAAAATCCTCAACACATGCGTGATCCCAGTACTAATCTATGGATGTGAGTCATGGAGTATCACAAGAACAATAGAGAATAAACTGAATGCAGCAGAAAACAAATGGCTCAGAAGAATACTAAGAGTTAGCTATAAGGACCATGTAACGAATGAAAGTATTAGACAACGAACACAACAACCATTGATAAACAATGTGATTAAGAAAAGAAGAATGAAGTGGGCAGGACATATCCTGAGGATGGAGAAGAACCGTAATCCAAAGAAAATCTTTAAATACAAACCGGACGGAAAGAGGGCAGTGGGAAGACCGAAAAGAAGATGGATAGACTGCCTTGAAGAGGATCTGAAAGGTGCCGGAGTTACTATCTATGGGAAAACGGAGGGCAGACGGAGAATGACCCTTGAGGAGATGGCCGGGAAACGAGATTTGTGGAGGGATGTCATAGAGAAATCAACGACTGGATCCAGTCCAGAGATGATTACATGACATGATTATCAATGATAATAATGACATTGATGATGTCACTGATTACATTATAGATGTTGCTTCAGGATGGTACCAATTTTATGTTAGTATTATCAACGTTTTTATTGATGATTATGACGTTGGTGTTGATAACGTTTTCCAGGTCAGCCACATCCAGTGAATTTGCCTCCAAAGTCTCACAGAGTCGTTCTGTCAAATGCACCGAAGCCGACTTCGACACTTCCTGTACCAAGCATTTCAATCAGCAAAATGGGTACGCTCATCTCTTCAACCTTCTGGGCTACAAATTGAAATATTACTTTGAATTCATTTGGCATTTAATCGTGGTGGCAAGAATTCTCATATAATGAGGCCTGGAATCATGGTTTTTAACTATGAGAATAATGAGTGTCATATATTGTGACTTAATATGTAGTGGGACGTGGTGGTGTAGTGATTTGGTCGGTGCCTCATAACTGGAGGGTCGCAGGTTTGTATCTGCCTTGAGCAACTGTGTAGCGACCTTGGACAAGTTGCTCACCCATGATTGTCTGTGAGGAAGGCAACGGCAAACCACCTCGCTCATCTCATCCCCGGGTGGCTTAAAACCAATGGACCTGCCTTAAGGCAGAAAACTCGTCATCGTTATCAGCAATATGATATGTAGACAGGGTGGGGAGGGAGAATGGGTAATTTTTGCGGGCAACCTTGAAAGTCAACCTCTGTTGAGACTGTTACTTGTGAATTTCAGGAGCCGCTGCCCTGCCCTCTGCAGGAATGAACATGGCACGTGCCCCGAAAAAGAACATCCGCCTGCAGTCAGCGACAACATCAGTGGCCTGCCACCCCAGTGGGGTGTCCGTGGCTCTCCCGCCTGTTGTTGCGAAAGCAGGTGAGATTTTGTCCCTGATTTTCAGTCGAGTTGGTGCCGGATTTGATCGCAAAAAATCTAGTGTACCAATTCACGCCTAAGGAGTTGATGGTGATTATTCCCCACTTTGCGGAACGTGGTCAACACAAGTTCTCTTCCTGGAAACTGCATCCCGGTTGTGGCTTATTTGAGAGATTTCGTACACGGGGACCTTAAATGGCATGGCACCCACTCAAACAGGCAGCTGTGGTGAAGGATCTCACCCGATTAGTTCATTAAAAAATCAGCAGGGTCAAGGCCGAGCATCAATTGACGGTGCTGAGCAATTGTGAGTGAAGGTCTTGCTCATGGTCTCTACGCTGTAACCGTCTAATTGGAGGCTCAAACCGCGTTACAGGCCGAGCGCTCTATCCAGTTGGCTACCCTACCCTGCTGTAGATGTCATTGGATTAGATTGGATTAGTTCTTGCTTAAGTTGCAGTATGTTAATCATTCGTGTTGTGTACCTTCGTTTAGGTGTACCAGTGGTGGGTGTACAGGCTGTGTCTAACATCAACCTCAAGCCACAGGCTCCTGCAGCATCAGCACCCTCTATTGGCACAATCCCCGTGGGTAAGTGTGCCCAAAGGCTTCTGAAATCTCTCACTAGAATGCTAAATATCACACTCTGAACATAACACTAGGTGGCGCTTGGCTTTTTGTCGCTGGCAAATGTTATTTTTAAAAAGTATTAGCTTTCACGAGCACAGAATCAGAGAAGCTACGGGCTGTTGGGTTAAAGAATGGAGTGGGAGGCTGTTGGGATGACTTGGTGGGTTAGGTAACTGCAAAGAGAAATTCAAATCGTGGTGAAAATGAAGTTGGAGCCTCTACCGTGAGAGAGGTAGAGAGGGGTATTTCTTGCAGAGCTATAAGTGTAACCTTACCTTACCTGATGTGTAGTATTACCTTACCTTGCGTTGACTTGAGTGATGACCAACATTGATAGAGAACAGTCTTAGTAAGATAAATGGTTCTTCCTTCTCTTCTGAATGTGGACAACAGTTTTCCCCAACGAAGGATGGATATGCAGACCAGTAGCCATGAAGTTGCATAGAGTCGGCATCATTAGGTTTGATTTTTGTTGGCTGTTTTACTTTTACTGGCATGTTTTCTTGTTGGAATTGTGTTTCGATAACAGAGGTTTTCCAGATAGACAAGAGAAAGGACCAGATGTAATTCCTTGTGTTGTCTAGGAAGTGACCTGCGTTCTAAAGACAGTATTGAAACTTGGGAAGGAGTGGCTACTAGTGTCACAAATGAAGAGTGTCCGGTTTTGGATATGTTAAATTCATCCCGACAGTGCTTTAAGTCTTTTGTCACTTGAATTAGTTGTCTTTTTTCGAACTCGAATACGTCAAATTCCTCAAAGTGCTTAAGGATGCTGTCACAAGTATTACTTGTGAGTGTCCTTTTTCAAACTCGGAGATATTAACTTCATCAAATTTAAGAAGTTAGTCGGCTCTTCAATCAGCTAACCATGACCTTTTGATATTGTGAAATGAATTGAATTCCGCAGTGACGTCAACTGAATCACCTGATGAGGTTTGTTTTGGTTGTCGTCAGCCCAGATCTCTGACGATTCGAATGTTTAGAATCGTCGGGCGAAAAGACGTCCAACACATAACACATCACCCGGGGTTCGAATCTGGTATGTGGCATGATGTTAGGCATTTGTTTTTGAAGGTAGGTTGTCGAATGATTGGTTGGAGGTTTCTGTCTGTGCAGTGACCCAGAGAAGGGTGCAAGAGACCCATAAGGCCATTGGGCACCCGGAGAATGTGGGCGCACGATTGACCCTTAGAAAGTTAAGTTGCGGAAACCAGCTTATTCACAGGCTCTCAGTCAAAAACAAAATCGATGGGCCAGGTTGTGTCATTCTGTATGTCTGCCTATGTGGCTGTCATCTTCCTGCATTTGTTGGCTGTGTTATGTATTTAATTGTTTGTTTATCCACGCTTACAATTCCTTGCTCAACCGATGGATGTTTGGCGTTTTAACAAATGCATCACTTGCTTACTTAGCCTTTGCCCGTTGGACCGCCCCTGTGAGAACGATCACAATTTTGGGGTGCAGACAAGTTACCCTAACTCACGGTTGTTCGTAGCTGTTGGTAGTTGAACATCTGTATGGCACTTCTTACAGGAAATTCCTCCAAGAAGTGTCGTTTTTTTGACAGTTGATAATATTGCAATCCTTATATGAGACTGAGTTCATTAGCGAAAGCAATGTTGGGAACTGCTGACCAGATTTAGAAATGCTGGTCTTTACTTTGTTTGGTTCTGAGAACAATTGCCTATTGACAAAGAGAAACAGGAATTTGTAAAGGTTTTCCTTAGCTCATGTGTTGTCACGTTACCAGCTGATTTAAACTGTTTTTGGTGGGTTGAAATTTTGGGAGAAACGTTTGTAGCTCATTTTTTCTAGTTTCAGAAAGACTAGAAGAATAAGGTGTGTCAAGCATTTGACTTGTCTTCACCTTTGCTTTGCCCTCTGTCGGGGCGATTTCACTGCACAGTTCGACTCTGGCTTTTCTGGCCAACGTTAGATATCAGATGAAATATGTATATGCATTTTTGTAGCACCTTTAAAGAAGTCACTGTTTTTCTTGTTGCAGCTAAAGTACCTCCACAGGCATACACTGTCCAGCAGCTGACGAGCGAAGCCTGCCGACTGGTCAGTCACAGCAGTCAGCCGTTGCCACCACAACAGTCTGGGCAACCGCCACTGCAGCACCCGCGACCCGCAGTTGCACCCGGATCGCAGATCATCCCGATCCAGCAGAACGCTGTGTTTCTCGGTGGCGGTTGTCTTCAGTCGCCTGCGTTGCCGTTGTCCATACCGATGACGTCGACCGATTCGAGACAACCGAATGAACAGTAAGTGCTGTGTTGCAGTTGTCTTTAATGGTTGTCTGCTGGTTGTCGTGGTTTCTTATAGTTAGTTGTTTTGTTATTAGTATTTTGTTGATTTGCAATATTTATTTTATAACTTTTGCCATATCTTTGTTCAGGTTACTTATGTTCTGATCCAGTTCCATATTCTTTTCTTCTGATCTTTTTCCATATTTCTTTGATCCTTATCCACCATACTCTTATCCTCTTATATAGTTTTGGATGGAGACTTTTACCTTGGACAGTTTCTGTTTCATCATGGACACTTTCTCAGATCTTGGACACTTTTCTCAGATCTTGGACACTTTTCTCTGATCTTGGACACTTTTCTCTGATTTTGGACACTTTATCTCTGATCTTGGACACTATCTCTGATCTTGGACACTTTATCTCTGATCTTGGACACTTTTTCTGAGATCTTGGACACTTTATCTCTGATCTTGGACACTTTATCTCTGATCTTGGACACTTTATCTCTGATCTTGGACACTTTTTCTGAGATCTTGGACACTTTTTCTCTGATCTTGGACACTTTTTCTCTGATCTTGGACACTTTATCTCTGATCTTGGACACTTTCTGAGATCTTGGACTCTTTTTCTCAGATCTTGGACACTTTTCTCAGATCTTGGACACTTTTTCTCAGATCTTGGACTCTTTTTCTCAGATCTTGGACTCTTTCTCAGATCTCGGACACTTTTTTCTCAGATCTTGGACACTTTTCTCTGATTTTGGACACTTTATCTCTGATCTTGGACACTATCTCTGATCTTGGACACTTTATCTCTGATCTTGGACACTTTATCTCTGATCTTGGACACTTTTTCTGAGATCTTGGACACTTTTTCTCTGATCTTGGACACTTTATCTCTGATCTTGGACACTTTCTGAGATGTTGGACACTTTATCTCTGATCTTGGACACTTTTTCTGAGATCTTGGACACTTTTTCTCTGATCTTGGACACTTTATCTCTGATCTTGGACACTTTTTCTGAGATCTTGGACTCTTTTTCTCAGATCTTGGACACTTTTCTCAGATCTTGGACACTTTTTCTCAGATCTTGGACTCTTTTTCTCAGATCTTGGACTCTTTTTCTCAGATCTTGGACACTTTTTTCTCAGATCTTGGACACTTTTCTCAGATCTTGGACACTTTTCTCAGATCTTGGACACTTTTTCTCAGATCTTGGACTCTTTTTCTCAGATCTTGGACACTTTTTTCTCAGATCTTGGACACTTTTCTCTGATTTTGGACACTTTATCTCTGATCTTGGACACTATCTCTGATCTTGGACACTTTATCTCTGATCTTGGACACTTTTTCTGAGATCTTGGGCACTTTATCTCTGATCTTGGACACTTTTTCTGAGATCTTGGACACTTTTTCTCTGATCTTGGACACTTTATCTCTGATCTTGGACACTTTTTCTGAGATCTTGGACTCTTTTTCTCAGATCTTGGACACTTTTCTCAGATCCTGGACACTTTTTCTGAGATCTTGGACTCTTTTTCTCAGATCTTGGACACTTTTCTCAGATCTTGGACACTTTTTTCTCAGATGTTGGACACTTTTCTCAGATCTTGGTCACTTTTTTCTCAGATCTTGGACACTTTTCTGAGATTTTGGACACTTTATCTCTGATCTTGGACTCTTTTTCTGAGATCTTGGTCACTTTTTTCTCAGATCTTGGACACTTTTCTGAGATTTTGGACACTTTATCTCTGATCTTGGACTCTTTTTCTGAGATCTTGGACACTTTATCTCTGATCTTGGACACTTTTTCTGAGATCTTGGACACTTTATCTCTGATCTTGGACACTTTTTCTGAGATCTTGGACACTTTCTCTGATCTTGGACACTTTTTCTCTGATTTTGGACACTTTATCTCTGATCTTGGACACTTTATCTCTGATCTTGGACACTTTTTCTTAGATCTTGGACTCTTTTTCTCAGATCTTGGACACTTTTCTCAGATCTTGGACACTTTTTCTCAGATCTTGGACTCTTTTTCTCAGATCTTGGACACTTTTCTCAGATCTTGGACACTTTTTTCTCAGATCTTGGACACTTTTCTCAGATCTTGGACACTTTTTTCTCAGATCTTGGACACTTTTTCTGAGATCTTGGACACTTTTTCTCTGATCTTGGACTCTTTTTCTGAGATCTTGGACACTTTTTCTCTGATCTTGGACTCTTTTTCTGAGATCTTGGACACTTTTTCTCTGATCTTGGACTCTTTTTCTGAAATCTTGGACACTTTTTCTCAGATCTTGGACTCTTTTTCTCAGATCTTGGACACTTTTCTCAGATCTTGGACACTTTTTTCTCAGATCTTGGACACTTTTCTCAGATCTTGGACACTTTTTTCTCAGATCTTGGACACTTTTTCTGAGATCTTGGACACTTTTTCTCAGATCTTGGACACTTTTTCTCAGATCTTGGACACTTTTTCTCTGATCTTGGACTCTTTTTCTGAGGTCTTGGACACTTTCTCTTGGACAATTTCTCTTTGATCTTGGATACTTTCTCTTTGATCTTGTATACTTTTTTGTTAGGTCTTTTGCACTGTTTCTTTGACCTGATTGCGATTGCCTTTGATGTTTTAGCGGTCCTGTGCTGCATCAGGTGTCGTATGCTCTTCCCGATGGAGCCCGCTATCTAACGCAGCAGCAGCTGATGAGTTTGTCAGGCGCCGTGAACTATGCTCCGCTTCAGCCTGTCCAGACGATTACGCTTCAGGGTTCGAACATTCGCCCGGGATTAGGTGAGTGGCCTCCTCCGAGTGACTCAGTTTCTGAAAGTCTTTCTGTCTGGATCTTTTCCTTCTGTCTTTCCTTTTGTCTCTTGTTGTCTCTTCTGGAGCAAATTGCTTGTTTGGTTTCTGGAGGTATCTCTGTATATGTCTGTGTGTGTGTGTCTCTCTCTCCAGATCTATCTGTCTCTGTCTTGGCATAGCTATTTCTCGTTTGCTCTGGATGTCTCTGTCTTGGCATAGCTATTTCTCGTTTGCTCTGGATGTCTCTGTCTTGGCATAACTGTTCCTCTGTCTGTCTGTCTGTCTCTCTGTCTGTCTGTCTGTGTAACATGAGTTTGAACTGTGTAATTGGTCATCAACGAGCCATGCATGCAGAACTTTTGAGCAATCCTTAAAGACTCTCTATTAAGTGTCTTCATACATTCATAGAAATTGTATTTCTTTAAGAAAATGCAGTTCTGGACATGCATTTATCAATGCGGTTCTTACACTGTCAGTGACCCACAGTGCAAAGTAATTCACACGGTGTCTTGCTGTGTGTAGTGACGAGCCAGACGCCAACGCTGGCCGCCAGCCTTCAGTGCAGCTCGCACTCGGGCGCCCCTACACTGAGTTCGAGCGTTGCCATGGCCAACCAAGCGGGACGGTTGAACACCTCGGTTGTCGTGGCGATGGACACAAGTCGTCTGGCATCACTGACGATTCCGTCAAACTTTGCGGCCAGCGACGGTGAGTTGCTGATGACATCTGCACTGTCTCTCTCGTGTTTGCAGTGCCCTAGCTTGGTTTTTGCTCATGAGAGTTACTGCCTGTGGTATTTCTATCATGGCCTGAGCATGCACTCTTGTGCAACAGGCGTTTTTGCCGGCCAAGAAATTGTGTTAACGCTCTTGTCATTGGTCAACTGTTTTCGAATTTCAAGAACTAACCTTACCTATATCATCTTACCTTGTTAAGGTGGATGAGGTAATTGCCTTACCTGTCTTACCTTTTCTAATTTGTAACACAGGGAGTACAGGTTTAAGCCTTCCCTTAGACAGTAACTGTGTAGGAACCTTGAGCAAGTCCTTCACTCACAATTGCTCAGCACCTCAGATTCAGATTTACTTACCTTTGCACGCATAATAAGTGCAAAAATAATAATAGTTTTGGATTACGGAGCAGAGTCAGGGTGCGAAGGACTTGTCAAACTACCCGTCCTGCCCTCTCTCCTTCACACACGTGGCAGACTTTACAATTTTTGATTTAGGCTTATGCCTTGGATCCCACTCAGTTGCTTCACAGCCTCAAATCCTCTAACTTCAAACACCTTACCTCTCTGACCTAAATTGTATGATAAGAAAGGTAATTAGCTTACCACTCAATCACCTTACCTATCTTTAGTACCTTACCTGTATCGTCTTACCTTATTAAGGTGGGTGAGATAATTGCCTTACCAGTCTTACTTTGCCTCACCTATCTTAGTTTTTAACGATCACGTTTATCAAGCAACATTGTTCTTTTCTGTCACCAGGTGCCAGTCGTTCTGCAGACGGTGCCATCAGCCAGCCAGGCGTGACGCTGAACCAAGGTCAGGTTCCCCAGCAGCAGCAGCCGACGGTCATCGCACTGATGCAGCCTCCACAGCAGGCTGCTGCACCAGGTGCTGTAGCATCTTCGGCGACAGCAGACTCAGTGAAACAGCAGACGATGTCGCCGCGCCCACCTATTCTTCGAAAGAGGAACCATGACGGGTAAGCATCATTTTTGTAATTGTAGTAACAGATTTATATAGCACTGCTTCTAGAGAAACAAATCAGAGGCGCTCTTTAAGCTACGAGAGCCAAGGGTGAAGAGCAGGGATGTTCGCTATTTCCGGCCCGACAGTATGGAATGCTGTGCCCGGGTGACTACAAGAGATCGCTGGAGAGCTTTCAAAAAATGTCGATGACCCGTCTTTTTATGTCATCTTGTTAGCAGCAACTTTAGCACATTTGTGTTGCATCTTCCATTTCTGTTGCCGGACCCACTGTGTAGAACAGACTTCCCAACAATGTGAAGATGCCCCTTCTGTGGACACTTTCCAGTGACGACTCGAGGCCTACCTTTTAAAATATCACCTGACCGTCATTGATTTTTGAACTTGTGTGCGGCTCCCTTTTTCAGCTTTGGCCATGCTATGGCGCTATGTAATTCGTCTTATTATTGTTTACTGATCGACATAATAATAATAACCTGAATGATGTTAACAACAAAGACTTTGTCAGTAAAAAACAATGCTCAGATAACTTGAAAAGTCACCACAGGAGGGCTCTTTCACACACGTAGAACCCGAGCAGTTGACTTGCAGTCAGAGTTGATAGTTCAGACTTCAGACCATGTTGTAGTTCAGGTTAAGTGTAAAAACCGAGTGGGAGTTGCGTACTCTGTGGTAACCGATGAATTATTGTACGATGCTCGTTAGATGTGACAGACACTTGTGTTGCTTCTGTCAGAGTCTCTTTTCTGTGGTTTTGTAAGATAATTTAAACAGGAATTTGGCTCTCCTTATCTTAGTTAACCTGATCTTGCTTTAGCTTACGTTTCCTTGTCTTTCCTTTCAGTAGCATCTTATCTTTCCTTACCTTTGCTTACCTGGACAATTGCCGTAACATTATTATTATTATTATTCAAATACTTATAGTGCTGATTTATGAATTCACCTCAAAAGCACTGGTAGCTGGAAAAAAAGATAAGTCTTTGATTGTTTGCAAAATGAAATAAGAGAAAGAGAAGGGTCCCTTTGCTTACCTGGACAATTACTGTTTTTTGTTAAGTGCAATTACGTCGGCTGCCAAGAAGAGCCTGTTTCCTTCAGTGGCATCGCTGACGAACGATCCAGGTGGCAGCACTGTTCCCTCTTCAGCGGCCGCAGATGTCGGCCATATTGTCCTCGCCTCTCCCAAGTCCTTGTAAGTATCTTTCACCTGGCCATTGTTAGCCAAAATATCTCAGAATCTGAGAGTTGTCTTTGCTGGCCGCTGTCTAGACTTAGCTTGGTTGTTTTCTTGGTGGAAGGGCTTTTTCTGTTGCTGGCACTTCGACAATCTGTTTGCGTTGCTGGGTCTTTGGTGTCTATCCGTGTGCTACTCAAGACGTTTTTGTTTTAGCGTTGTTATCCTCCGTAGCCTGCTTTTCTCTTTCACCAGACTGAATCTTGAAGTTTACCGGATTGCGAGCGTTGTCTGTTGTTGCCTAGTGCAGCACTGTAACGGCGCTATAGAAGTTCTAAAGTTAGATCTCTAGAAAGTGTGGTAGATTCAAGGAGAAGGGGGATATGTCTCGCTCTCCCAGACTTAGCAGTTTAACTGTCGTTCATTTAGGCTTCAGACCCCACTTTCACTGCCTCTCATATGGCAGTCTGGTATGATCTAATGACTTCCTTGATGCCATCTTAATACACTAGGCATCAATCGATGGCCTGATCCAATCTGACTATTGTTCCGTTATCGTAATGCATAAGGCATCATGGTCGATAAAACTGCAGTCAGAGACATACCACTTGCGTCTCACAGACTGGTTCCCAGTTCTGTCGCCAGACTCTGGTTTTCAGAAGTCACGTTGAATCGTAAAGTAAGGTAACTGCGCAATTTTTACGTACCTGCAGCACACTCAAGGCACCAGATGGCTTTACTTTGGAAGCGTATTTGCGGCAACTGCAGGAGTCTGTCTACTGTCCTGACTGGCGGTAAGTCTCTTACTGAATGCTTGTAACGGTTGGACATTTATGTGGAGCCTTTTCTGACTATTGGATGGGTAAGATTTCTGTTCAAAAGTTGCTGAAAAGTTTACGCACAACTGCCATGCTTTGTGCCTATGCGGCTTCTGTACCACACATTAATGTTGTTTTTATAGCTGTTGTGGCTTGTTATAGTTTGTAGCTGTTTGTAGCTTGTTATAGTTTGTAGCTGTTTGTAGCTTGTTATAGTTTGTAGCTGTTTGTGGCTTGTTATAGTTTGTAGCTTGTTATAGTTTGTAGCTTGTTATAGTTTGTAGCTGTTTGTGGCTTGTTATAGTTTGTAGCTTGTTATAGTTTGTAGCTGTTTCTGGCTTGTTATAGTTTATAGCTGTTTGTAGCTTGTTATAGTTTATAGCTGTTTGTGGCTTGTTATAGTTTGTAGCTGTTTGTGGCTTGTTATAGTTTATAGCTGTTTGTGGCTTGTTATAGTTTATAGCTGTTTGTGACTTGTTATAGTTTGTAGCTGTTTGTGACTTGTTATAGTTTATAGCTGTTTGTGGCTTGTTATAGTTTGTAGCTGTTTGTGGCTTGTTATAGTTTATAGCTGTTTGTGGCTTGTTATAGTTTGTAGCTGTTTGTGGCTTGTTATAGCTTATAGCTGTTTGTGGCTTGTTATAGTTTATCTGTTGGCTTTTGGTATTTGTTAATTTTTGCTTATTGGTTTGCAGAGGAAGGCAACTAAAATTTGACAATGCCCCATTACAGTAGGACAGATTTGTGCATTTGTTTGGTTTATTTTCTGCCCATAAGAGTCATTTATTGTTATTTATTATGTTTTACAATATTTTTTGTGATTGCTTATTGTGCTTTTTGTTGTTTATTATGTTATTGTATTTGGCTGTCTAGCGAAAGAGGTTCTGAGATGTTTTTGCGTTTGTTTTGCAGTGATGCGTCCCGAGAGAACAGCCAGTCGTCAACGGATACCGCTTCATCTGCTGAGAGTACTCCAAGGTCGTGTCCGCCTTCTGCCAAGCATGTTAAAGAGGAGCCACAGGATTCCGCCTATGAGAATGGTAAGTCCAGTTTAAGCCACAGGATTACACCTATGAGAATGGTAAGTCCAGTTTAAGCCACAGGATTACACCTATGAGAATGGTAAGTCCAGTTTAAGCCACAGGATTACACCTATGAGAATGGTAAGTCCAGTTTAAGCCACTGGATTACACCTATGAGAATGGTAAGTCCAGTTTAAGCCACTGGATTACACCTATGAGAATGGTAAGTCCAGTTTAAGCCACTGGATTACACCTATGAGAATGGTAAGTCCAGTTTAAGCCACAGGATTACACCTGTGAGAATGGTAAGTCCAGTTTAAGCCACAGGATTACACCTATGAGAATGGTAAGTCCAGTTTAAGCCACTGGATTACACCTATGAGAATGGTAAGTCCAGTTTAAGCCACTGGATTACACCTATGAGAATGGTAAGTCCAGTTTAAGCCACTGGATTACACCTATGAGAATGGTAAGTCCAGTTTAAGCCACAGGATTACACCTGTGAGAATGGTAAGTCCAGTTTAAGCCACAGGATTACACCTATGAGAATGGTAAGTCCAGTTTAAGCCCCGGATTGCACCTGTGATAATGGTAAGTTCCATTTGGGTCATTACTTGGAGTCCACTCAGCCGGTGCAAAACCACAGCCATTGGATTACAGACCAAGTTTAACTTCTTTAGCCCCTTTTGTGAGATTCCCAAAAGACATAAATGTGGATGATTCTAATCTTATCCTGCCTTAACTCCTTTGCTGCGTGACCCTTTGGGTCAAAAGGCTACTGAGCCGCAAGAGGCTGTTTGCCAGCTTGCAGTAGCGAAATGGTTAATCCATCTCATACTATCTCAGGTCTTTTTGTACCTTTGCCTCGTCTGGTCATAGCTCCCTTTGTTTGGCTGCTCATGGTGCCCTTGTTGTCCCTTTGGCATCACTGGCTCTGCCCTCACATGGTTTCAATCATTCCTCTCCAACCCCCTTCAATCTGTCGTTTTTGGGCCCTCATGGTCCCTCTGGTCTCCCGTATTTTTTGGTCTGCCCCAGGGTTCCGTCCTAGCTCCTCTCCTCTATATTTTATATACCTCTGATCTAGCTCGGACCCTCCTCCCACTGAGGGTTGCCGTCCTTCAGTATGCAGACGACACCCAGGCCTATGCCCATGGTCCGGCGGAGGATTCTCGATGCCACCTCTGTCCTTGACCTGTGAGTGTCCTCCAATCGCCTCTGCTTGAACTGTAACAAGACCCAGTTCATCTGGCTTGTTGGCCGCTTACAGCTCGCCAAGATCGATCTCTCCTCCTTACGCCAAAGATTTCCAGATATCTCCTTATCTGCTACGGTCCGGGATCTCGGGGTTGTACTGGATCAGGAGCTTTCCCTGTTTGCTCATGTTAACAGCGTCTCTTGCTCTTGTTTTTATCATCTTCAGCTCTGTACCATTCGTCGTACTCTTTCCTTTCACGCTGTCTCCACTCTGGTCCATGCCCTCATTTGCACCAGGGTTGACTTTGGGAACGCCATCTGTACCGGCCTATCGCTTGACAACACTGCTAAGCTACAATATGTGCTCAACTCTGCTGCTCATCTCATAGGGGGCATTCCAAAGTATGGCCACATCTCGTCTTATATTCGTGACACTCTTCACTGGCTCCCCGTCCAGCAGCGTGTCCACTTTAAGATCCTCTCCCTCATGCGCAATTGTGTTCTTGGCTCTGCTCCCCTTTACCTCATTGACTTCTGCACTTTGGTCTCCTCGTTGCCGGGCCGCAGCAACCTTCGCTCGGCCACTCAAGATCTCCTGTTTGTCCCTCGCATGCGTACCGCTGCAGCCCAGTCCAGAAGCTTTGCCTACGTTGGTCCCACTTGCTGGAATCGTCTCCCTCGAGTATTGCGACTTGAGCTCCTTTCTCTCCCCCTCTCAGTGTTCCGCAGGCGCCTGAAGACTGTACTGTTCAACAGTGATTTTACTTTTTCGGGTTGGAAGCACCTCTGTTGAGTTTATCCTCCAAGAGGCGCTTTATAAATCTCAAATTACAATTACCCAGCATAGAAGCTTTGCTTTCGTTGGTCCTACATCCTGGAACAACCTTCCTTACAAGACTAGAAATGAACTAATCAGCCTGTAACTTTCTTTGTTCTGCAGGCGCTTGAAATCTGTTCTGTTTGACCGTGGGTGTTTTCTGTTAGGTTCGGAGCGCTACTGAAGTGGTTTGCTTGAAGTTGCGCTTTTTGAATCTTCATTTATGTTATGTTATAATGATGTACAAAACAACAGTCAATACTTACTTTAAGCTTAAACTTGAAGTGCATCACAAACTTGGATGTTCGTCACCTAACTGTCTGTTTTTTTGTGGATGAATTGCTAGGAGTACCAGCCAATGATCCAGGAATGAAGATTATTCCGAGGAAAAAACCAAGAAAGCAGTCGCTGTAAGGAGATCTGAGTGTTTGTTGCTGGTTTGGTGGTGTTTCGGAGAATGGCTGCTCGTGCTTGGTGTGTGTTAGTGATTGTTGTGGGCCTTGAGTCTCTTGAATGAACGTAGAATAGATTTGGTTGGGTTTTGAGTGAATTGGGTGTGTTTAATTTATCATATGGTTTGGAGGTTGGTTAATTATTGGGTTTTGAGTGAATTTGGGTTTGTTGGTTTATCATGTGGTTAGGAAGTTTGTGGTTAGGAAGTTGGGTAATTATTGGGTTATTATTGGGTTTTGTTGGTTTATTGTGGGTAGCAGGTTGGTTAATCGGTGGTGTTTGATTGGATGATTGGTTGAGTGGTTTTGAACTTGCTTTTGTAGGCATGCTAATGAAGAAATCCCAGATGGGTTTTCGACAGACGAAGAGGAGCCCGACCAGCCGTCAATAAACCTAAGTCTAAATACAGATGTAGTTCCAACAGATGATGAACAAGATCACAAAGGATCTTTTGGTAAGGACTTCGACATTTGCACCATTTTCCTTGTGCATTTGACCCTGACGCATTAAAAGTTACTAATTGTTATTACTTATTGTTATCAACATCATAATTATTGCTGTTTTTATTGCTGTTGTTAATATTGTGATTAATACGCATAGAGGGCGAATACTCGGAACCAGGAAGAATAGGTAGGGGGGTCAGGCAAGGATGCCCACTCTCACCAATACTATTCAATATTTACATAGAAGAAGTCATAAGAGAAGCACTGGAGGAAATGACTGAGGGTGTGAAGGTAGGTGGAAGACTAGTAAAGGCGCTGAGATTTGCGGATGACCAAGCTATGATGGCAGGCAGCCAAAGGGGATTACAAAAGATGATGGATCAGCTCGACAGAATATCGAGGGAATATGACATGAGGATCAACATCAAGAAGACAAAGGTGATGAAAATAGGGAGAGGAGAGGCGGAAACAGTTAGGATTACACTGAACGGGGATATAATAGAACAGGTAAAGAGCTTTTGTTATCTGGGAAGCACGATTACAGAGGACGCAAAATGCCACGTGGAGATAAAAAGGAGAATCGCAATGGGAAAGGATGCCTTCTACAAGAGAAGCGAGCTGATAAGAGGAAGACTAAATAAGAATCTAAAGAAGAGACTGATCAAGACACTGATATGGAGTGTGGTCCTGTATGGATCGGAGACATGGACAATGAGAAAGGAGGACATCAGGAGAATAGAAGCCTTTGAAATGTGGATCTGGAGAAGGATGGAGAAAATCAGTTGGACAGAAAAAAAGACGAATGAGGAGGTCCTACAGATGGTAGAGGAGAAAAGAACTATACTGGAGACAATAAGAAACCGACAAAAGAAGTGGATGGGTCATGTTCTAAGAGGAGACAATATTGTAAGAGACATAATCGAGGGAAGAATGGAGGGGAAAAAGACACGCGGAAGACCACGACAGATGATGCTGGACTGGATGATACTAGAAGATGGATATGAAGGACTAAAGAGAAGAGCAAACAACAGAGAAGAGTGGCGTCATTGGACATGTGGACCTGCCTGACGGCAGAGCACTAAAAGAAAGAAGAGAATATTGTGATTGTTGCTTTTGAATCACTGAAATTGCTGGGCAGCTTCACAATGCTTGCAAACATCTAGTGAAGTACATCTGTTGTGGATGTTTTTCAGGTGTTTTCCGTTGTGTTTTGCAGGTATTCATGCTGTTTTTGCCATAATACTTTTAGGATGTTTCATGTTTGCAGGAGTTTTATTATAATTTTAAAGTTTTACTACATTTGTATATAATTTTATTGTTTGTGGATGTTTTTCAGCGCCCCATGAGTATGTGGATGATGAGGGGTTCCGGTGGACGCATTCACGTGTGAAGAATGTTACGATAACTGGGGACTATGTCTTCAATAACAAGCCTCGCAACAATCATTTTGTCAGCTCTGCAGATGTTAAAGTTAAAGGTGAGAACTCACCTATAGCAATGGATCTGAATCTTTTCTAAGTAATGGTCTCGTTTGATTTGAGTGTGAAAGTGGAGATCAATTGGTTTTCATTTCATCAGTGATGTTTTTGAAGTTATTGTTAACAATCAGTCTTTCTATTTGCCATTATCCTCTTGTGTATTCTGCATATTGCTTTCAGGCTGAAGTAATTTGAGTGTAAGGGATGGTTTCTTCTATGTGTACTTACATTTTTATTACATTTCTTGTTTTTATTGCATTTTGTAAACTGCTTCAATGTGTTTTGCAAATATTTTGTTCTTGGCTTAATCTGTTTTTGTGAATGTTTTTTGTTACTTTTCCAGATGTTTTTTGCTATGCTTTGTAGATGTTTATGTTTTTCAGATGTATGCGTTATGCTTTTTGATGTTTGTGATCTGAAAAATGCTAATTGTGATTTCTTTTGGGCAGATGAACGAAGGCCAACTGTCAACGAATTAGCGAACACAATAGGCATCCATCAAAATGCCAACGGATCGAAAATTAACAGTCTCTCCTACCATTTTACAGACCTTGTGAGTGGCGTTCTTGCAGTTTGAGTTTTTCTTTGCTTGCCTTGTGACTTGCCTGCCATGGTGTGTGCAGGTTCAGGTGTAATCGAATCATGTAACTTCTCTAGTGCTGTTATCATAATGCATAAGGCATCAATCAATGGTTGCTTCACGTGAAACTGCAGGCAAAACTTGTGATCCTCCAAGGAAGCCTGGTTGAAATCTGTTAGGTTCAAGCCTTTAGGATTATTACACAGGATGTCCATTCGTAAATTGCTTTCCCATTTCAATTAATGTTTTGTTTTGTTGTATATCTTCAAGTTATTTACAGTTCTTGTTTTTGATCTGATTTAAGGGTGCGTTAGAAGGAGAAACTGTCGATCGATTGAAGGCAATCCAGACGGATTTTCCCTCCAAGGCCAGCAGCAAACAGTTACCTTCTGACGATGACCTTCGTGTCATCCCAGAAATCTTGCTGGTAAGTGGTATGCAATTCCGAAAAGTAAACTGTTATTTACAGGACTCTGATTAATTATCCTTTTGTAACACTGTCTTTGGGAGCCATATTGTGAACGATGTTACAAGGCTGAATTTAAAATGGTGTCCATGTTGCCAAGTGTGGTATTTAAGAATTTGTGCTGTAAGGATTGTTATAAGGAGTTTGCGGGATATCCGACTTCATTCTGTCAATTCTTTGACGTCATTCAAGTCTAAAGATGCATCTCTTTCAACTTGCTTACCTACCGTAGCCTGGCTTCTGGTTTCTCTGACGTGTCAGAATTCAACCCATCAACTCCAACAGTTTATGATTTTTGACTGCGATTTTGATTTGAACTGACCAGCGACTGATTCATTGGGCCTTATGATAACGGCACTATAGAAGTCTTTAGATTAGATCTGGTTCAAGTACCAAAGGTTTCTAAGCTAGGGTACATTTTCTTGGCCAAATGTCAGTGTGTGTGGAAACAGCAGCAGTATTTTATGTACGGTTGTGCCATTTTTTGTTATCACATATTTAGCTCTGTATATATTATATATATATATATAATGTCCACTGTTGCTTTTCTTGATTTTGGATTTTGTTTATAATCACTGCAGGCAAATGTTCAGCGTTGTCGTTCTTACATCGATCAGCTTGGCGAAGTTAAAGATTCACTGCAGCGCATCCTCCGTCGTAAGCCTCAGGCTTACGAGATCATCGCCAAGCACCAGAGCAAACGCACCGTTAAGAAGAAGGAGCGCTCGTAACAGTTTTGCTTTACCTAGCGCTGGTTCCCTGTTGGTCAAACGATGCACTGGTGCACGGCAATGGCGTCGTCGTAGTGGATGTTGTGAGCGCTCCATAATCTGTTTATAACTTGACTGTTGGAATACAATACGATGATGAGAAATCCATTTGACGGGGCAAGCTCATGACCTTTCGTGCAGGTTGGATGGTGACAATGTTGCAGCAGAAATGTGACGACTCGTGACACGTGTCACGACGTGTGCCGGCTGCGACTTGCACATTGAGACTGGAGTACGTGCTGCATGGGTTTCTGCAAGGACTGTGGGAGAATATCCTGTGTTGGCATAGGACGAGATTTGGGTCAGGTCGACGGCAGAATCGAATCGTCTGGAATCGAAGACTTGGAAGCAAAGCCTTGCGTCTACTTGTACATAGGACTGCGATAGTTAACGCGAGACTGAGACGTTTTACTGATGAACATGAGCTGACCTTTGCGTTTATGCATGAACACTGAACAAAAACTGTCATTTGCTGACATTTCTTGCAATGAAATTGACCCATCTTAAGTTTCTGCGAATACTTCTGAATCTGAGCCACGATTCCCTTCAGCTCGGAGGGAGCTGTTGAGAATATGTTTCTGGCCTCGAGTTGCCCGCATGGGCGGTGAAGTATTGTCCGTGGCACCAGAGTTCAAATGTTGCAATTGTATATACATGTCTCTGAGTATGTGGACATTTATATAGCACCTTTTTAGAAGCTGTATGTCCCTGGCCTTTGAGCTCTAGGGATATCTGCATTTGGCCTTTTTGAGGCAAAGAGGTTGGCTTTGTTGTGATGAGCAACCAGAATAATTTGTTCTTAAACACATTAAAAAGTAAGCTCTGCTGTACCTTTACAAGTCGTTTCACAGCTTTTGAGGTGGAATCAGGTGTTTGGAGGATTAGGAATCGAATTATGATTGCCAATTTTTGTCATGAAAACTTCGTTTTCAAACCATTACCTTGCCAGTACCTTGTGTGGCATGGTTGCCAGTGGGGATTAAGTGCTTGACTTGTAAAGCCGAGCGTGGGTTTGAGCCCTGTGCTGTGTAGGGATGCTGAATAAGTCCATAACGATGCCACTGACTGGTGCATTATCACCAAATAGTGACGCTAGGTAAATATTAATTCAATGCGATAAAGCGTAGATAGTCCTATCAGCTTGTGGGGATGTTTCAGTGGAGCTCGGAAGAGGTAAATTCGATCTAGTGAACAGGCTGTTCTGCTCTCGAAAACTATTCTTGCTTGTTTTAGTATGTAGTGATTTATGCCGGAGCAATATAAATCAAATCGGTGGCCGACAGATGACTGTTAAAATATTGTTGAGTGCAGAATTATCAATGAAAAGAAGAAGCTGCATTTTGTTGCCAGTTTATTTTCTTGTTACAAAATTATTGAAAAAGGACTGGATAAATTTTCTTGCCATATCCAGAAAGCTCTAAACAGCATTTGTTATGGCAGCTGATGTCGATGCTAGAGACTGTGTGGCAGTGTTACGTGGCAAGGGTCAATAAAATTTCAGTTTTCATGTAGCCCTGTAAAAACAGACTGAATTTTTCTGGGTAAATTTTGTGTTAAGTGAACTTGCAATGTAAGGAAACAATTCCTGAAAGCTTAGTTCTGTCGGTTTGTATTTGTTCCATGCCACGAGTAGTGTAGCTACATAAAATAATGTATGAAGTGTATCTGAAGAAATCTTGGAAGTTTTTGGGCTGAGAGATGTGTGGATATTTTTACACGGTTGATGTGCAAGTCTGGACTACGATTAGTTCAATTTCTGCAGCATTTGAAACAATCATTGGAGCTGTTTGATCTTTTTCTAAGATCATGGGTTGAAACTATTGATCTTTTTCTAACATTGTGGGTAAATGTACATGTGTTTCTATAGCAACTGTATGACCTCGACCCTGCTCATTTTTCAATGAATTAATTGGGCGAGATCATTCACCACTGCTGCCCGTATGAATGGGCGCCACAGCATATAAGGTCCCCGTGTAAGGACTGTGGTAGACCAGGATTCAGATTCTTAAATAAGTCCAGATCGGGATTGGGTTAACATGAGCAAGCTTTGAATAAGCTCTCTGTAGGTGGAAACTAGCATTTTGGATTTGGGACCCATCTCCAGTACCAAAGTCGTTAGGGGTAGTAATAAATTCAAGACTTGTGTGAAATCTGTTGAGTTTGTTGCTGTTTTCTTCAGAATTGTGTTTCTGTAGCTCCTTTTATGACCCTGTTGTATAATGTAACTGTAACCGTTTTTCTATAGCGACCGTATAGCCTCGACCCTGTTCATTTTTCAATGAATTTATTGGGTGAGATCCGTCACACTGCTGCCTGTTTGAATGGGCGCCATGCCACTTAAAGTCCTGTGACAGGGTGATTAAATGTGATGTGTCGCTTTTCAACATGAGTTGAAAGTTGATAGCCCGGTGCACAAGGCGAAAGCAAAATTTCAACGGGATGTGATGCGACTTATAAAGAGAAAAATCATATGCGATTGTTGAGAGGTCTTTTCGAACGAGCTCTGTACAAATATTGAACTAAGACATCCAGAAGTAAGTGCAGTACATGATTCTGGTCCAGTGCTTCAGCCGAAATGTCCAAGAAACCCAGGAATTTATATAGCGCCTTTCTTAAATTGGCACTGTTTAAATGTACAAGTCCGACGACTCTTCCTTTAGAAACTGTAGTTTCATAGGATATATATTTTGAGTGTGTGGTTGGCAATTCTTTTTGGAGATTTGGAAAAGGCACTTCTCAAATTCCGTTTATATTTTATACAGCTATTCATGGTTAGTTACACCAAGGCCGTTTTATGATGATTTTTAATGAGGGCTACAAAAACTTTTTTGTAACACCATTACATGGAGAGGTAATGGAGCATTTTTTGTGTATGTTTCTTCCCATGTTGCAATGAGATGTTGATTATTCTTGATGAAAATTAAGGTTCAAGATTTTTGAATTCAGCTGCAGCAATTCACTCTTATGTTAAGTACTGTGTTGGATCTGTATGTGGCAAAGAGAAAATATTGAAAGTTAAATATTTAAGGAATGATGCAAGTTTTGAACAAAAATGTATGTGGAAGATGACTGAAGTGTATATAAGGGAACACGAGAAACTTTATTGTTAAGTGGCGTCATATAAATGCCTGTTACATTACGCCATTTTACCATTTTGAAAAGATAAATGGTTTTTCGGAAGACGAAGAGGAAGAACCATTTTGCTTTCAGTTTTGAGTGAAAGGCCAATTAGAAATTGCAAGCGGTGGAGCATAGGTGACTTTGTATGATGGGTCAGATAACTGTCGCAGTTCTGGGGAGTTTATTCCAGAGTGGTGGGACAGCTAAGGCTGTGGAGCGATTACCAAATTTTAAGGATGAGGTGACGCAAGGGCAGAGAAGTGTTAGGGCAGAAGAGGAGCGGGTTGAGCGGAGTGGTTGGATTGTAAATAACTCACGAAGATAGGAGGGTTGAAGTTTGTCGTAGGTGATAGGAATTTTAAGCCAGTGAAGTGATTTAAGAACAGGAGTTATGTGATGGTGTTTGGGGGTTTTCACAGATCCTATCCTGACACCCCTACTTCCTCGCAATCTTATTTCCGCTCCAATCCCAAACATCACCCACAGCTGCTATGCTGTCTCTCTGCCTGACTTGGATCTTGACCTGGAACCGAACACTTTTGCCTATCAATTCCGTTTTGACTGAGCGCCAGTGAATAAGCTGGTCCCCGCGACGTGGCTTTCGTTGGGCGCTGTAGAAATCTCGGGATTACGATTACGATCCTATCTGTCCCATCTTTGCTTATATGGAGCCTGTTTTCCCATATGAGACCTTCTGCCAGGAAAGCCGATTCCCTGGCCTCCAAGGACAATTCACTTTTGGCTAATTTCGGGATCCACGCTAAAGGGGTTAAGATTACGAGTTCAGTGGCTGTTGTAAATGTTTCGTTCGCATTCACTAGGTGGCAGCACAGTTTGAAAAGACCCGTTAGATCAAATTCTGGCAATCTTTACCCGAATCCTGTGCACGCATTGACCACTCCTTTACATTGTTTCTGTGTCTGGATGTCTGCCTGTCTCTGTGCATGTCTGTGTGTTTGTCTGTGTATCTGGCGCTGGAACATCTAAGCCGTGTGCAGGTACAAAGGCCCTGTTCGCTGTATTTCTAAATTGGTGATTTTGTATGTATGTATGTGTACCCTTTCCCGTGGCCTAGTTATTATTGCGTCACATTTCCCAAAAACAGTGGATAATGTAATGTAATGTAGTGTAAATCTGGTAGGAGGCGCAGCACAAAATCTGTCAGGATTCACTTTTTAAAAATGGTGTCGATCAAGAGACTATATTTAGTTAACACATTTCTATTTTTTGAATTTCTCTTGTGTTATAAAATTACTTTTGCTAATTTTACGGCCAAGTTTTTATTAATATACAAATTGGGTTTGACTCAAAGAGATACATCTGCACAAGTGAAGCTATTATTATTTTTACGATCGCTCTCGTAATTAAACGGGTAAGAAATTGAAAATGTTTCACTTGCATTCGCTAGGTGGCAGCACAGTTTTGAAACAGACCATTAGATCAAATTGCGCGCTGGTAGCAGGACTTCCATGCACGTGTTGACCACTCCTTTACATTCTGTATGTCTGCGTATCTGTTTGTCTCTGTGTTTGTTCGTTTGTCTGTCATCTGGAGTCGGGTCGGTTTAGGCAGGTGGCATGTGTGCTGCATACAGATGCGAATAGACTTGTTGGCGCCATTTCTAAGTTTAGTATTCTTAGGTTCTCGGTTTGCATATAATTGTCTGTCGTTTGATGCCCATCCTACAGCGCACCAGCTCTCAGCTTTTGGCGCGAGTCCGCCAAAGCCACGTGCGTTTTGCACCTGCCTACATACAATAATTTTACCGCTCTGTCTCAGTTGGATGACCGCCGGTACCTTTTTAATTGAGGGGTTAGTCTAAAGCAGTGGAAGATATAGAAATGTAAGCCTACGAAATATCTCAGCGCCACACAAAAGCCAAGTCAGGGAGACCAAAAAAGACCCATCAGAAGCGAAATGTATGAGGAAGATGGATATTTGTTGTGGGTGGTCTCATTAGTAAAGTAACATTTCCGATGAGTGAGATATAGGGGAGGCGCTCATTCCCTTTTCTTCAGACCCTTGAGCTGGCAATGGACGAATCCCAAGGTCTTGGACACGGGGTCAGCGCATTGCAAGACTTGTCGTTTACTTTTCTCTAGGTGGCAGCACAGTTTTGAAAAAGACCATTAGATCAAATTGCGCGCTGTTAACACGACTTCAATACACGTGTTGACCACTCCTTTACTATGTTTATGTCTGTGTGTCTGTTTGTCGCTGTGTTTGTTCGTCTGTCTGTCTGTGTGGTGTTGGGTCGGATTAGGCAGATGGCATGCAGGTGCGAATAGACTTGTTGATGCTATTTCTAAATTTAGTACTCTTTAAGTTCTCGGTTTGCATATAATTATCTATCATTACCTGCCCATCCTACGGGGCGCCTGCTCTCGGATTTCGGCGGGAGTCCACCAAGGTCATCTGCACCAACTTTGCACTAGTTTGCCGCCCTGTCTCAGTTGGATGACCGCCGATCTGGTTTTAATTGAGGGTGGTAGTCTAAAGCAGTGGTAGATATGCAAATATAAATGTAAACCTCCGAAATTTATCAGCCCCGCACAAAAGCTGCGTCAGGGAGATCAAAAAAGACCCACTGGGAGAAGCGAAATGTACGAGGAAGATGTGTATTTTATGGGAATAGTCTCAGCAGTAAAGTAAAGTAATGTTTGCCTTATCTCACTGTGTGAGACGCAGGGGAGGCGCTCATTTTCTTTTCTTTAGGCCAGTGCATCGCAGGACTTTGAAGTTTACTTGTTTACTTTCCAGCTAGGTGGCAGCACAACTTTGAAATAGACCATTAGATCAAATCGCGCGCTGGTTACGCGAATCCCATACACGTGTTGACCACTCCTTTACAATCTGTATGTCTGTGTGTCTGTTTGTCTGCGTGTTTGTTCATCTGACAGTCTGTCTGGAGTTGGGTTGGATTAGGCGGCTGGCATGTGTGCTGCATTCAGGTGCGAATAGACCTAGCGCTATTTCTAAATTTAGTAGCTTAAGATCTCTGTTTGCATATAAATATCTTTCATTTCCTGCCAGTCCTACAGAGCACGTGCTTTCAGATTTTGGCGCGAGTCCGCCAGAGCCAGATACGTTATACACCTGCCCACATACACTAGTTTTGCCGCTTTGTCTCAGTCGGATGACCGCCGATAAGTTGTTAAATGGGGGGTAGTCTAAAGCAGTAGTAGATATGCAAATGTTAATATAAACCTTCGAAATTTCTCAGCGCCATACAAATGCCCCGTCAGGGAGACCAAGAAAGACCCACCGGAAGAAGCGAAATGTATGAGGAAGATGTATATTTATTGTGGATAGTCTCAGAAGTAAAGTACCCCATATCCCATAAGTGAAGTATAGGGGAGGCGTTCATTTCTTTTCTTTAGGCCCTTGATCCGGCAGTGGACGAATTCCAAGGTCCTGGACACGGGGCCAGTGCATTGCAGGACCTGCCGTTTACCTTTCAGCTAGGTGGCAGCACAGTTTCGAAAAAGACCATTAGATCAAATCGCGCGCTGGTAACACCACTTCCATATACGTGTTGACCACTCATTTATATTCTACATGTCTGCATATCTTTTTGTCTCTGTGCATATCCGCCTGTGTGTCTGTGTTGGTGCAGATTAAGCGCGTATACTGTATGCATGTGCGAATAGACCTTTTGGCGCTATTTCTAAATTTAGTAGCTTAAGTTCTGTGCTTGCATATAATTATCTGTCATTGTTGCTCATCATACAGCGCACCTGTTCTCAGATTTCGGCGTAAATCCTGCAAAGGCAGCTGTTTTATGCACTGCAATAATTTTGTTGCCCTAAATTTAGATCTGTTTGCCCCCAAGTCCCCTTTCAATGTTCTTTAATTGCTCTCCTAGGCCTTTGTATGTAACAACAGAAATATGGCATTGCGTGGTAGCAACTTTATGTTTTTAATTATGAGTTTAGTTGTTTAGGGTCTCCTTGAATTCTTAAAGGCTATAACCGGGTGTGATATGTTGTTTGCTGTAGAACTTCTGAGTTGATCTCTCGTTACTGCGAGTCGAATATCTCTCTCATTCAATCTCGGTGTCACAAAATGCCCTATAGATTCAGACCACCAGGTGCGCGGGAAAATTAGGCCTACCTGTCTGGCGCGAAAGTGGGATAGGCTGTCGCGCACGGCGAACGAGGAGGAGGGGAGGTCGAAAGGTCAGGGCGAAAAAGCGAACTGAAGGAGTCTTCGTTCGGTTCTGCAGAAGAATTCGAAGGAGGGGATTTTTGGTGGGAGGAAGGGTGAAGTGAAAGCCTGAGAAGTGAAGAAACGCTTAACTTTCCTTCGTCTGCGTAAGTGTCGATACATAATATATATAAACATGTCATATATTAT
This sequence comes from Norana najaformis, assembly GCA_964023275.1. Taxonomy (NCBI): domain Eukaryota; kingdom Metazoa; phylum Annelida; class Clitellata; order Crassiclitellata; family Hormogastridae; genus Norana; species Norana najaformis. The sequence continues at coordinate 1,840,229 of OZ029929.1, forward strand.
ATATATATATGAACAGTTCATATATTTTATATACGTATAAGAACATTTCATATATATATATATATAAAATTTCAAGCTTGTTTGAAGGGTAGGTGTATTTAGAGTATAGGCGCTTGTGTGTGCTTAATTGAAGAGTCGGTGAAGTCGTGGAAACGGTGATTAATACGTGTAGATTTTATATGGATACAGTTAACATCGAGGAGATAATTATAGATGTAACACTTTCGTAGATTTATGTATCAAGATAGTTGAATACTTGACGGAAATTCTGTTCGGTTTGTGTTGGCAGAGACGTTAGCGTATGTTATAGGAAATATTTAAAGTTTTGGTGGCTTGCATTCTGCTTACCTTACCCAATTCATTCATTTGCGAAGCGCCTCTGAGACGCTGGAGCCCACCCAAGCGCCACCCCAGGCCTAGCGTCTATTATGAAAGGCCTTACTTTGACGGACCTTTCCAGCGTTGCCTAAACTTGCCAGCCTCATCCTGTCTTACCTCAGCCTATTGTAGGTTGCCACAGTGGCGTGTTCTTCTTGGCCTCGCTGATGGACAACCCCGATGTTCCCGACTGTTTAGATTTCTCGAATTTTTCTTCTACATGTGATAGATCGAAGTAGCTCTACGTAATTATTACATCGCCTAGTAACATAATTTCGACGAACCCACATTTGTGTATCACCATGTTTATTATAAAAACGCTAATGTCAAAGTCTTGATTATTTATTTCTTTTCTAAAGATTTTTGCTGAAAACTTTAAACATTTTTGGTTTAAAAAACTCATTTGTGTGACTATTACTAGCATAACAGAAAAATCTAGGTCTATTTATTTGTGTTAATTGGTTTTTGTAAAAAAAATTACGTGTTATGTAATATTAGGTGAAAATTTCTGGTGAATCTAACTGGAGAAGATGAAGAAAATTCCCGGATCGTTTCGAGTATACCGGAATACGCGTTCGACTACTTATTTTCATAGCAGGTAAAATTGGATGAGATTGTGTAACAGTTCTCAAACCCCGACCCGTACCCTTAATTGGGCCATTCATCCAGATACATAAATAAATGAAATAGTTGCCTGAAACAATTGCATAATTAGAAAAAAACTAGATAAATTGCATCGACCAGTTTCTTAGCAACTGCTCTTCCTTTTTCTACACAGTAACTCTGAAGTGCTGCTTCAGAATAATCGCTGGTTGAACTGCATCCGGAAATAGTTGGACGCATTTGCAAAATGGTTTTTCATCTAGTTTTTCATTCAGTCAATCAATTTATATAGCACCTCTTAGAGATATCTACTGAGAAATACTCCAAATCCAGGCCCAGAGGCACCTTTGATACAAAATGCGTGGGTGTCCTCTCCATGAACAGCAGGAGAAAATACCGATTCCAGGTAGATGAAGAACTGGAGGAAATCCATTCAACAAAACTCAGATTAATTGCTAATCATCCAGGTGGTTACAACTAATTAATCAACCAATTAAATGAATAGTTCAACACCCTTTTGAAGTCATTTCAAACTATTGAATGAATCTCTTATGAAATAAGGTAAAGTTAAGTAAAGTAAATGTAGGGAATTAAATGTCTTTCCATTTTTACTTGCTTCCCAGCTTTTTTATTTTATTTCCCAGTCTGTATGTTTTTTTACAAGACTAAGAAAGCAGTTGAAATTGTCAAATATTTCATTCGACCCCGTCGGCGCAATATGGCATAAGCCTACTTCAGGAACTGGCGTTGATGATTTTCAGTTATTCTACTTTCTCAAAGCATTTTTTTATTCCTTGGAACAGATATAAAGGAATTGGATCTTGCCGGAACTGGTCAAGAGAAGATGGACACCTTGCAGTAGTCAGTAACTGGAAACGCTATCTGGCGTCTCCTCTACAGGCAAGAGTCGCGGTCCGTATGGTCACCCGAGCATTGGAATGAGAGAGCAGTAAGTCAGGTCAGCCTGAACTATTGTAAATTTATGATCTAAATAGAGCATGAAGATATTCTTCATATTCTGGAAAGATATCGTGAAAAGAAGTTCTAAATATGATATGAAGATTTTCTTGGTATTCTGGAAAGACAGAATATTTTGGATATTTGAAAAATATATTTCAAATATGAAAGGTAGTACTAAAGCCTGTGATGAATCAATCGTTGATTAATAAATCAGCCAATTCCTACCATGGGCTTAAAATTAATAATAAATAATTAATTAGTTGTCTGAAAAGCACCTTAGTCTGAAGTGACATTTGATATTTTCAAAAAGGCGTTACATACAAAAATACTCTGATACAGTTTGTCTTGTCTAGACAAACGTACAAACATATGTATACATGCAAATTCTCCAGCCACAGTTTTTGTTTTGAGACCACAGTGAATATATGCTGTTGAAATTGATTTCGCTCTTATAATCCGTTTGGTTTTAAATTGTAATCGTAATCACGAACTTTTATAGCGCCTCTTAAGGTGATGCTTGTGGGTTTACAGTGGCTCTATATAAATATATATTGTGCCGCTATATAAATGGTCTTTGAGATGCTTGGGCCAATCAGCAGCAGTGGTCAGGCATTTCTTATGGGCCGTGGGCATTGCCCTGCGTTTCTGGTGACTTGACAGAATCGACAAATTAATTAATTATACCAAATTTAGTTAATTATGTACATAATTATGAGAGATTAAGTAAATAATCATTTGTTTCATTTTTTAGGAAGAGCTTCAGTTTCACATGGAGTACGGCAATTCGGATAACCTGTTGATCGAGAAAATGGTGAACAAATTCCGATGCAGAAGATCAAAACTGCTTCTCCAGCACTCGGCAAAGATTCTGGTCATGTCTCGCGGAGCTCAGCTCAGAGCCGTTCACTTAGCCGAAATCCTTTTGTTCAGGGCAGGACTTGAGACCCGAGGGCGAGGAGAAAGCCACTGCTATTCCATCAACGTCTGGGGCCACCTCTGTTCCACCAACAGCTTTCAACACCGATATGAAAACGTTGGATTTTACAGAGACGGCGATTAAGCCAAAGATTCCGAAGAACCCGTAGTCTCTCTCACCCCTCGGACTTTTAATCAAAATTGATGGAAGCTGCGTACTGAACAGAAGTTTTTCTTGGCAGTCTTTGGGACTTATAGTCGGTTTTGGGATGACCAGATAAAAATATCTCTTGAAAGCTTTAATTGTATCGTCTTAACAAGACAGTGGACTACCGTGAACTTTTAGCTTAGCAAATGTGGTGAACAGTGAAACCGTAACACCATACTTACTACTCGCTTTACCACTGATGCGATGTGATGCTGTTAAAATGCCTCTAATACCATTGGCATTACTGTGCATTTAGGAAGTGTTTGATAAAAAGAAAGCCAATATATATGATTACCAGTTTTAAGGTATTGATATGTCCATACCACAACTAGTATTACCGCAAATTGTTAATGCAGTGCTTAATGCAATAACACTAAAAATCGGTATAATTTGCCAATGTTTCAGACATTCACTAACCCTGTAATGTCTGGAGAAATACTTTACTTTGTTAGCTGCGTTTCCCTTTTGCTGTCTGTCTTCCTGCTCTCCCTCCTCCCAGCCTGTCTACCTCCCTAGCACTCTACCTTCCTGCCAGACTCCTTCCTCGCTCCCTGCTACCTGCCTAACAATACACAATCCATAACTTGAAGGTTGAAAACGAATAGAAAAGCTTCTACTGCAAAATTCATATTTTAAAATGTCATTTTTATATAATAACAAAACAATTATAACGCTGCTGTAAATTTAGAATTTATGAACGGAATAATTTTAATACGACAAAATGATATTAATAATACTGTAAATTTGTGAAATTTTGAACTGTTGTAAAAACTCTGAAGCCAACCTGTGCATGACTATATCGTTGGTATTCATTCAATCAACATTTCTACACAAAATAAAGCAGAAAATTAAGTGTTTTTCTTTATTATTTCCATCCAAGTTTAAAGTAAGATCTGTGGGGCAGGGAAGGGTAGGATAGCGTACGTAGGATAGAGTGAAATAAGGGCAGGATAGTTATACGTTCAGGCAGGGCGTGGCTGTCCAAAAACGCGTTTTTGGCAAAAGGGCGTGGCAGGGTGGGGTAGGGCGTGGCTCGGCAAAAACGTGTTTTTTTGCAAAAGGGCGTGGCAGAGTGGAGCAGGGCGTGGCTCGGCAAAAACGTATTTTCGGCAAAAGGGCGTGGCAGGGCGTGGTTCGGCAAAAACGCGTTTTCGGCAAAAGGGCGTGGCAGGGTGGGGCAGGGCGTGGTTCGGCAAAAACGCGTTTTCGGCAAAAGGGCGTGGCAGGGTGGGGCAGGGCGTGGCTCGGCAAAAACGCGTTTTTGGCAAAAGGGCGTGGCTGGGTGAGGTAGGGCGTGGCAGGGCGTGCCAGGGCGTGGCTCGGCAAAAACGCGTTTTTGGCAAATGGGCGTGGCTCGTCAAAAACGTAACACCAAAGAAAACTCATTTTGGTTTAAAATCAGTTATTTTTCACTTAATCAAATAAATTACACCCAAATAAGGTGTTTCTAATGACCATACACGTTCTTCCAGTCCGTTAAGCTGCAAATCGAGCTACTAAATCAACTTACAGAACAATACTCGTTACATTACTCTACCCAGCAAAGCACTGTACATAAAAAGACTCTGGTCTATTCTGTGACTACCTGCTCTGAAAAATCGCTTGTCCCCCGGTCTCTAGGCACAAAAAAAGTCTTACAACAATACAAACAACGTAGTCCATACAACCCGAGTTCTAACGAAAGATACTGAAGTCTAAATCACATACAATAACGTTACAAACATACAAAAAAATGAATACCACTCAAGATCTTATCTAAATATTGACATATCTGTAGTCCTATGACTTGTGGTAACACAAGCCAGTTTCTATCCTAGTCTTAGCCTGAAACGCTGAAACATCCATGATAGCAGCCATTGCAAACCGTTCTTACTAACGCATTGAATCGGCGTCGTCCTCTAAAAAACCTACGGAATTTTTTGTTTAAGGCTGTAAGGAAAGAGCTGTTTCCATCAGATTTAAATCTGGGTCACTGCACTACATAACCCCATCCAATTGTCCGCGTTGGGTGACCCTTCCGCCCCTCTGGGTGGACGTCCTTCGTGGACCGCTGCATTTCAAACTGTTCAAATCAGAGAGAGGAATATGCGCTGGAGTGATATGCCGACTGTAACTGAGATGCTGCTTTTTCTCTGCCTCTGGACCCATCAACCATTTCCACTTTAGTCGGCGTTTCGTACTTTGCTTGAGGCCACAGAAGAATTCTCGTCCATCGCGGAGACCATGAACATCAGTTCGCAAATGCCGGTCATATCTACAAAATACGGCACAAAAATACGTTGAGATCTAATCTAATCTGAAGAAAACTCCTAAATCATCATCATCATCATCATCATCATCATCATCATCATCATCATCATCATCATCATCATCATCATCATCATCATCATCATCATCATCACCAACATCAACATCAACATCAACATAATCATCAACATCAACATCATCAACATCCATCAATCAACATCAACATCAACATAATCATCAACATCAACATCAACATAATCATCAGCATCAACATAATCATCAAGATCAACATCAACATAATCATCAACATCAACATCAACATAATCATCAACATCAACATCATCAACATCCATCAATCAACATCAACATCAACATAATCATCAACATCAACATCAACATAATCATCAGCATCAACATAATCATCAAGATCAACATCAACATAATCATCAACATCAACATCAACATAATCATCAACATCAACATCATCAACATCCATCAATCAACATCAACATCAACATAATCATCAACATCAATCAACATCAACATCATCATCGGCATCAACATCAAACATCAACATCAACAACAACAACAATAACATCAACATCAACATAATCATCAACATCAACATCAACATCAACATCATCATCGGCATCAACATCAACAACAACATTAACATCAACATCAACATCAACATAATCATCAACATCAACATCATCGGCATCAACATCAACATCATCATCATCATCATCAACAACAGGATCATCATCAGCAGCAGCATCATCATCATCATCATCATCATTATCATCACAAGCATCCTAACCATTGTACTATCACGTCTAGATATCTTATCTAGGTGCAGTTAGGCAACGGATTGGAGCAGCAGAGAAGTCAATAGATTGGGTGGCAGATAATGGACCGCTAAGACTCACTAGCATCTTCCAGTTCTTCCTCTCTTGCTGTCAGCTCCTCATTCAACGTTTCCTCTTTTTGACACCGTTTCTACCGATGCTTTTCATGCTGAAGATGTCGCATGCGATGCTCGCGCTGCTGAAGCTGAATCTATTAAAAAAAACACCAAACATCTCAAGAAATTGTAATCCCAGGTAAATTAAGCAGCCTGGGCATAATAACACTCGTTTTACATGATTAAGGATAGATTCTTAGTTCTGAGGATACAGCCCTGGCAATCACAGTAAACTTAAGCAATGTCGAGCATGGTTAGCACTTGGATGGGTGAATATTCATGGTACACCAAGCCACCTGGGCTATTCAACCACCATCCCCTGGAGTTGGTATAATGGTAAGGATTCAATTGAGATTTTAAAAATTATTTCGGCATTTATTGAGCAGCACCATCTAATGAGTAAAATCAATCGTAAGCAATTGTGAGTGAAGGACTTGCTAAAGGTCCCTACATCTTTACAATGAAAACTCGCCTCTTCTGCTTCCAGCAAAAGATGATCTTGATGTGTGAGTTGCACCTATTATCTGATCCATTATGCGAACACACCAACACTTCACCTCTTTCACTCAAAACTTAAAGCACTTCTCTTCCACAAATCATATCCTAATTCCTCCTCCTCCCGTTCTTTATCTCACCACTATGATACTAGATGATGATGTTGATGATGATGATGATGATGATGATGATGATGAGTTCTTAGCCCGAAGGCAGATCCAATGGCTTTATGCCAGCCGGGAGGAGATGGGTGAGGTGGTATCCCGTTGCCTTCCTCACAGACAACTGTGGGTGAGCAACTTGTCCAAGGTCGCTACACAATGGCTTGTGGCTGATTCGAACCTGCAACCCTCCGGTTACGAGGCACCGACCATACCACTACAATTGTATCTTTTAAAACGATTTGCGTATTGTAGACGGGTCTTCAAATTGAATGTGGTCAGCGAACCGTGACCGTGTTGAACAGGTGTGGATGCGCTTAAAACAATCGGCCAGCGTGCCACAAGTCTGTTTCCAAACAATTTGCATATTGTAGAGGGTCAGGCACAGGTGTGTGGTCAACGAACCGTGACCGTGTTTAACAGGTGTGAAGTGAAACGAAAGGGCACTCAAAGCAATCGGCCAGCGTGCCACAATTTCCGTTTTCAAACGATTTGCATACTGAACCTGAAAGTAATCAGCGAACTGTGACGGTGTTTAACAGGTATGGAGCGAAAAGGAGGGTTCAATCCAATCGGCCATCTGTTTTCAAACAATTTGTATACTGTAGACGGTGTTCAACTTGTGTCGTCAACGAACCGTGACCGTGTTTAACAGGTGTGGAGTGAAAAGAAGGAGCGCTCAAACCAATCGACCACAGTGCCACAAGTCAGTCAGACGATTTGCATATTGTAGCCGGGCATTGTGTGTGGTCAGCCAACCGTGATTGCATTAGCAGGTGTGGAATGAGAAGGAGCGTTCAAACCAATCGGCCAGCATGCCACAAGTCTGTTTTCAAGCGATATGCATATCGCATACCGGGTCTTGAACTTGTGTATAGTCAGCGAACCGTGACCGTGTTTAACAGGTGTGGAGCGAGAAAAAGGTGCGCTCAGAAGGAAAAGAAGGAGCGGTTTAATCGACTGCCCTGCCACAAGACATAATTGTCTGTTTCAAAACGATGTGCCTATCGTAGACGGGTCTTGACCTTGTGTGTGGTAGTGAACCGTGACCGCGTTTAGCAGGTGTGAAGTGAGGAGAAGGAGCGTTCAAACTAATCGCCCATGAAAAACCCTAAAGTGGGACAAATGCTAACTATTAAAATTAGCCTAAGCATACACACGCATCGTCATCGTGATAAAACTGACCACCCCTCTAATGCTCAAACCAATACACCGTCTCATAATTTGGTACAAAACTGCGGGATTAAAGCATTCCTGAAAACAAACTAGAAGCTGGATTTCCAAGAATCTACTTGTCATCTAGCGAATATAATTGAACTAAACGCGCGAGCACAAACTAAAAGATGGATTCCTAAATAATTCCACTGTCATCTTTTAGTGAATAAAATTTAAAATGCGTAACAAGATCCTTTATGTGAAGGGCATTTGCTTTTTATGTATGACCCAAATACTACGTTGAAACCAATCGGCCACCGCCTCACTGAAGTAATTGTATTTAAAATGTTTTATGTCACTAGGGCTTAACAGGTAAAGCAGTAAATTCTCATCATTTTGGCCGTGGAAATCGAAATTTATGATATTCAGATTCTTCCATAATTTTGTACAATATTCGATTGCGATGAAAGAATTCATAAAACACTAGAAGCTAGATTGCAAAAAAGTCAACTACCATCTGGCGAATGCAATTTAACTAGAAGCATCAAAACAGCATAACATATTTTAAAATTATCTGCTGCCTTCTAGCGAATAAAATTAAACTAGAATCATTAGCACAATCGGATTTCCAAAAATTGTCTATTGACATGTAGCGAATACAATTTAACATAAAATGATCTATTAATGTGACATATCGGTTAAGTAAAGCACACACGCCACTTTCAAACCAATCACCCATCGTCTAATTGAAGTAATTTTTGTATTAAAAATGTTTTGTCACTAGGCGTCTTTATATTCAGCTTCTAGTTTAATTGTATTCGCTAGATGGCAGGCGATGACTTACCAATCCAGCTTCTAGTGTGCTTAATCATTCTTTCATCACTCGCCATTTGGCGAGAATTTATTAAGGGTATCGGAATTTCAGGAAATTCGATTCGCACGGCCACAGTACCAAGCATTTATTTTACCTACCAATATCTATTAAATACAGATTAAAATGCATAACAGGATCCATTGGCTTTCACTATTAGCTGTTTATGTTTGGGTCAAACCCACCGTCTTCTTGAAGTAGCTTCATCATCAAACATATGTTGTGATCGGAAAAATAATAAATTCTTACCAGTTTCGCTGCGCAAAACGCATTTCCTGATATTCAAATTCCTCCATAACTCTCTACAAAATGGCGAGCGATGAAACTCGTAGCTAAAAGTTAACAAAGTATATTTCTAGAAAACAAGTCTATTGAATGTTATAGATTTCATCTGCATTTGCTGAGTTCGGATTATATTATTAATTATTATTTTTAGTAGTAGTGGTAGTGGTAGTGGTAGTAGTAGTAGTAGTAGTAGCAGCAGCAGCAGCAGCAGCAGCAGCGCAGCAGCAGTAGTAGTAGCAGCAGCAGCAAAGATCTTAGAGTCTTAGACTGAAAGCTAGAACAGACTCTGCATAGAGAACGTTTGCCGGTCGCCAACATCTCCAGTGATATATTCGGTTGAGAAACCGAAACAGAAACGTTTTCCAATGTTTCTAAATAGCATCTGTTTGTGGGTCTCTGATCACGTATAACAGCTCTAGGAGTGAAAAGCCTGAGCGGTGATTGATAGAGAAGCGTGATGTATTCGGGATTTTCTATACCGACAGTATGGCCTCGACCCTGTCCATCTTTCAATGGATCTATCGGGTGTGATGTGATGTATGTGTATCACCGACAGCAGTCATCGAACATTTAATAATATAGTTTATACGTTACTTTGTACATAACTTTCGGCATCTTTCGGAAATCTAAATAGTGAAATCTTTTGCGCATTGCACGTCGTTACGCTGCAATTAATCGCAGCACAACAGATCCCTTCTGGCTTCGAAGCCATGTTTACAAACTCTATCAATCCAATCGTATGGTGGCGCCACACATCCCAAGGTAAGTGGTGTGTACATTCAGATACATTGAGTGTCATATCTTAGTCTAAGACTCTAAGATCTTTCGTAGTAGTAGTAGTATTATATTAATATATTAGATTTGCATTTAGAGTTTCAAAATGGAGAAGCTTTCAAAGGATACACGTATATGACGGATATGACTAGAGATATTGTTACACCTCGAAGGTGGCTTATTTCAGAGATCTGAATCTCGGTCTATGTAATGTAATGTAACAAACACTTATATGGACCTTTTCGGGCGCGTCAATTGACCTAGTTTTCTTAAATCAGGTCGCGCATGCGTAAGTCGTATAGGGCAAAAAGCGACACGCTTGGGTGTCAAACGTATCATCTATGTATCGCGGAATTCTATATACGAAAATGAATCCGTATTACTTATCTTGAATAAGGATGCTAGAGACCGTTATTTATTCAAGTTAATTAGCACCAGGTTCCAATTGAGCGTTGACGATCCATATATTGACGAAGTATCGAAATTCTTTTAAGTACAGATCAGTAATAACATGTTAAATGAATGATAGCACTTTTTTCTTAACAAGCATAACCAACAGTTATTAATGTATGACTCTTCTCTTAAACTGAAACTTCGTCACTACACACAAGTTCAAGGTCAGCTAGCAATCTCTGAACTTGATTTTGCTGACTTTTTGTGTTATATGAGTTGGTCTGCATGTGGAACGGATCCATACTTTGAAATTTTCTCAAAAATATGCTCTACAGTCTACACATTAGAATTATTTTACACAAAATGTGTCCTGCTCATTCACAGTGTATTTGGAAAGATCAAAGGCAGCTCATCAACTACAAAACAATAGCATTAAATTCCAAGCTGGTTCACAGCACCAAGCACTGTCCTTGTGGCTTTGACAAGGACTATGACAATATGATAGCTTCTAGGACAATAACCCCCCGGACAATTACCCCCGGACAATAACCCCCGGGACAATAACCCCCCCATGCAAATAACCTCCCGGACAGTAACCCCCTATACTGATATATTAATTATATAAATATACAAATAATGTATATTAATCATACAGTTTATATATTAATTTATTAGACATATACTGGAGAACCATGCAACGTCACAGTATGAAATTAAATGTGTAACGTTCTGCCTTGTTATGCCTCTTTTCGCACTCAAACGACACTACACCATTTGCTAACTTTTTCTGATAATTAGGCATAAATGAGTAGGAAATTAGGCATAAATGAGTAGGAAATTAGGCATAAATGAGAAGGTAATCAGGCTTTAACGAGAAGGTAATTAGACATAAATGAGAAGGTAGTTAGGCATAGCTGCCATTAATTTTTGCACATAAGCCGCACATACAACTTAAAAGATCCCCATGAAAACCTATACACTAATTTTCCATTGAAAACCAATTAAAATCTGAGAGCTAAATTTTATATACACTTCGAGATTTTTGTCTAGTAATTGCTCAGACAGGTACATACTAAAACATTTATAAATTTAATGTTTTGTCTTCAACCGTCCTTGAGCTGAGGACGGTTGAAGACAGTGAGTATTACAGTTTAACATTTAACTTTAATATCTGCGATAAAATATGTGGTTTTCCCCGATTTATTCTGTGTTTCTGCCTAAACCCATTCAACATTAAACCCTTTTCGACCCATTAAGGTCGAGTTTTCTCTTCCGCTCGGTCAGCAACATCCCGAACCCCGAGATTCTGTCTCAAGTGGGATGTGAACCAACAACTTTACAACAAATGGTGGTTTAGGCCATTCAGTCTTTTTCATTCTGTTAAACTTCCCAAGTCTTACTCCACATGGCCGACGTATTCACAGATGCTGTCATAGTCTAGCGTGACGACTTGGTCCCGGTCTGGGATGAACTGGACGACTGCTTTCCAGTGCTCCTTGTCTTTCTCGAGGATTTCTGCCAGCTGGAAAAATGGACAAAAACATGTAATGTAATCAGACATTTATACAGCGCCTTTTTGAAGTCTCGAAAGAGCTGAATCCATCCTAGTAAGCAAGATCCCCATGTATGCAATGCTTAGACATGGACTGGAGAAAGTTGAGAAAACCACCCAAAACACGAAATTATCCCTAAGGTAAGTATGGAGAGGTGAGACGCACAGTGTACGTATAAGTATCAATATAGCACCGTTTAAGAAATGGGGTAAAAAACCTATAAATGGAAAATGTTCATAAAGGTAGGATAATAAAGGTGAGGTAAAGAACACAGATTGGCACACAATGCCAAGTTAAGCACCGATGCATCTGAAATACAAAGCCTGAAGAATACCATTCAGACTTGGATTTTAAATTATTTCCGCATTAAGCCATTACTTCCACAGCAAGCCATATTTCCACAGCAAGCCATAATTTCCACATCGAGCCATAATTTCCACATTAAGCCATAATTTCTACATTAAACCCTTACTTCCACAGCAAGACAATTTCCACATCAAGCCATAATTTCCACATTTAAGTCATTACTTCCACACTGAGCCATAATTTCTACATTGAGCCAGAATTTCCACATTGAGCCATAATTTCTATATTAAGCCATTACTTCCACAGCAAGAATTTCCACAGCAAGCCATAATTTCCACATCAAGCCATCATTTCTGCATTAAGCCATTATTTCCACATCAAGCCAAACTGATGCCACCACACACCAAAATTGAGTCATCTCAAGTCTGCTTACCTGCGACCTGTGACTTCCTCTCACAATCATCACCGTGGATGTGAGATCGCGAGGAACAACCGTCTCCAGCTGGTCTTGTCTTATACCTTTAACACCAAGGTAACAAACGAGTTGATTGATCAGAAACAAAAATGTTCAGACAATTTCGATTAATCACAAACAAATGAAAACTGAGAGCAGTTTGATCAGTCACAAAATCTCTGACAAAAAATGATACATAACAAAAAATGATACATAACAAAAAATGAAATCATAAAAAAATGATACATAACAAAAAATGATACATAACAAAAATGACACATAACAAAAAATGACACAACAAAAAATGACACATAACAGAAAATGACACATAAAAAATGACACAACAAAAAAATGACACAAAAATGACACATAACAAAAAATGACACAAAAAATGATACATAACAAAAAATGATACATAACAAAATGAAATCATAACAAAAACTCAGACTATAATAAATGAGACCATAACAAAAACTCAAACCAGTTATGTTAGTCTTACCTTTTCTCAATTCGACCTAGCTTATCCAACACATTATGATTTTGATTGCAATTTTCACACGAAGTGACCATCGACTGATGTCCTGGGCATCATGAAAATGGTGCGATAGAAATCATTTGATTAGATTTGATTAATCAGCAACAAAAGTTGCCCTTTCTAACACAGTCAAAATCATAAAACTGAAAATGAAACTCACTACTAAAGCTAAGAGCGGGGCACCAGCACATTCACGAGTGCAGCGCCAAGTCAGAGAGGTTGCCTAGAGATACAGTACAAAGAACAAGAGAGAGAACACACAGCAGTTCAAGGGGGCTGCGTTCGGGTTGAGAGAAACGGGTGGCAAATTGGATGGATCAGCACAAGATTTCTTCAAAGGTGGAACTAATTAATCACAGGCGCCAGAACCCACCGGCTACATGTGACTGTTTGCACACGCTCTGATCCATACACAACAAAAAGTCATTTCAAGAGAAATGAACAAAACTCACCTTCTAAGAGTTGTCCACTTTCTGTCCGACAAATGCACGAGTCTCGGCTGACAATGTCGATGATGACGAGCTGTTCACAATAAATATCGACAAAAAATAAGCAACAGTAGTTGATAAAATTAAGCAACGGTAGTCGACAAATTTAAGCAACTAGTCGACAAAATTAAGCAACAGTAGTTGACAAAATTAAGCAACAGTAGTCGAGAAATTTAAGCAACGGTAGTTGACAAAATTAAGCAACAGTAGTCGACAAAATTAAGCAACGGTAGTCGACAAAATTAAGCAACAGTAGTCGACAAAATTAAGCAACGGTAGTCGACAAAATTAAGCAACAGTAGTCGACAAAATTAAGCAACAGTAGTCGAGAAATTTAAGCAACGGTAGTTGACAAAATTAAGCAACAGTAGTCGACAAAATTAAGCAACAGTAGTCGAGAAATTTAAGCAACGGTAGTTGACAAAATTAAGCAACAGTAGTCGACAAAATTAAGCAACAGTAGTCGAGAAATTTAAGCAACGGTAGTTGACAAAATTAAGCAACAGTAGTCGACAAAATTAAGCAACGGTAGTCGACAAAATTAAGCAACAGTAGTCGACAAAATTAAGCAACGGTAGTCGACAAAATTAAGCAACAGTAGTCGACAAAATTAAGCAACAGTAGTCGAGAAATTTAAGCAACGGTAGTTGACAAAATTAAGCAACAGTAGTCGACAAAATTAAGCAACAGTAGTCGAGAAATTTAAGCAACGGTAGTTGACAAAATTAAGCAACAGTAGTCGACAAAATTAAGCAACGGTAGTCGACAAAATTAAGCAACAGTAGTCGACAAAATTAAGCAACGGTAGTCGACAAAATTAAGCAACGGTAGTCGACAAAATTAAGCAACAGTAGTCGAGAAATTTAAGCAACGGTAGTTGACAAAATTAAGCAACAGTAGTCGAGAAATTTAAGCAACGGTAGTTGACAAAATTAAGCAACAGTAGTCGACAAAATTAAGCAACAGTAGTCGAGAAATTTAAGCAACGGTAGTTGACAAAATTAAGCAACAGTAGTCGACAAAATTAAGCAACGGTAGTCGACAAAATTAAGCAACAGTAGTCGACAAAATTAAGCAACGGTAGTCGACAAAATTAAGCAACGGTAGTCGACAAAATTAAGCAACAGTAGTCGAGAAATTTAAGCAACGGTAGTTGACAAAATTAAGCAACAGTAGTCGACAAAATTAAGCAACGGTAGTCGACAAAATTAAGCAACAGTAGTCGACAAAATTAAGCAACGGTAGTCGACAAAATTAAGCAACGGTAGTCGACAAAATTAAGCAACAGTAGTCGAGAAATTTAAGCAACGGTAGTTGACAAAATTAAGCAACAGTAGTCGAGAAATTTAAGCAACGGTAGTTGACAAAATTAAGCAACAGTAGTCGACAAAATTAAGCAACGGTAGTCGACAAAATTAAGCAACAGTAGTCGACAAAATTAAGCAACGGTAGTCGACAAAATTAAGCAACGGTAGTCGACAAAATTAAGCAACAGTAGTCGAGAAATTTAAGCAACGGTAGTTGACAAAATTAAGCAACAGTAGTCGACAAAATTAAGCAACGGTAGTCGACAAAATTAAGCAACAGTAGTCGACAAAATTAAGCAACGGTAGTCGACAAAATTAAGCAACAGTAGTCGACAAAATTAAGCAACGGTAGTCGACAAAATTAAGCAACAGTAGTCTCCCAAGAGGCACTAATTTCTGTTTCCTATGTCCCTGAGCTGGCGAATCTCAATTTCAGAAAATCAACTAAAAATCAGTAACGGTAGTAACGCTCCCAGTTAGCATAGTGGGAATGCAAGGACGGCAGTAACTTCCTACTCTCAGGCATTTTAAGCGGCAATGGACAAAACCCAAGGTCCTCAACATCGGACCAGCGCATTGCAGGACTTGCCAGTTACATCCCAGCTTACACTAGTTCCCATGGTGACAAAGATGATTTTAAGCAAACCTCCCTCCCAAGGATTGTTAAATCGAGTCAGCTTAGCAGGCTTCATACCAGCAAAAAGGATCACAGACCAAGCATGCCACTGAATAGATAATCAGGATTACTGTACTAAGCAGCTTCTTAAAGTAAAAGCAACAAAACATGACGAAAATGCAGCAGAGATAAGCAAAACACACCGAAAAACCCTTCCTTTGTTGATAACAAATTCTCTCAAGTTCATGCGAGTCAGCAGGAGTTGAACCCAAACTGCTTTGGTGAAATGCCGACAATCAACCACCAAGCCACCTACGCTTATCTTTAAAAAGAAGTCCCAGAATGGACGAAACAAACCTTAGTCTTGAAATATTTTCCGTTCTTGTATTTTTCGTCAACGAGTCGTACTCTCAGACACGGATGAACCCACATCGAAGAACGTTCGCTCTTCTTTGCAACTTTCTCGTCATCCCTGTGCATGGAAATACTAACATACAGAATGGTTCTGGCAGGCGGAATGTGCATATATTATGTACTGTATGTAGGCTACAACGATGGGTTAAACTAAATCTAGATGTACGTTTTTCTATAACGATCACATAGCCTCAACCCTGCTCATTTTTTAATGAAGTGATTGGGCCAGATCCTTCATTACTGCTGCCCAACTGAATGGGTCCCATGCCGTCAAAGGTTGCTGTTTACGGACCAGGCTAGCCTGAGATTCAGATAACTGAAATATGCCACTATCGTAGATTTATGAAATGTGCTAAATGTAAATGAAGACGTTTTTCTATAGCGACCGTATGGCCTCAACCCTCGGCTCATTTTTAAATGAAATAATCGGGTGAGATCCTTCACCACCATCTAAGGTTGCTGTTTACGGACCAGGCTAGCCTGAGATTCAGATAACTGAAATATGCCACGATCGTAGATTTATGAAATGTGCTAAATGTAAATGAAGACGTTTTTCTATAGCGACCGTATGGCCTCAACCCTCGGCTCATTTTTCAATGAAATAATCGGGTGAGATCCTTCACCGCTGCTGCCCGTTTGAATGGGTGCCTTCGCCATTTAAGGTCGCTGTGTATGGACCGTGCTAGCCCGAGATTATCTCTAAATATAGCCACTAACCGTTCTGAATGTGATTTTCTTTTCGAAGAACTCTTGTCGATGTCGTCGTTGGTGGCTTCTCTCTTCTTTCTGCTTCTCTCGTGGTCTTTATGGCTTCGGTCTTTGATCGTGTGCGACTTTTCTTCATCCGTCTTAAACTCATTGTTCCCTGATTTGTATTTTTCAACGGACTTTTTATCTGAAAGGTTAACAGCAGTTATTATCATGATTTATTATTTTTTTAACTGAAGTAGAAATGAACTGTCAGAATCTAAAATAACAGAGAAAATAATTATCATTTTACCTGAGTTAAGAATTAAATTTAAAAAAATAAAAAATAGTAATAATAAAGAAATAGTAATAATAACAAAATAAAAGAAATAACAAAATTGTCATTCTAGAAAATCAGGTCTCACTCATTCTCAGGACCATCATTATTTTTCATTTATTTTTACTATTAGTATACAGGTATACCAGTTTCATGGCTTGACAAGTCTGGGCTGACATGGGTTTTAATGAATGAATGAATGAACGAATGTACTGCTTCATTTAGATCTGTATATGAACGAATTACTGCCAATCACAAGGAGGGACCGGACGATCTTTGGATCACTGTTACCCTGCTACAAAATGGTGGTCTATGGGTTACGCGTTTGGTCAATGATCATGCAGCTGTGGGTTCAACTCCATGTAACGACCCTGGGCAAGTTCTTTGCCTTTGTCACCAAGCAGTAGAATTTGGTACTGGTGTAAGCTGGGAAGTAAACGGCAAGTCTTGCGATGCGCTGGCCCCGTGTCCAGGACATTGGGATTCGTCCATTGCCGGCTCAAGGGCCTAAAGAAAAGGAAATGAGCGCCTCCCCTAGGTCTCACTTGTGGGATAATTCACTTTACTTACCCTGCTACAAAAAATAGAAATATCACGGCCCTGTTAATTTCTATGCACAACAAAGTCACCTGCAAGTTCTAGAAAAATTTTAATGAAATTTTCTGAGCGTACTTATGTATCGATGTTCTTTGTCGTATTCGGCTTTCGTGACGAGTTTTATTGCATACTGGCTAAGTGTCACATTCTCACCACTCAGGAACATCGTCACGTAGACCCTCACAGCATCTTCCTCAATACCAGTCACCTGAAAATGGACAAATCAATATTTAATTTAATGATGAGTAGTGGCCATCCCAGATGTTGTCGCTCTCCTACAGTAAGTTTTTCAGCCCTGAGGGATCATATGTACCTCAAGGCACTGAAAATTTTAATTTAAAAAATGTTTTAATGTTTCAGTTTTTAAAACTTATCAGCACATCCTTATTATTCTATAAAAAGGATGTATTACATCAGAATTCACGCTTTAATGAGGCATTTTATGCTTCATTAAAACATGAATGCTGATGTAACACGGTTGGTGTGTGGAAACAAAATTTCTTTCATTTTACAACAGGACCTCATTATCTAATCTAATCTAATCAATTCAATTGCATAAGGCAAAATCAATCAATGAAAACTGGAAGAAACCAGTTACAAATTGTAATTTGTGGAATATGTCCAGTCAAAATCTGATGGAAGTGCCCTAATCTCATCTAAGGAATTCTATAGCACTGTTATGATAATTCACAAGGCATCAATCGATGGGCAGTTCACGTGAATTTGTTGTAAAAAATCGTAACGTGTTGGACACACCTGGCCAAAAATCCGATTGGTCAGTTAAACCAGAAGTCAGGCTATGGTTGATAAGTAGGTTGGAGTTTTAAGTTTAGACCTGAATGAAATTAAAGAACTGACACAAAAGCAAGTTACAATGCACTCTTACAGTCTTGTCTCACATTCATTCAAGCTAGGGTCTCATTTCAGCAAAAATATTGGGCAAGTTTCTTCCTTGTAACAAAATGACCCAGCTTCAAACAAACTCCCCCAAAGCTTAAAATTTCAGCCAAAAGTCAGCAAATGTGCCAGAATGTCGCATTATTCTAATTCACTCTAAAGACTTCTAGAGCAAACTCTGCCACTGCCGTAATGTGGTGGTGCCAGTTCCAAGACTGGATAAAGGAGGAGGGCGACGTCAACGGCCTCTGATGCCATAAAAACACTGGAACTACTCTAAATACTTCTATAGCACAAAGGCATCAACTGATGATCTCTTCACGAGAAACCGTAGACAACAGCTATAATCTACCGAGGAAGCACAGTCAAATCCGAAGGGGTCAGAGAACTCACCGTTCCGTACTGTCCCTCCAACTTTCCCTTCAGGACTTGACAGTGGACACCTGCTTTCAGCATCAGCTTCTCTTCTTCGTCGTTTCCTGTTCTGCTCTTCGAAGCATATGCCGCTGAATGTAAGGGCACGTCTGCTCCAAGCCCCAGACCCTGGGGCCGGGGCCGCGCCTCATAGGCTTTGCTGGAGCTGCTGAACAAACAACTAAACAGTTAAATTATTATTATTACTAATACTGTTATTTTTATTATTGTTTATTTTTACCCGAGGTAGAAATGATCCCTCAGGAACTAAAACTTAAGTAAGGAGTATAAAATGATTGGTCTCTGAGAAATCAAGCCAATTATTATTCTTATTATTATTACTATTATTATTATTTCCGCATTTATTAAATGTCACTATCTAATGTGTGAATTGATTGCGCTGAGCAATTGTGAGTGAAGGACTTGCTGTAGGTCCCTAAACAGTAACTGCCTAAGTGGAGACTTGAACCCAAGCTCTCTGCATTACAAGCTGAGTGCTCAAACCATCCAGCTACCAAGCCCCTGTCTGTTGTACCTGTATGCCTCTCCATAAGTCTTCATGCCTGCCTCTCTGCCTGCCTCTCTGTATGCCTCTCTGCCTGCCTCTCTGTATGCCTTCCTGCAAGTGTCCCTCAACACTAAGGACTTGAAGAACGGTGAAGATAGGGAGATAATTCAAAAATTGGAAACAGATCGACAAAGACAGATACATAACCAGACACAGAGACAGACACAGGCACAGAAAGACAGATATATAGACAGACAGAACCAATCTAATCTAACCAAAAGCCTCTTTTACCAATGGATGAAAATTTCCACTGCCGTTTTACAAAGCCATCCCAAACCCCACGACAACTTTAAGCTGCTTTACATCTAGTTTTTGGTTAAAGTAGTCAATTATGTAGTGCTTTCAAACTACAAAAGCGCTATATCAGGTGTCTTAATACATACTTACATACATCCGGGCATTTATATAGCACCATCTAAAGAGTTTCACACCAGCCTATATGATGTTACGTACTTATTTCCTTGAGGGTCTTGCACTGACAACACCTCAGAGTAGTTCATTCAGAGAAAGGTGCTATATAAATTGACAAATACAATAAAATACAATATACAGACCTCTCTTCTTCATCCTTCCATCCCAATCCACGCAACCACGCTTTGCTGAACTGTGCGATCGGAATCTTCTCGTAGTCCTCGTCTTCAATCTGCAGGGAACAGAATTTGCAAAAGCACTGAAATTAAAGGACACCTCTGTACCAAGCAGGACAGAGGTCTATGCAACATGGTGGTCTATTGGTAACACATCTGGTCAATAATCATGAGGTTGTGGGTTCGACTCTGTGTAACGACCCAGGGCAAGTTGCTTGCGCACACCGTGCCTCTGTCACCAGGCAGTAGAATTTGGTACCGGCATAAGCTGGGAAGTAAACGGCAAGTCCTGCGATGCACTGGCCCCGTGTCCAGGACTTTGGGATTCGTCCATTGCAGGCTCAAGGGCTTAAGAAAAGGAAATGAGCGCCTCCCCACATCTCACTTGTGGGATATGGAACACTGCTTTACTGAACAAAGCGGGTCTAATGACCCTTAGGTTTGAACTATCCACTCCTAAGATTTTGCTTAGTTTCTCACTCAGCCGATGGACACATGACGTATTAACAAATGTCTTGCTTACTTACTTTCACCTCAGCAGCATAAATCATAATCGTTATCATAATCTGTTACATTACATTACTTCACATTTGCTTTTATTTCAGGCTATTAATTCTCAGAATTTGCGATGATACCAACATCGCGATCATTCTCGTTGAGATGTCTGCGTTGGATGAGGCCGCTGCCTCGTTCGCTTCCATCGATGTCTTGTGTCACGATGGCTATTGACAGGTTCTCATCTTTCTCAGTTCGCTTGGCTTCTGCAACAGAAATAATACACATGATTCACTGTTGAAATGATGCATTAAGCAAATGACTCAAAGAGAATGACTCATAAAGGGAATGACTCATTAAGGGAACATATCACAACAGGAAAGATTCGTTCAGGGAATGACTCATAAAGGGAAACTCATTAAAAGAATGAGTCATTGAGGATTTAATTTGGGCTTTTCCAATGGATCACGATTTCTCACTACAGTTTCACAAGCCGCCATCGGCTGATGCCTTGCACATTGTGATAACAGTGTTATTGAAGCCTTTAGATTAGAGTGGATTAATAAGATAACATCAGATTGGATTAGATTAGATCCTTGACATGGCTCTCACGTGAATGGTAAGCAGGTTACAGTGTAATAGAACAAAAACAATACAACTGCATTTCATGTAACTGTCTTTGCTTTATTATTATTATCTTTTGTCTTTGTTTCATGCCCGCCTTTCAAAGTTTGGCGGTGCACACGCAACCACATGACAGAACATTGATGACAGCTGCAAGTGAGGGACCTGCTCATGGTCTCTACCCAGTAACCGTCTCAGGGAAGGAGGCCTGAACCCGTACCCTTAGTGTTACAAGCTGAGCACTCTAACCAATCAGCTACATTTATTTAATTTATTTACAGCACTTATAATGTGCACAGCGTCTGTACACCTGAATCTGAGGCGGATGTTTGTTCGCTAGGGGCCAAGATGGAATCAGGCAAAAGCTAGGGTGAAGTAGTGAGTCTTAAGAAGTGATTTAAAAGATGACAGTGAGTTTGCAAGTCGGGCCTTTTATGGTAGACGAATCCAGAGGAGAGGAGCGCAGCAGCTAAAGGCACGTCATCCTAGAATTGTCCTGAACCTAGGTTCTTGAAACAACCCAGTATCAGAAGAACGCAAGAATCTGGGAGGGTGATATCATATTCAGAGGACACTTCACCTGGTGAGCCTGAGACATTAACTTTAGAAAAACAAACCGTCTAGAATTTCTTTCACAGCTGCATTCGTAGCCTCATCTCCAGTTTCAATAGTTCGATTCTTTGAATCAGAATCCTCCTTTCTGACGTCATCTCTCCGTCTTTCTGGCTGCCAACTTCCAGGCTTCAACGGAATTACTAGCTTCTCCTCTTCATTTTTCTGCTTCCCGCTGGCAAACAATAACATGGCCAAACCAGTTATTATAACATAACTTAATCAAATATTTACATAGGACCATTGCAAGAAACTCTTCAGCAATGAACCAGACCTAACAAACCATAACATGTTTTCTTTCTACTTTTGCATTACTTCTTCGTATTAGTCTGTGTTAGTTAATAATTATTCTATACTTACTTCCTTTGTATTAGTTTTGTTCACAAATGCACCGCTCTATACCTACTCTCTTCCGTTTTTCCACCGTCATTGCAACATCCATGAAAAAATAAAAGTTTCAGCCTCTGCATCTCACTGGCTCTTTTGGACAGACCTCCATGGGTATCGACCATGGTATTTAAACTGACCCATTCTGGCTCTTGTGGACTTGTTTTGACTAAGCGCCGGTCAATAAGGTGGTCTCCCTGACGCGGCTTTTGTGCTGCGCTAAGAAATTTCGGTATTATTTACATATACTTGCACGTTTAGCTGTTGCGATGCTGTATTATCCCCCAATACAAACCTCCACGTTTGCGTCGGCTCTGCCTGTGCGGTGTCGGCCACTTTCTCATCGGTTTCATTGATCACAGACGACTCCAGAGCTTTCTTGCTTATTGTTTTCGTAAAACCAAAAGAAACGCCCGAAGGATTCGCATTTTTGAGCTCTTTATCCATGTTTCACTTATTTCCGAATTTACAAAAACACAAAACTCGTGTCCCACTTTCAAGCGGCTGAAAGGAAAACGGTTGTCTAATAAACAATTCGGTCGGTTTTACAAGCTTACCAACGCAGTCTAATCGTATAAACTTCTATATCGTAATCGTAATCTTGTGACTTGACCTACATGTACTTCTAAACGAAACATCACAATCAATATAATTTTCTTCTTTTCAGTTGGAAGAGGATTGAAGTGAAGAAGCCTGATCTTGTGACTTGACCTACATGTACTTCTAAACGAAACGTCGAGGCATTGAGCCTAGGGCTGCTTGGTGACCTGACCTACACTGGCTGTAGATGAAGACTCTGAAGCATGACCACAGCGACCTGACCTATTTTTATATGACAGTCTGATCAGGACAGTGAACCCTTAACTCAGCATCCTGACCTACATCTGTAATATTATTGCAGATAATTGTATGAATTTGTTGAACTGTGACCTTGCGGTGACCTGACCTACATCAGTTCTTTATTTGCAAAGAACATCTCCCAAAAGAATTTAATTCTAGTTTATTTTGACTTTTAGCAGTGTGGCCAGTATGCATCTTTTGTCTGGCTTTGAAACTCTGGAACTGCCCACATTTTTCTTGAATAAGGCAAAAGGCAGAACTAAGACATTTTAATCAGTTACGTGAACTTTATCAAAGAATATCATTTGAAGGTTTCGCTTAAAATCAGATTGACGGCGCGCAATAGTGATTATGACCCGGATGTGCCGCCATTTTAGAAACGGGCTTAATTACACCCAATAATCCGGACAGAAATCCGTCTTATACGTCTAGATTGGCTATTGAGTGGATGTATGAGACGCCATTGTTTCTTTTAAAATATTCCGGAAACCTTGTTGACGGGTCGCGCTACTGACCCTGGAAATATTTGTAGGTCTTTCGAGGGCATTCTTATAGTATCGTGGTCCAATGTTTCCATTAGCATGTGGGCGTGGCTCAGCCCGGGCTGCATACAAGGCCGTGTGAGCTCAGCAAGCGTCCGAGTTTATGCTGTAGGATGCACTGCATTCAGTAAAGCAAAGACTAGCGGTCGCTGTACTGACCGCTGCAGCTTCATGGGAGGCCTACCTTGCATCGTGCCTACCTTGCGGCCTCATCCCTACCTTGCATCCACGCTGTCTTGGCCCCACGACTTGTGTCCAGTTCTCTACTGACTCTTGTTGGCGTTGTTAGTACTTAGTGTCGTTTCAGTATATACCGGGAAGAGTTTGAAATATTGAGTGACACACTGCCAATAACTCAGTTAAAAAGGAAAGTATAGAAGAAATATTTAATTATATAAAATATATAATATAGAAAAATTCGTAGCAGTTGCTGCAGCCACAGTGAACTTCTGTGCCATTCTGTGAAGCTTGGAACAAAATTTTAAAAACCTGTGCACACGAAGAAAGTGTCTAGAAAGTATTTTTATAAATTTTTATTGTAACATTCACTGTGCATGTACTAAACAGCATTGTAAATGTGAAAGAAAAGTACAGTCATTCTGGTCACAAGACATGATATATTTCATTTAACTTTGGTTTGCACATTACAACAGTTTGAAAATTACTGGTGTACCAGTATATTCAGCTGTTTTCCCAGCATGTTGGACAGAACCATTTTTTCTTTGGTGCAATTAAGATTCCAACACATGTGAGGTGGTACCATTTAGTTCAGCAGTTCCTCTTGCAACATGGTATCATATGGTAACAGGACAATAACACCCCGGACAATTACCCTTGGTTACTGTCCGGGGGGGGGTTATTTGCATGGGGGTTATTGTCCCGGGGGTTATTGTCCGGGGGGTAATTGTTCGGGGGGTTATTGTCCTAGAAGCTCCAAAATATTGGTTGACTAGGAATATCAAGAGTTAAACGTATGGGACATGACAGGTTAATGAGCAGATTCTTCAATAATTCGATTTTGATTAGATTAGCAAGACAACTAGGAGTGTGGAGTTAAGAGTGATTAGATTAGGAAGACGATTAGGAGTGTGGAGTTAAACAGTGATTAGATTAGCAAGACGACTAGGAGTGTGGAGTTAAGAGTGACTAGATTAGGAAGACAATTAGGAGTGTGGAGTTAAGAGTGACTAGATTAGGAAGACGACTAGGAGTGTGGAGTTAAGAGTGATTAGATTAGGAAGACGATTAGGAGTGTGGAGTTAAAGAGTGATTAGATTAGCAAGACGACTAGGAGTGTGGAGTTAAGAGTGATTAGATTAGCAAGACGACTAGGAGTGTGGAGTTAAGAGTGACTAGATTAGCAAGACGACTAGGAGTGTGGAGTTAAGAGTGATTAGATTAGGAAGACGATTAGGAGTGTGGAGTTAAACAGTGATTAGATTAGCAAGACGACTAGGAGTGTGGAGTTAAGAGTGACTAGATTAGGAAGACAATTAGGAGTGTGGAGTTAAGAGTGACTAGATTAGGAAGACGACTAGGAGTGTGGAGTTAAGAGTGATTAGATTAGGAAGACGATTAGGAGTGTGGAGTTAAAGAGTGATTAGATTAGCAAGACGACTAGGAGTGTGGAGTTAAGAGTGATTAGATTAGCAAGACGACTAGGAGTGTGGAGTTAAGAGTGACTAGATTAGCAAGACGACTAGGAGTGTGGAGTTAAGAGTGAAACACCAGTGTTTTTAAACACTAGAAATATCAGAGTAATGCTTGAAATGCAGAATACAGATTCGAGCCTCCACTCTATGATGGTTACTGAGTAGTGCCATCGACTAACGCTTGGTCCCTGGATAGTGGCGCTTAATAAATGCAGAAACAACAGTAAATTTAAAATTCAAAGGCACATATAACGTCAGTGACACAAATAACATGATCCCTACCATAAACTGTAAGTGAGAATACATAACGCACCTTTATAGAACGCCCAACGGTGCTGTATAAACTGATTGCACATAATTCACAAGTCTGACTGGATTAGATCATAGTTTAGCTACAGAACACTGGAATTCAACCGATGCTGCACAAAATGTCTAGTTCAACGTTGGACCCCTTGGACGCAACAGAAATGGCAGACCAACTCGTAGTCAGCTAACACCAGACACCGATTGATCTGGCTAGAAGGCTCACAGGCAAAACATTTCACTAGACAGTCCTTGTACAGACAAACATGCACTCCAAAAACATACATGGAATTGGAGGATCTAAAATGCACGCTCATTGTTCAAGTGCATACCTGAATGGCACGAGTGTGCAGTGATAAATCCAACCATTTGAGATGGTTAATAGAAATGTGTAGGTGGGCATATATTATGTGTCTATACCGGTATGAATTATGTATGATGTATGTATGAATGTAAGTAGGTATGTATATGTATGTACATAGGTATGTATGCATGTATGATGCATGTGTCTATGATGTGTGTGTATGTGCAATGTATGTATGATGTATGTATGTATGATGTATGTATGTATGCTGTAAGTATGTATGATGTATGTATAATGTATGTATGATGTATGTGTCTATGATGTATGTGTGTATGTATGATGTATGTATGGATGCATATATGTATGTATGAATATATGCATGTACTGGTATGTATGTATGCACCTGTATGTGTGAATATATGTATGTATTTATGTATGCATCAAAGCATTTATACAGTGCCTTTTCGCAGCCTCAAGAGTGCTACTATCAAAGTCCACAGTGTGTGGCTGCATGCCACACTGATTTCCCTTACTCAGGAAACACACAATTTATATCTGGGATCGTTATAGGAACATGAGTGTCTGGCGTCAGCAGAGCAGACGTCATTTGAATGAGCGAACTTTGACATCGGAACGTGAAGATCCTTCTTAAGCGGCTTCAGTGGAATGACCATTGTTTGCCTAGAAACAGAAAAATCCAGCAGTTAATCAAGTACTACGGCCCGGTTAGCTCATTGGTTAAAGAGTAGGTCAAGGCGCCCCACTTTGCCTGACACACATTGACGTCACAATCGTCGCCATGGTATCTCAGCTGACCTGGTTAGCTACATTCGTTAAAGCATATGTCAAGGCGCCTCTGTGCATGAGGATGCCGGTTCGCATACCAGTCGTGGCTAAATTTCAGAGATATGAATCCCGGGCTATCACGGTCCGTACATGGGGACCTTAAATGGTGTGGCGCCCATTCAAACGGGCAGCAGTGGTGAAGGACCTCACCTGATTAATTCATTGAAAAAATGAAAAGGGTCGAGGCCATACAGTCGCTATAGAAAATCATGTACATTTACATTTACTGTGGCAGTTACACAACTGTTGTTGATTAAATTAGCACTTGTTAACAATAAGTGTTGACTGTCATGTTCAGGAAAACGGCAGTTAACAAGTGCTAATGTAGCCATTGATAGTGTTAGCATGAACCAGGAAAACGTATCAGTGAACATATGTCTAATTTAATCATCAGGTTATAAAGAGAGCAGCTGACAAGTGCTCGTGCTGCAGTAAGTGCTACCTTAACAATCCGAAAAGTGCACTCGTAACAATAAACCTTTGCACTACATAATAGCACTAATAAACCTTTGACAAGTCCTGCAAATGCACTGGACACGTCCTGGACCCTCGGATTCGTCCATTGCCGGGTCAAGGGCTGCAGAACAAGAAATTAGCGCCTTCCCTACGTTCCACTACAGGACATGGGAACTTACCTTTTATTTAACCTATTTACCTTTAATTTAACCTACTTACCTTTAATATAATCTACTTACCTTTCATTTAAACTTCTTACCTTTAATTTAACCCACTTATCTTCAATTTAGCCTACTTACCTTTAATTCAACCTACTTACCTTTAATATCACCTATTAACCTTTAATTTAACCTACTTAGGGAACTTACCTTCAATAACCTACTTCCCTTTACTTTAACATAATTAGGAAACTTAGCCTCAATTTAACCTACTTGCCTTTAAATTAACCTATTGGCCTTTAAATTAACCTACTGACCTTTAATTTAACCTAATTACCTTTTAATTTAACCTGCACAGAATTGCGCCTTAGGTGTGCTAATGAGTTTGGCAAAATTCCATTCCATGGACGTAGTGACATTTACCCGTACCTGGTCGCCATGGTGACCAGCCTCTGTGGGTGGCGGGGTGGCAGCCGCCTGCTTCTGCATCTGTGCCTGCATCTTTGTGATGACCTCTTGCATCTTCCGCAGCTATCACAAAAATCACCAACAGTTTAGGAAAACAGAAACATTTACTGCGGACACACTCTATGCAAGGAACTCAAGAAAAATGTTCATTCATGTAGAAACTCAAGCAAACCTCAAGAAGTATGAATGTATGTATGCATCAAAGCAATCATACAATGCCTTCCGCCAACACCTCGAGTGCTACTATCAAAGGCCACATTGTCTGACTGCATGCCACACTGATTTTCCTTACTTAGCAAGCAGACAATTTGCATCTGGGAACGTTATAGGAACATTAGTGTCTAGTGTCAGCAGAGCAGATGTCATTTGACAAATAATAATAATAAATGACAACAAATAATAATATAATGAAAATATTAATAGGATGAGGCCTGATTTTCCATAGATGAGCTTTCCACACATTCATAAGTCTTCATTCCTCAAGTCTTGTTCCTACTTCAGTAATCAAAATATTAGTATTAGCATAATATTACTGTTATTATTAATCAAATGTCTGGGGATTAAACACCAAGAATGGCTAATCCCTGTCAAAATCTGGCAGGGTGAAAGGTCAGAGGTCAAAGTCCCTGTGAAAACTGGGTCAGAGATCAAAGTCCTGCTGAATACTGTTTCAGAGGTCAAACTACTGCGAAAAGAGGAAGGTGACAGCCCTAGGTGTTCCTATTATTATCATTAACATTATTATTGTTATCATTATCATAAAACAAGAGAACAATTCGTCGCCTATTATTATTGTTATTATTATTTTTATAGCTGGATACCAGCAAAGATTGGACTCTCTTAATTTTTTTCAAATTTTCTGTTTTCCAAATCTTAAGGGATCCTTACTAACTTAAGTAAAAAATATTATTACAAATTATTATTATTATTATTGCTATTACTATTATTACAAGTATTAACAAATGGTAGAAAACGGTGACATACTTCGGCTTCCTTCTCAAATAGTTGCCTCTCTTTCTCCGTCAGTTTCTCTTCCTTTTCGTAGACGTCAGTTGAAGTGCTTCGTGCTTTGCTAACAAAAACCACAAGGATCTCCAACATAAGCATCATCCGCAGACGCAGGTTCAGGTGAAGTAAAGTTTTAGAGGTCTATAAACGAATTAAAGATTACTTTTACTTTACACTAGCTTGTGCACGCGAGTTAAGCTCCCACGTCCCATAATGGAATGAAGAGGAGGCGCTCATTTCCTGCACGTCGTCCTTTACTCCTTTAAACATTTGTGTGGGGCACAGTAATTGTATTTTCAGATTTATAAAGCGCCTCTTAGAGAATAAACTCAACAGAGCCGCTTGTAGCCGATGGGATAGAGCGCCTGGCTTGTATGAGGTTCATGGAAACTGACTGGTTACAGTGCTCGGCTTGTAACGCAGAGAGTAAACGGGATCAAGCCTCCTCTGAGACGGTTACTGTGTAGGGACATTGAGCAAGTCCTTCACTTACAACTGCTTTGTGACTCAGATTCAGATTTACTTACCTTGTGCACGTAACAAATGCAAAATAATAATAATAATAATCCAGCACTGGACAAATCCCAAGATTTGTTGGCAAGGGTCCAGTGCACCTGTGACGCACTTGTCGTTGACTACCCAGCTAAGCAAAGTAAAGCTCTTACGTCCCATGGTGTGACTTAGGAAAGCTGGTCATTTTCTGCACTTGGGACCTTGAGCCGGCACTGGACGAATTCCAAGGTCCTGGTCATGAGGCCAGTGCATGGCTGGACTTGACGTTTACTTTCCCATCTCTTCCAACTCGCTTACCCACCGTAGCCTGGCTTCTGGCTTTTCTCACCTATCAGAATTCGACCCGGCTTCTACAACGGATTATGATTTTGGATTGCGATTTTGACTTGAAGCAACCATCGACTGATGCCTTGGGCATTATGATAATGGCACTGTAGAAGTCTCTAGATTAGATTAGATTACTTTGCAACTTATATGCTGGTACCAAATTCTGCTTTGTGACAGACATACATGTGCAAACAACACTTCCTGGGTTGTTACACAGAGTCCAATCAGCCGGCTCAAACCCATAATCATTGGTCTGCATGCAAAGCAAGCTATCAAAATGACCATCACATATTAAACTACCTTTTGTAATCCAAGCAATAAAATGATCGATGGTGATACCCACTTGATTACCTTACTTTACCGGTATTGTACTTTCATAATCCAGACAGTAAAACAATAGAAAGCAGCACATACTTGATCTGTCGCTTTGATCCTCCGTCGGCCATCTTCTCTGATCGAAAATTCTCGTAGTGGACTTCATGCGTCACTTCCTGCAGATCTTGCATGTGAGTTCTGAAATATATCGGACAAAACAGTTAAAGATTCGAAAGTCTAGAGAGCTTTGCAAACATTACCTGCTGTTTGAATGGTGTTGTATAAGTATCATCCATACCCAGAAGACCAGCATGGTCCATGTCTATGGTCTTTCAGGTGGGTCTCTTGTGGTAGATGGTCTTTCAGGATGGTCTTTTGTGGTCTGTGGTCTTTCAGGATGGTCTTTTATGGTCTGTGGTCTTTTAGGTGGGTCTGTATATTAAGATACCCTGCTCATAATCCTTACAGCGGCATCTTCTACAAACTTATAAACATTAGTTGCTGTCCTTGCAGGTTTTATGACACCTCATAACAGTCTTTATTGTTCTTTACTTCTCTGTTCAGGTTACTTGAGTGATCTCCAGTTTTTATTTCGGTTGTAAAATAACAAAATTGCAAAACTAATATGAATGTTAAAACTGAAAACTGCCAGTAAAAATTCATGTCAAAGGGCCAATGCAGTACTTTGATCTCTGACCCAGTACTCAACAGCACTTTGACCTCTGACCCAGTATTCAACTGGACTCTGACCCAGTATTCAGCAGGACTTTGACCTTGTTTGACCTAAGTTTGCATTATGTAAAGTTGTTTGTGACGGATGTCATTGGTGAATCAATCAACAGTTTCATTCACTCATTCATCCTCTTACATAAGCATTGTCCGCAGCTTGACGAAGTCGCACTGTTCTGGATTTTCGACTTCGACGACTCCCCAAGGATACTGGCGCCCTCTCACCTTGCGCGCACGAACTTCAAGAATCGAATCAGATCCAATGACTGCAAACGGCACTGCCTCCTGAAATGTAACGTAAGAACAAATTTATATAGCGCCTCCAATATTAAAACAGTGACCTGAGCTGGTATACAGTCAGTCTTTGCCAAAGCTCTAACTGAGGCTCTAAATAAATTCCATGCAAATCAACTGATGAAATGAATGGCATTGCTTATGGATGCATGTATATGTATATATATGTATGTATGTATATATATATGTGCTTGCATGTATTTGTATATATGTGTATATATGTTTATGTATATGTGTATATATATGTATACATATATGTATGTATATGTGTATATATTTATGTATATATATGTATGTATAACTGTACATATGATATATATATATATATATATATATATATATATATATATATATCAACATATATGTACATTTATACATACATAAATATATGTAAATATATACACATATACATACATATATGTATACGTACATATATATATACACATATATAAGTGCAGAAATACTGGTCGAACCTTGAGCTGTTTGCATTGTTCCTTGTATTCTGGGTCTTCGTCATCATCACATTCAGGCAACAGGTAGATCTGGATTCCATGCTTCTCAATTTCATTCATCACCTGCAAACACAGAATTACTTTACAGTATTGTATTGGATTTGCTTTGTATTACATTGTGCATCATATTTGCATTATACTGTATTGTATTTTATTTGCATTGTATTGCATTGCAATCCCAAGACCACAGAATGACCTACCCAAGACCACAGACCACCTACCCAAGACCATAGACCACCTACCCAAGACCATAGACCACCTACCCAAGACCACAGACCACCTACCCAAGACCACAGACCACCTACCCAAGACCACAGACCGCCTACCCAAGACCACAGACCGCCTACCCAAGACCACAGACCGCCTACCCAAGACCACAGACCGCCTACCCAAGACCATAGACCGCCTACCCAAGAACACAGACCACCTACCCAAGAACACAGACCACCTACCCAAGACCACAGACCACCTACCCAAGACCACAGACCACCTACCCAAGGCCATAGACCACCTACCCAAGGCCATAGACCACCTACCCAAGACCACAGACCACCTACCCAAGACCACAGACCACCTACCCAAGACCACAGACCACCTACCCAAGACCACAGACCACCTACCCAAGACCACAGACCGCCTACCCAAGACCACAGACCGCCTACCCAAGACCACAGACCGCCTACCCAAGACCACAGACCGCCTACCCAAGACCACAGACCGCCTACCCAAGACCACAGACCGCCTACCCAAGACCACAGACCGCCTACCCAAGACCACAGACCGCCTACCCAAGACCACAGACCGCCTACCCAAGACCACAGACCGCCTACCCAAGACCACAGACCGCCTACCCAAGACCACAGACCGCCTACCCAAGACCACAGACCGCCTACCCAAGAACACAGACCGCCTACCCAAGAACACAGACCGCCTACCCAAGACCACAGACCGCCTACCCAAGACCACAGACCGCCTACCCAAGACCACAGACCGCCTACCCAAGACCACAGACCGCCTACCCAAGACCACAGACCGCCTACCCAAGACCACAGACCGCCTACCCAAGACCACAGACCGCCTACCCAAGACCACAGACCGCCTACCCAAGACCACAGACCGCCTACCCAAGACCACAGACCACCTACCCAAGACCACAGACCACCTACCCAAGACCACAGACCACCTACCCAAGACCATAGACCACCTACCCAAGACCACAGACCACCTACCCAAGACCACAGACCGCCTACCCAAGACCATAGACCGCCTACCCAAGACCATAGACCGCCTACCCAAGACCACTAACCGCCTACCCAAGACCATAGACCGCCTACCCAAGACCACAGACCACCTACCCAAGACCACAGACCACCTACCCAAGACCATAGACCACCTACCCAAGACCACAGACCACCTACCCAAGACCACAGACCACCTACCCAAGACCACAGACCACCTACCCAAGACCATAGACCACCTACCCAAGACCACAGACCACCTACCCAAGACCACAGACCACCTACCCAAGACCACAGACCACCTACCCAAGACCATAGACCACCTACCCAAGACCATAGACCACCTACCCAAGACCACAGACCACCTACCCAAGACCACAGACCACCTACCCAAGACCACAGACCACCTACCCAAGACCACAGACCACCTACCCAAGACCACAGACCACCTACCCAAGACCATAGACCACCTACCCAAGACCATAGACCACCTACCCAAGACCACAGACCACCTACCCAAGACCAACAGACCACCTACCCAAGACCACAGACCACCTACCCAAGACCACAGACCACCTACCCAAGACCACAGACCACCTACCCAAGACCACAGACCACCTACCCAAGACCACAGACCACCTACCCAAGACCACAGACCACCTACCCAAGACCACAGACCACCTACCCAAGACCACAGACCACCTACCCAAGACCACAGACCACCTACCCAAGACCACAGACCACCTACCCAAGACCACAGACTACCTACCCAAGACCATAGACCACAGACAACCTACCGGACAGACCAAAGGGAACCCAATTTTACCTCAAAGCTCTGGGCCACCTTGAAGACCACAGGCCACAAAATCACAGACCCACCTGAGAGACCACAGGGAGCCCATTTCAACCCCAAAACCTCACAAGACCCTTTTCAAAAACCCCAACTGAGAATTAATCAAAGACACAACACGCACACGTTGTTTGAGAGCAGTCAGCTCTTGTTTAGTCAGCGTGTCGGCTTTTGCGATGACTGGGACGATGTTGACCTTGCTGTGAACTGCCCTCATGAACGCCACATCCAACGGCTTCAGACTAAAACATCAAACCAACTGCATCTCTTATAGACATTCAGCTACTCAATTCCACAGCTTCTTTACCGGTAATGTAAATGTTCCCCTCTCTTTCCTCTTCTTCTCCTTCCTTCCCAGCACCTGCCCCGCCCTCTTCCTCTTTCTTTAGCTATGAAAGCAACTGCAAAAATGTTCTCATATTATTCGCCAGTCAGCGCCGCTGTGATGGGGCATGGATTAACAAATCTAGGTGTCTCATTACATACATAAGTGTAAATTTAAATAACTTTAGTGCAACCAAGTGTTAATTTCAAAGCAACTCCGTTTGATACCATCTAAGGTTAGTTTGCCTGTGACCAAGGGGGCTGAATTTACTCTATCTGT
Organism: Norana najaformis; assembly: GCA_964023275.1. Lineage (NCBI taxonomy): Eukaryota > Metazoa > Annelida > Clitellata > Crassiclitellata > Hormogastridae > Norana > Norana najaformis. Next base: position 1,874,475 of record OZ029929.1, read on the forward strand.
GACTGATGGGGTTGATATTGCTTTACCCATTACCAATGGGGTTGAAGTTACTCTACACAGATGTTAACTTCTCCATGGGTTACTGAGATTACTTTACCCATGACCAATGGGGTTGACAGTAATCCATCCAGGGGTTACTGAGTTACTTAACCCATTACTTAACCCATGACCAACGGGGTTGAAGCTATTCTATCCAAGGGTTCATGAGGTTACTTAACCCATGACCAATGGGGTTGATGAAGTAGTAGCAGCAGTGGACTCTGCTGTCTATTATGTGTCGCCTGTTCAGACCGGACTCGTCCTGAAGATACTTCTCGAACTGAAAGTCGATGTACTCAACGATTGGACTGAAGCTACAAACACAAGCACCACATAGAGTTTAAGAGGAAATACAAAGGTGCTATATAAATGGCCAGTCACACTACTTTACATCTGTTAGCATGTGAAATCTGGGTAACATATAGTATGTAATTCAGGCTATAGGTGGCGCCACGCAAGGAATGAACTTTCTTAAGTGAACTCTCTTCACTGAATTACATATCACTTGCGATATATTGTTTGTTATTATAAAAAGCAAAGATTCAGTGTCCCACAAGTGGGACGTATGGGAGGCGCGCATATCCTTTCACTTCGGCCCTTGAGCCGGCAGTGGACGAACCCCAAGGTCCTGGACACGGGGCCAGTGCATCGCAGAACTTGCCGTTTACTTCCCAGCTTACGCCCCCACCAAATTCTACTGCTTGGTGACAGAGGCATGGTGTGCGCAAACAACTTGTCCAGGGTTGTTACATGGAACTGAACCCACAACCGCATGTTCATTGATCGAACCTGTTACCAACAGACCACCTATTGTTCGTTATCAATGGCAGCTGACAAGGGAAGCAGCTATCTCGAATGTAATAACTCAATTCTAAGAGTTAGGGACATCAAGATGCCGTGCCTGTTCGGGGGGTAGTTTGAGCTGACTCAAATGGCTTACCCCTTACCATTATAAAATTTATTATCGTGGCCCATAAATATACAGAAGAAAATAAGTAAAAAAAACAAATGAATGCACAAATAATATAATAAACAAGCAGATGAATAAATGAACCTAAAAAGAAGAAGAAGTGAAACAATCCCTTAGCCACCTCTTTTAAGTTTGCTATTCGCTGCATAAATAAAAATGAACCATACCGTTCCTCAGCTCCACTCACCCAATCCGTACCAGTGAGAACTGTTACAAACCTTTTTCCTACTGACGCCAACGGCCTTTGATGCCATAAGATGTCGTTGAACAGTACGAACCACCCAACCATCCCTTAACTTGCCCCCAGAGGCTGCCATGGGTATGTGATAGCCGTTTTACGAGCCTAAGAACACAAGGGCGGGTGGCCAGTCCTCTCCCTCATCCCCTTATCTCCCCACCGACAGTGTACGGTCGGTGTACTCATCATGGCCGAGTCCACTAGGAGGGGTTCAAGTGGAGCCAAAGCTTCGAAACAAATTTCTGCCCTGGCAGCGATTTGAAACCCCAACCTTACGATTGACAGTCAAGCACGCTAACCACTGGACACCCCTATATAAAGGGGAAAAAAGAATAAAAATATAGAAAAAATGGATAAAAAAGGATGTAACCAGTTGCTGCTGTTGATGGCATCGGCGAATCCCGGGGTGTCGACGACCGTCAACCTGAGCTTGACGCCCCTCTCCTCGATGTCGACCGTCTTCGCCTCGATATTAACCGTCCTCTCCACTTTCTCTACAAAATCCCATCAACGGTTTAACCCCCTGAAGTACCTGGAAATTTATTCAGTCTGTTTACGAGACACTCAGATCTGCTAAAGTGTCTACTTACAATTTTAAAAGCCGCCAGAAGAACTCAACGCCGTTAATCTGTCTTATCAACGAAAATAAAAGTTGCCGGTAGCCTTGCCTTCCGCCGAAGGAATCGTTCGGTTGGCGTAGATGTCCGTCTGGAAGAGGCTCTTTATCAGCGTCGACTTTCCCAGACCCGATTCGCCTGTAAATCATTCGACACACTGCAAAATTTAGATTTAAATTAGGTATTTTTACGGTAAGGTCGACGGTAACGGCGCTAACTGCCACAGATGTTGCTTAACGCTGCTTAATGAAAAATGCTCTCCTTAGACACCTCTAAAACGCTTTCAACCGACGCCATATATTCAGCAATTGCGCTCAATCGTTAGTTAAGTAGATCACAAATTCCTTCACATACACCTAGTTAGTAACTGAAATTGCAGTCCACTGATGTTAACTACGTGTGTAGTTTAAAGAGCAAATGTGTTAACTAACTGAATAGTTTAATGTGTAGATTATTTTTGTGAAATTGCTGATTTATGATATGACGTCAACGGCCTTTGATGCCATCAGATGTCGTTAAACTGAGGATTAAAAAAATCGTTAGTAGGTTCGATTCAAAAATTTTTTACTCCGCCACTGCGTTTTGTCGGGTGGTGCCAGTCCCAATCCTGGATAAAAGAAGAGGGCGACGTCAACGGCGTTTGATGCTGTAAGATGTCGTTAACCATCAGAACTACTACTAATCGCCGATCACACCACTAAGAAAATAAGTTAAGGTTCGGTCGATGTTAACGGCCCTGACAGCAATAAGAAGTCGCTAAATATATAATGCGACGGTCCCATGAGAAACCCTTAAAACTTTTTCCACCTCCTTAGACACCCTTAAAATGCTTTCCACCTCCTTAGACACCCTTAAAACGCTTTCCACCAAAACTATAATAAAATTCGTCACCTAGGTTTTTAAATTTCTTCTACAATTTCGAATAATCGGGCCACGATAGGTCGACGCCAACAGCCCTGGCAGCCAAAAGCTGTCGTTAAACAATGGCTAACATTTCAACCAAAAGATATTCGTCAATCAATTTCCTATAGAAGCCACTTATATTCAGACACGATTTACACTGAGAATCAACGTCTTAATCGAATCTTGCTATTAAATTTTCTGCACAGTAGCGTGTGTTTCTGAGAGTCAGCGCGAACACTTCTAGTCTTAGGTATGACCAGAACAAGACAATCAGATGAATAACGATAAGACTGTGGAATGATGACTGATTTCAAGTGGTTGGTTACAGTTCAATGTTTTAAAAATCAAAAGCCCCAGTTTAAAACAGACTCTGCTAACAGGAAGCCAATGCAATTATATAATTACAGGGGTTACATGTTCATATCTTGATGTATCAAGTAAAGTTCCAACTCTGGAGCTTTCTACAACTTTGCCTTTTTAATACCAGTAGGAAGCGAGTTACTGGTATTTCAAAGCATAAAGCTTGGATGTTTAACTGGGTGTCTATACCTGGGTGCATCCAACCTGGGTGTCACCAGCCTGGTCTGTTCTGGGTGACTCTAGCCAGGGTGTCTCCAACCAGTATCAGGTTTTCAACTTGGGTGTCTAAGTCCGGTCTATTCGGGGTATATATGCCGTATTTGTTATTGTTATTTATGTAGCGCTTATTCATAACCTAACGAGGTCACTAATGGCTATCTACCGGATTTAACTAATAAAGCTTCCTGCACCATCTCTGTCAGAAATGTACATATTTTGAGGGTCTCTAGCCGGAGTTTCTCCAATTTTTGGTATCTCCAGCCGGGTTTGACTAATGTGTGTGTGTGCGCGCGCATTTGTATAGTTGAACTTTTGAAAGTGTACATATTGTCTGATAATATCCACTTTCATTTTACGCCGTGTGCATTAGACACCAGCAATAGAATTTATTTAGTGAATAACAATAATAATAAATTTTCTGCTACGATAAACGTCAGCGTCGAAGGCCAGAGGCATCACACGCTGAACTTGCACGTGCCACAGCTCGATAGAAAAACTGATACGAATTTCTCGTCAAACACAAACCAGTTTCCGTTTCAGGTTCAGGGACAACGTTGGCAAATAGGCTTCGTGTTATCCAGTGTTTTGGGCTCAAATCCTGCTCCTATTAAATGTGACAATAGCCACTACGTTATCACGCATCGTCTGTTTTGACCTGCTCACCCCCCCCCCCCCCCCGTTGCTGACTTCTGGTTTCCTTGAACCAGCAGCGGATTCAGTTATAAGCGTCGGGGTTCGCCCCATACCCCTCTTGGTCATATTCTGGCGCCCCTCTGTTATATTCTGGCACCTATCGTGGTTATATTCTGGCGTCCCTCATGGTTATAATCTGGCGCCCCTCGTGGTTATATTATGGCGCCCATCATGGTTATATCATGGCGCCCCTCAATGTTATATTCTGGCGCCCATCGTGATTATATTCTGGCGCCCCTCCAGGTTATATTCTGGCGCCCATCATGGTTATATTCTGGCGCCCCCTGCTCCTATGCTACAACCGGGGCTCTCCATATATCAGCTAATGCTTAGAAGTCCATGCTACAAAGATTCTTGCATGATCTGCCCTCTCATCTCCGGTTCAAATCGTCCTGTGAATTGGATAATAGTGAAAATCGATTTAGTTTCTATCTTTTGCACAGGTGTTTCCTTCCCCACCCAACGACCGGAAACTTATTAAGAGCAATTAGGAGCAATTAGGCCTCGGAACTTATATGCAAAGGCGTCGGCCAACTTCTTTTGTTCCTGCCCCGCTTTCTGCATCACATACAGGTAACGGCAACCCAGCATCGTCTCTGTTTCTGTCCGTCTGTCTATGTCTCTGTGTCTGTCTGTCTGTCTCTCTGCATCGTTCTCACGGCATCGGCGACATAGCATCTTTGCTGTCTGACCGTCTGCCTGGGTCCAAATGTGTCTGTCTGTCTGTCTGCAGAGCCAGACTGTTTATATTTCTCTTCCTTGTCCTACCCTGCCTTTCCTGATTGTGCGTCTGTCTGTCTGTGTGTCTGTCTGCCTGCCTGTCTGTCTGTCTCTATCCGTTTAATCTAATACGGAAACCTCCCCGGCGCCGTTATCTTATCATAATTCACAAGGCATCAATCGATGGTCCCTTCATCTCAACACGTCGTCTTAGAAACCGTGCCTCTCCGTCCGTCCGTCCGTCCGTCTGTCTGTCTGTCTGTCCATCTGTCTGTCTTTCTGTCCATCTGTCTGTCAATATTCCAAGGCTGGCTTTGTGAAGCTGACCTCTGACTAAGACGATCAAAGGGTCAGTGAATTAAAGCCTCGCATACCCGGATCTGACGCAGACCAATCCCAGCCTGATTTATTCTAATACACAACAAGTTCATTTGCATGTAATGAATATTAATCAGAACTAACTATTTATATAGACGAATAAACTGCACATATTGTATGAGGCGGTTTAAAGCAGACGGTTAACACATTAATTTTATAACATATACATACGCAATCATGTTCAGTTACATCATACACGGAGAGCGAAGATTACAGACAGACAGTCAGACAGAGAGACAGACATAGACAGACAGACAGAGACAGACACACAGACAGATATCTTGTGCATACATGTTCTCTGTGTTTACATAAAAAGTGAGACTTCTAATAATACTGAGGGGAACTCCAGTGCCAAACTAAGAAATCAGACAGCCGTACTGTTTAAGATCCTCCTACTATTCCTCCTGTTCCTCTTCCTCCTTCCCATTCCTCATTCCCATCCTCATCTTTTACTCCTGTTCCTCTTCCTTCTCCTCTATTCCTCATTCCCATACTCATCTTTTCCTCCTGTTCCTCTTCCTCCCCTTCCTCCTCTTCTTCCTCCTCCATTCCTCCTTCTCTTCCTGTTCCTCCTCCTTCTGTTCCTCTTCTTGCTCCTCCTCCTGCACCACCTATCCCTCCTTCTCTTCCTGCTCCTCCTCCTTTTGTTCCTCCTCTTCTTGCTCCTCCTCCTGCACCACCTATCCCTCCTTCTCTTCCTACTCCTCATCCTTCTCCAGCACCTCCTATTATTCCTCCTTCTCTTCATGCTCCTCCTTCTTCTCCTGCTCCTCCTATTCCTCCTTCTCTTCTTGCTCCTCTTCCTTCTTCTTATGCACCTCCTATTCTTCCTTTTCTTCTTGCTCCTCCTCCTTCTCCTGCTCCTCCTATTCCTCCTTCTCTTCTTGCTCCTCCTCCTTCTCCTGCTCCTCCTATTCCTCCTTCTCTTCTTGCTCCTCCTCCTTCTCGTCTTCCTCCTCCTTCTCCTGCTCCTCCTTCTCCTCCTTTTCTTCTTCCTCCTGTTTCTGTCCCGACGCCCTCTTCCGACGCGAGTCATTCGGAAACCATGTGATGAGTAACGTTATTCATCTCCGCTCGCTTACCCTCCCTCGCAGCACCAAGGTACCTACCACCCACCAGGGGGCCATTTGTGCGACGGAAGAATAGCAGAGGTGGGCTAAATGGGCAGATGACTACTGTTTATGTATGCATGTATGTACGTATGTATGTAAGTATGGATGTATGTACGTACGTACGTATGTATGTATGGATGTATGTACTATGTATGTATGGATGTATGTACTATGTATGTATGTATGTATGTACTATGTATGTATGTATGAATGTATGTATATATGCATACATGTGTATGTATGCAAGTATGCATTATGTATGCATGTATGTGTATGCATGTATGCATGCACTGATGTGTGTATGTAGGTACGTAAGCATGCATGAATGTATGTATGTATACATCTATGCATCTATGTGTATGTATGTATGTATATATCTATGCATGTATGCATGTATGTATCTATGGATGGATGTATGCATGTATGCATGCATGGTAGTGTAATGTACACTTTTGTAAGGATGAATGTTAGATGTCAGTCAGTCCTTGGCTAAGCAGAGGTAAGCAATTAAGCAATATGCATATGCTATTTGATACATTGTTGTGGATATGCATATTCAGGGCTAATTCTGAGTCAGTATTTAGATATTTAATATCATTTATCAGACAGCATTCACTGTTCTCTGCCCTGAACCAGGTTGAACTTTCTCGTAGACATTGGTGGTGGTCTTGGCCTCTTAGTCCCTCTGACCTGACCTGAACTGACCTGACTCAGAAGGACCCAAAAGATGAAGTATGGGTCAAAAAGGTCATATTTCTATACTGTGGAAAGAAGATATGCAGAAGTAGTCACACAGAGAAGAGTTACAAAAGGTCCTTCCGTTGCTGTCAATCTTTCTGTCTGTCCGCGCTTTCAGACAACTGTCAGACCTTTCAGACAACTGTCGGTCCTTTCAGACAACTGTCAGTCTTTCAGACAACTGTCAGTCCTTTCAGACAACTGTCAGTCCTTTCAGACAACTGTCAGTCTTTCAGACAACTGTCAGTCTTTCAGACAACCGTCAGTCCTTTCAGACAACTGTCAGTCTTTCAGACAACTGTCAGTCTTTCAGACAACTGTCAGTACTTTCAGACAACTGTCAGTCCTTTCTGACAACTGTCAGTCCTTTCAGACAACTGTCAGTCCTTTCTGACAACTGTCAGTGCGTTCTGACGGCTTACTGTACCTGAGAAGTTTCAATGCAGGCATGTAAACAAATGTATTACCTTCACCTTTCACTCTTTCTGACAACTACCAGTACTTTCAATGCCTGCTGACAACCACAAATACAAATACTTACTCAAAACTTCAAGTACACACTGACAAGTACTAGTACTTACTTACACGAATGAAATGTTTCTAAAGACCTCAATATACCACTGCTGACAAAAAAGTGCCAGTACTTACCGCCAACTGCAAGTACTTACTGCCAACTGCAAGTACTTGTTGACAACTGCAAGTACTCACCGACAACCTCGAATACTTACCAATAATTGCAAGTACTTTCTAACAACAAACCTACAGTCCTCAATATACCATTGCTTACAGAAAAGGCCAGGTACTCACTGAATACTTCAAGTACTTAAAGAAAAATAGGTCAGTACTTACCAACAACCATCAGCGTGAACTCGAAGCCCTTCTTGACGGACTTTCGGTGGACCTGATTGGGGAGATTGGCAAACCCCACGTAACCGGGTAACTCGGGATTCATGAACTGTCAACATAGGAACAATTACACCATAAACTCGAGTTTAGGAAAACTAATAACTCATAATGATAATTAATTAATTACTTAATCTGCACCTCAGATTTGCATTTCTGTGTGACCTTGCACACGTCAAACTCTTCATAATAACAGCAACAGCAAGGTCCATACATAGGGACGTTAAATGGCGTGGCGCCCATTCAAACGGGCAGCGTTGGTGAAGGATCTCCCCCCGACCAATTCATTGAAAAATGAGCAGGGTCGAGGCCATACGGTCGCTATAGAAAACCGCGTGCATTTACATTTACATTTTACAAATATTAGGTTGTGCTTAGACACCTTTAAATCGTATTTTCACGAAGCTATAAACCTCGGGCTAGCACGGTCCGTACATGGGTGAAGGATCTCACCCTATCAATTCATTGAAAAATGAGCAGGGTCGAGGCCATACGATCGTTATAGAAAATCGTGTACATTTAAATTTACCAATTCACGACTGTAGCGCGTTAACATTACTCTGGAATTAGCACCCATTCTGCATTAAACTCTAGTCAAATCTGTGCTTGTGAAAACTGCTGGTTCTGGAATTGCTGCATCTGTGTAGACTCTGTTAGAGCGACTCTGGAACAACTGTATCTCTATAAACTCCCGTCTGCTGTGAGAAGCATTTAGGGGTTCGTGCTTCATTATTAGCGGGTTAAACGTCGCAAGGGTTCGTTACGGCAACAGTTGTTCAAACGCAAAACGATCAGTCAGAAAAGTCATTAGCTGACGATTAGCGTCAGGGAAAAGGCGGTTACGTCACTGTTTAATGGCCTCCGCTAATTGGACGAGCAAAAATTTTAAGTGCCGTCGAATTGGGGCCCCTTGATGCTGCGGGGCCCCTAGGACCGTACCTAGTCTGTCTGTGGGGTAATCCGGGTCTTAATACATACTTACATACATACAAAACATACATACAAACATACATACCTAAATGCATACACACATTCAATTCATTCACATATACATATATACATACATACAAACATACATACACACATACATACATGCATACATACATATATACATGTATACATGCAAGCAAACACATACATTCATACATATTTACATTCATTCATACAAACATACATAAATACATCCATATATTCAATTCATTCATACATACATACACATACATGCAAACAAACATACATACTTACATTCAATTCATTCATATATACATAGATACAAACATACATACATACATTCACACATACATACAAACATATACTGGTACTACATGAGTTGGGTGGGGTGTGTATAGAATGGTGAGAATGGGGATCATTGACAAAAACCCAGACTAAGTGGCCTCACATTCGGGGAAAATCACTTTCTCAGGGCAGCAGCACCTCTCCCACCCGATAAGAGGACAAGGGGCAGAAGGAGAAGAGGAGGGAAGAAATACAAGAAAGGGAGCTGCACCCATACTGACCCTAACAAGGTTATCTTATCAGCTCTGAATGACCACTGGTCACCCACTGATAAGACATTGCAACCCAATATGGACAGACAGACACACACAGGCAGAGGTTACTGACCACTGACAGACAGACAGACACACACACACAGACAGAGGTTACTGACCACTGACAGACAGACAGACACACACACACAAACAGAGGTCACCGACCACTGATAGACAGACAGACAGACACACAGACAGAGGTCACCGACCACTGACAGACAGACAGCCACACACACAGACAGAGGTCACCGACCACTGATAGACAGACAGACAGACACACATACACAGACAGAGGTCACCGACCATTGATAGACAGACAGACAGACACACATACACAGACAGAGGTCACCGACCACTGACAGACAGACAGACACACACAAACACAAACAGAGGTCACCGACCACTGATAGACAGACAGACAGACACACAGACAGAGGTCACCGACCACTGATAGACAGACAGACAGACACACAGACAGAGGTCACCGACCACTGACAGACAGACAGCCACACACACAGACAGAGGTCACAGACCACTGATAGACAGACAGACAGACACACATACACAGACAGAGGTCACCGACCATTGATAGACAGACAGACAGACACACATACACAGACAGAGGTCACCGACCACTGACAGACAGACAGACACACACAAACACAAACAGAGGTCACCGACCACTGACAGACAGACAGACAGACAGATAAGGAAGTGCTGTCCAAATACTGCCACACAAATGCAAACATGGATATAACGTGAGACAAGGAGACAAAGGAAAGGAGGCCGAGGGATCTGGCTACGGTTTGTTTAGAGTAGTTTACGGATGCTTAGACGGGACAGGTTATCAGGCAGATGATTAATACCAGCATCTCTACCCAAGAAACTGGCTGAGTAACCGTCGTTGTCTGGTCCGCATCTGCTCCTCTAGCTTCTTCACTCTGTCTGTCTGGCCACCTGTCTGCATGTCTGTCTGCCTCAACCTCTGTCAGTCTGAAACACTGTCTGTCTGCATGTCTGTCTGTATCAACCTCTGTCTGTCTGCATGTCTGTCTGTCTCAACCTCTGTCTGTCGGTGTATCTGTCTGTCTGCCTCAACCTCTGTCTGTCTGTCTCAACCTTTGTCTGTCTGTCTCAACCTTTGTCTGTCTGTCTGTCTCAACCTCTGTCTGTCGGTGTATCTGTCTGTCTGCCTCAACCTCTGTCTGTCTGTCTCAACCTTTGTCTGTCTGTCTCAACCTTTGTCTGTCTGTCTGTCTCAACCTCTGTCTGTCGGTGTATCTGTCTGTCTGCCTCAACCTCTGTCTGTCTGTCTCAACCTTTGTCTGTCTGTCCGTCTGAATCTGTTTTGTTATTCCTCTGCGTCCAACTGTCTGCCTGTCTGCCTCGGTGGATCTGTCTGTTGGTATGTTTGGAACTCTCTGGCTGTCAATCCCTCTGCCTGTCCGTTTACTTACATCTCTCTGTCTGTCTACGTGGACCTGTATGTCTGTCTGTCAGAATCTGTTGGGCTTTTCCTCCCATCCACCTGCCTATCTGTCTGTCTGACAGTCTCTGGTCCCTTTCAATCTTCCCTCAACCTCCCAATTGTACTCTCATTCACTCCAACTCAATCTGTCTGTCCATCTGTCAGCCAATGTCTCCCGTATCCTAGATATACCAGAGACAGACAGACACACAGACACACACACAGACACACACATAGACACACACAGACACACACACAGAAACACAATGACACACAGAAACAAGGAGGCATAAGAACAGCCAAACAGATACTGACAGCCGGACAGACAGAAGGCAAGAACCTCTCTCACTCTCCCTCACTGCTTCCAGCCCTTTCTCAACCTCTCCCTCTCCTCCCCTCCATCCCTTTCCCTTTCCCTCTCCTTTTCTCTTCCCTCGTCCATGACTTAGCAAACAACAAGGAACATTGTTTAACTCCAGGACCCCCCCCTCTGGCCCAGACCAAATCTAAATGCACTGAGACCCCAGATTAAGATAGATTTTGAAACGTCCCCAACAAACGCAAAGCAGAACTTTTATAAATTTCCAATGTAACTTTTCCACTGGCGAAAAAGAAACCTTTTTAAGCGAGTTTAGCAAACTCAGACTGACAAAGTGACAAAAACCACTTGTTAGGAGATGTCTTACGCCCCAAAGGGCAGGCAAAAGGACACAATCAACAGAGATGTCTGGTAAAAAGCAGAGATTATTGTGGCCTCAAATGAAAGTCTGGTACTAGCAGAAATTTTGTAACCTCAACAGGAATGCCTGGCACATATCAGACACTAGTATGATCAGATGGTTCTTTAGTTATTCGACAGTCAAAAACACATCAAGAGAGGCCAATATTCAGTCATTTGAGTTAGCATCATAAAATGTCTGATGAGGCATTACCTTCATTAATTTATGGACAGAAAAGGTGCAAAAAGGCACAGGCAATTCCAAATCACCAGTCATAAGATTTATTGTGGCCATTTGAGCACCACAGCTAGAAACATTCTCTTCCTACATTAAGAAATTTGTGATGAATGAATGATATGTCACCCAACCGTGTGTGTGTGTGTATGTGTGTGTAAGTGTGTGTGTAGGTGCGTGTGTGTGTAGGTGTGCGTGGGTGTGTGTGTGTAGGTGTGTGCACACTTTGAAAGAGCCTAAACTAAATGTGGAGCATGGTAGCTTGTTGATTAGAGCGCTAGGCTTGTAATGCGAAGAGTATGGGTTCAAGCCTCCCCTAAGATGGTTACTGTGTAGGGACCTTGAACCAGTCCTTCATTCACGGTTGCTCAGCGCCATCAACTGATGCTTAGTCATTAGATAACGGCGCCTACGATTCCTCGCTCACCCAATGGACATATGGCATGTCATCAAATGCATTACTTACTTACTTATGTAAGCATGCAGTGATAACTAGAAGTCACCACTTGTGGGCTCTCACAGACACGTAGCGTCCGACCAAGAGACCCACTCGGGGTTGACAGTTGACACCATTTTCTAAGCAGTGGCGGCTCCAGGATTGCTTGCTTGGGGGGGGGGGGAAAGCATTTTCTGAGGGGTGCCACATTCTGGCAGTCCACCATGCGCAGATCTGGTCTGGGGGCGCTGGCATATAACCAACAGATTACCATCAGTGGCTTTAAATGGATATATAGAGGGAACGAGGAGCAGAGGAAGACAACAGAAGACATGGATGGACAACATAAGAGAAGACCTGGAGGGAATGAAAATAAGCTTGAGAGAGGCAAGGGACAAGATCAGAGACAGAGAACAGTGGAGATGACAGGTTGAGGACTCATCGTCGGCGGTGGCCTGATGGAGGAGAAGCAAAGAAGAAGACAAGAAGAAAGCTGGCATATAACCAAGAGAGGCGAGGCAAACCCACAGCTAAACAGGCCACTGGTTTGGAGAATAAACTAGCGTCTTAGCTCTGAATGCCTTTATAGGACCGTACTATTAATGGGATTATTGTCCTCTGGGTAAATCTGCCAGTTTCTCTTTTCCTCTGCACCTCTGTGCCAATCATAAGCCGTGTGGGAAACAGACTCTTCGAAACTGAAAACAGGACTTTTCAAATTATCTGACTTGTTCTATATTCGTCCTCCACTCGGATCTGACGTCTGAAGTTCTGAAACTGTGCAAAACAGTTCAATCAACTGGGGCAACGTGGAAATGATAAGTGATGAGCTCTCAGTTCGGGATGGGTAACTGACTCTGAGATCTGCGGGGAGGCATCTATGAGGTATGGTAAGTAGACAATGCCATTACACTATGCCTCGATATGTTGACTGGCTGGCTGATCGACTGACATACTTACTCATTTACTGATTAAACTGCACACAAAGGCGGATAGACAGACACCCAGACAGACAAGCGGACAGAAACGGATTATAAAAGCTGACAAGCTGCAAATCGTAATCTAGAAAATTTCTAAAGCGCTACTGAAAAAAGCTAGGCGCAGGGCACCATCTTATTCACGAGCGCTGCGTCAAATCAGAGGGGTTGTCATGGGAAGAACAAGGTCCGGTTGAAAACTACAGTTGCAAACTACATCCCCTCTATCAGCTATGAGCTAATCGTATAACTTCTATGGCGCTTTATCTAAACATAAGAACAGAATCAGCATCAAACTCATACAAAGTTTAAAACATAAACAAACCCGGATCTTGCTAATTATCACCCAACCTCATTCAAGGATACGGGAAACATACAGAAAACGACCTACCTGTCGCGCTTCTGTACCCATTTAGAACCGATCTTGACGCAGAAAATTAACTTCGCTCTAAAGAAACTTTTCCAGTTCAAGTTTTCTCGCAAGAAGAGTATTTTCGAGGGAAATGTCCTCGAATAATTTTTGTATACCCCGCCTCCTTCCGCACTGCGAGCCGAGCACAAGCTCAACCGGATTTTTAAAAATTTCGTCCTGGATGGACAGCTTGCAATTTTGTCGACGCTGCCATCTGGTGAAAAAATCAACCACGCCACCTTGTGATAAGCAAATAAAGCTATTAAATACGCCAGTTTCTAAAACATGACGAGTTATCAGACATCGAATTGTATTCGTTGAAACAAAGTGTGCTTCCCCCATCTATTAAATGCTATAAAAGTCATTAGACTATAACTGTATTTCTTCCTCAATAATCGTCTCAAATTATGAAACACTGCCTAATGGATGACGAATTAAGCCAAACTAATTAATCGCAATCGTATCGTAATCTAAGTCTCGGCAACCAGCTTTTTCACAGGCGTTCAGTCAACACAAAATCGATAGGCAAGAAGAATTCAATTCTAGGGCGAGATCCTAGAGTCAGGCAGGCAGTCAGAAAGCTACGGTGGTGGTGTTTGGAATTAAGGGTAGTCCATAAGGGACTTTTACATTATGACCAACTTTAGAATCCTCCCTCCCTTTTCTGCATTTGGCATCATTACCCTATCCCACCCCTTTTGTGCTGCACTCCCACGTAGAACTAAGGCCTAAATTAGGCTACCCTGTCGATTTGCAGGGCTAACTGTACTACGGAGTGGGGCACTTTTAAACTGTCGCGTCCAGTAAAGGGATTCAAATTAGATCCAACACTTTATAGAGGGACTTAACTGAATTCCTTCCCCTTTTGCGGATGTCCTTTATGGACGACCCCCAGTGGAATCAAATCATCCCATTCACCTGCATTGCTAATAAATTTGGCCTAAATTACAGACCAGGATTCAAACCCCGGCTGGAGTATCAAAATATTAAGGCAGTTCACTGCGCCACTAATGTAATCTGACTTCTATAGCGCCTTTATAACGCTCAAGGCATCAATCAGTGGTGCCACCCTAGGAACACACCTTTGGTCAGACTATACAGGTAGAAAAGGCGCCATGTGTGTGTGTGTTTGAGTGTGTGTGTGTTCAGATAAACATACAAGTACCCACCTTTTTCACCGAACACTGCTCCCTTCTGCCAGGACTGAGCCAAAGTCATTTCTTGCAGAGTTCTTTAACTGGTGCTATATAAATCAATTTAGTTGCCCAACATTAAGAACACTGCTACCTGGTTCTGAGACATATCAAATGACCGTGGCAACAAGAAAAGGCAGGAGGCAACGAGTCATAGAGAATACTGCACATTTTTGAAGCATAATAAGATATTTTAAAATATTTGAATAAACCCACAAGAAAGAGGACAACACAAGAGGATATAGAGAATATCACCAGGAAGAGAAGACTGAAATGGATTGGATAAAGACAGAAGATCCAATCACGTGATGAATTGGATCTCTGAACGGAAAAAAGGGGTAGGGAAGACCAAGAAAGAACTGGACAGAGACCATCAGAGACGACCCCGAGATGTTTCGAGATGTAAAAGTAAATGTTGGTTTTCTAGAGCGACCGTATGGCCTCGACCCTGCTCAGTTTTCAATGAATTTATTGGGTGAGATCCTTCACCATTTGAATGGGCGCAACGCCATTTAAGGTCCCAATGTACGGACCGTGCTTCCTTGAGAATCAAATCTCTTAAATAAGTTACAACCTTTGGTAAAAATAAGCCTTTTGAATTGTGATAAAGGCGCCACAGAAGTCATTAGATTAGATTAGATTAGATTAGATCTGTTTCAGTCTTGATTCAGGTTGGGGCGCCACTTGTTAGCGAACATTGTCAGTCGGAGTGCGTCGAATTTTGAAAGTCCAAAGTCTTCGACAAGAATGGACCGATCCAGTTCCAGCAGCATTCGTCCGTCCACAGTCATTCGCTGGAAAGACGGAACAAAATCGTGCAGGCTGAGCAGTTCCAGACATCGAGAGACCCCATCAACGCTCAGCTGTGACACATCCAGGTTCTCTGGAACGTCTTCGAGGCTCTGCCAGTCAGATGTGCTGATGGACTGCGATCGGTTGAGGATTGGAGGGCGCTGGGAGTTTGTGGGTGGATCCAAGGTTCTTGAGCTCATTGGCTTCAATCCAGCTTTCGATTGGAGATCGGACGAGTGATTTGGAGTCGGTTCGTGGTTTTCGGATTTTCTCGGGAGTGGGATAGTTCTGGGTGTTGTTCGCAACTGGCTAAGTTCTTCCTCATCGAGACTCCGACCAGGTTTCAACAACCGACTCATATTCGCGTTGTTTGGACGGGTTGAGGCAGGTGGAAGAGTCGAACTTGACTTTGGCGATGGTGTCATGTTCGACTTTGGTGGTGGAGGAGGAGACATGTTTGATTTTGTCGGAGTCATGCTTGACATCGGTGGAAGAGTCATGCTTTTCTTTGGTGGAAGAGGAGGAACTGACGGCGCCAAGAGACTCGTACTCGACATTGAAAGCGTTGTGTTTGACTTTGGCGGAAGAGTCGCGCTCGACTTTGACTGCATCAGCGTCAGGCCCCTCCTGTCAACCGTCCTGTTGATAAATTGGGTAGACATCTGCGGTGGTCCGAGGTTCCCCAGTCTAGTTGCTTTTGCAAAAGCCTGTCGTGGGACTCTTGCTCCAGGACCTGGAATTTGGGGAAGTGCGACTGGCTGGATGCAGACCTTGATTGGGTTTCGTGCCACAGTGTAGCACTTCTTTGTAGGTCGTGTTGACTGGGGCAGCTGCCACATGCAGATGTCCTTCTCCTCCTCAAGGTCACCTTCAGTGTCGTACGTGTGGGCCGTGAACTTGAGAGGACTGATGTACTCGTAGTCCCCGCCCGGAGATTCGTGAAAGATGAGAATCTCTGAAATGGAAAAACCTCGTCTGTTGTATTTATATAGTGCCACTATCAAATTAGGAAACAGCTACGTAGCTGGATATTTATACAGTGTCTTCTAAGAAACTCTTAAAGACGCTATATCATCTAATTCCTGCTGAAAATTCCTGCTCGATCGCTACGTTCCACTCAAGAAATATTCTGAGCTTTTCTCAAGTCATACATTGTTAGAACTGTTACTTTAAAGATCTTAAAATGCACTTTGTAAAGTATACACATTCATGTTACCCTAGTTTAGTTCACAGTACCTTATCTTACCATACTGTACTTCAGCTGACCTTACATTATTACCTCATCGGACCTTACCTGACCTTACATTATTATCTCATCTGACCTTACCTGACCTTACATTATTATCTCATCTGACCTTACCTGACCTTACATTATTATCTCATCTGACCTTACCTGACCTTACATTATTATCTCATCTGACCTTACCTGACCTTACATTATTACCTGACCTGACCTTACCTGACCTTACCTGACCATACATTATTACTTCATGTTACATTACCTTAACTTACATTATTACCTGACCTGACCTTACCTGACCTTACCTGACCATACATTATTACTTCATGTTACATTACCTTAACTTACATTATTACCTGACCTGACCTTACCTGACCATACATTATTACTTCATGTTACATTACCTTAACTTACATTATTACCTGACCTGACCTGACCTGACCTTACCTGACCATACATTATTACTTCATGTTACATTACCTTAACTTACATTATTACCTGACCTGACCTTACCTGACCTTACCTGACCATACATTATTATTTCATGTTACATTACCTTAACTTACATTATTACCTGACCTGACCTAGTTATCATTCCGTTACCTTGGCGAGGTGTGATGTGTCCGCTTTCGAGGTTCCTGCTGATCTCCGCCAGGTCCTTGATCCACCATTCGAAGCGATCTCCTCTGCCGTCGTAGACAAATCCCTCGGCCACTTCCATCCGGATCGGAACGTATGCTGGAATCCCAATCACCAGCGGATGAATTTCGTCTGCAAGCAACAGAAAACCCAACCACATTGGACTTAAAGGCTCAACATAAACACACAGATGATTACACACCTACATACACATACAACCAGGTGATGTGAAAGTCAATTAGGGTGTGACATACATACATACATTCACACACATTACATACATGCATACATATACCCATCATACATATACCCATAAATCCATCCATCCATCCATCCACTCATCCACCCACCCACCCACCCATCCATCCAACCATCCATTAAAACCAATTAATCCACCCACCCACCCACCCACCCACCCACCCACATACATACATACATACATACATACATACATACATACATATATATATATATATACATATATATATATATGGGGCACAGTAGTCGACTGGATGGGGCACTCAACCTGTAGCTTGTCTCCTCCCCTGAGACGGTTACTGTGTAGGAACCTGGAGCAAGTTCTTCACTCACAATTGCTCAGCGCCACTGATTGATATTTAGTCAATAATGATAATAGTAGTCGCTGGTTGACTGGCAATTGCTGCATCAGTCAAAGAATCAGTCATAATCGTAAATTTGTAAACACGGGATTTCTACAGCATTCAAAGAAAGCCAAGACAAGGAAACCAGCTTATTCACAGGTGCTCAGTCAAAATAAAACTTATTGGCAGGCAAGGTCAGACTCATTCCAGGTCAAGATCGAAGAGTCAGGCAGGTAGCCAGTCAGATGGATATGGTGGATGGTGTTTGGAATTGACCCGGAGAGTGAGGTGAGGGGAAGAGGAAGAATCGGGATAGGATTTGTGGAAGAGGATTGTTTTCAGTTTCTAGTGAAAGACCTGTGAAGAGCTTGCAAGGGGTGAAGTCATTCAGTCACTTCTATAGTCACATAATCAGCTGACAATAAATAAATAAATAAATCAATCAATCACCTAATTAAGACTTACTGAATGAATGAATGACAGACTGAAAATTTGATATGCGGTAAGTAGTATGAATAAACGATTGATCGCCTGAATGAATGCACACTGACTGACTCACTGACTGAATGAGTGATTGGCTAAATGAATGCACTGACTGCCTGACTCACTGACCGACTGACTGACCGACTGACTGACTGATCGACTGACCGACTGACTGACTAACTAACCAAATGAATGCACTGACGGGCTGAATGCTTGAACGATTGATCAACTAAATGAATGGTTGACTGAAAGAATGATTGAATGAATGACTGAATGAGTGACTGAATGAATGAATGATTGACTACAAGACAAGTAGTTCTTACGTTTGACGATGGAGTGACACAGCAAATACTTCTCCGAGTACTTTTCGATCACTTCCATTTCTCCGAACTGATCGAAGCTTCCGTTGTCAGCTCCGAAGTTGAACGGAACATGGACATCGTCCTTGAATCGGATCCTCTGACCGCGGAAGTCTCCATCAATGATTGAACTCATCGGAAGTGCTGACCCAGCTGCACCAACATCAATCAATCCACCATATTGCAATGTAGTATTTTAATACAATAAAACACAACACAAAACTGAATCCGGGCAAGAGGAAATACCAACCACAAACTACAATACAATCGTTTCGTAATTGTAATCGTAAACTCGAGATTTCTACAGCGCACAACGAAAGCTAAGTCACGACAACCAGCTTATTCACAGGTGCTTAGTCAAAAAAAAATCGACAGGCAGGAAGGGTTCTGTTCCAGGTCAAGATCCAAGAGTCAGGCAGCAGACAGTCAGACGGCTATGGTGGATGGTGTTTGGATGCAACAAAACTCCTCTGCCACAAATCCTACCTCTCTTCTACAAATTCTATCTTGATTCTTCCTCTTTCCATTCTTCTTCTTCTTTATGTTCTCTGCCCCTCGGCAAGTTCGTATGTCCAATGACGCCATCTTTCTCTGTTCTGTGCCTCTCTCTTCAGTCCACTGTATCCCTCCTCTTTCATCATCCAGTCCAGTAGCATTGCTCTTGGTCTGCCACGTGTTCTTTTTCCCTCTATTCTTCCCTCGATGATGTCTTTTAATAGGGTGTCCCCTCTCAGGATGTGGCCGATCCATTTTCTCTGTCGTCCGCGTATAGTGCCTATCAAGGATCTTTTTTCCTCCACCAGCTGCAATATTTCTTCATTGGTTCTTCGCTCCCTCCAGCTGACTCTCTCCATTTTACGCCATATCCTCTTTCCATTATTTCTCCCAAAACTCCAGTTCTAAACACCATCCACTGCAGCCATCTTACTGCCTGCTTGCCTTTCTGATCCTTGGATCTCGACCTGGAACCGAACCTGACCCTTGGATCTCGTCCTGGAACCGAACCTGATCCTTGGATCTCGACCTGGAACCGAACATGACCCTTGAATCTGCCAAGTACAAACCAAATCCCGTAAGTAAGTAAGTAGTCCTTTATCCGATTAGTAGTCAGCTTCTTGGCAGACTAGCAATGTGGTAAGAGAAGCATTCGTACTTGGCTTTCCATTGACAATTCCCTGGAATGGAACAGGATAATCGACAGGAATGCTGACATAGCGATTCAAAGCGGCTTTTGCGACAACCTTATCCTGTTTCTGGATGTCGAAGATAAAGTAGACCTAGGAACAGAAATGCCACAACACTCTGATCAAATCTAATCTGGAAACTTATACAGATTGATTAGCTTATTGTACTGGATTTGATTACTTTTTTGTGTTACATTAGCTTCTGAGAGGTACATAAAAGGTGCTACATAAATGTAAAGATATCCCGCATTAGATTAGATTAGCTTATAGCATTAGTCAGATCAGCTTACTGCATTAGATTAGCTTGTTGCACCAGATTAGATTATTGGACTAGATTAGATTAGCTTATTGCACTAGCTTAGATTATTGGACAAGACTAGATTATTGGACAACATTAGATTATATGGCTAGACTAGATTATTGGACAAGATTAGATTATATGGCTAGACTAGATTATTGGACAACATTAGATTATATGGCTAGACTAGATTATTGGACAAGATTAGATTATATGGCTAGACTAGATTATTGGACAACATTAGATTATATGGCTAGACTAGATTATTGGACAAGATTAGATTATATGGCTAGACTAGATTATTGGACAAGATTAGATTATTGGACATGATTAGATTATTGGACAATATTAGATTATAGGGCTAGACTAGATTATTGGACAAGATTAGATTATATGGCTAGACTAGATTATTGGACAAGATTAGATTATATGGCTAGACTAGATTATTGGACAAGATTAGATTATATGGCTAGACTAGATTATTGGACAAGATTAGATTATATGGCTAGACTAGATTATTGGACAACATTAGATTATATGGCTAGACTAGATTATTGGACAAGATTAGATTATATGGCTAGACTAGATTATTGGACAAGATTAGATTATTGGACATGATTAGATTATTGGACAATATTAGATTATAGGGCTAGACTAGATTATTGGACAACATTAGATTATTGGACATGATTAGATTATTGGACTAGATTAGATTATTGGACAACATTAGATTATATGGCTAGACTAGATTATTGGACAAGATTAGATTATATGGCTAGACTAGATTATTGGACAAGATTAGATTATTGGACATGATTAGATTATTGGACAACATTAGATTATAGGGCTAGACTAGATTATTGGACAAGATTAGATTATATGGCTAGACTAGATTATTGGACAAGATTAGATTATTGGACATGATTAGATTATTGGACAATATTAGATTATAGGGCTAGACTAGATTATTGGACAACATTAGATTATTGGACATGATTAGATTATTGGACTAGATTAGATTATTGGACAACATTAGATTATATGGCTAGACTAGATTATTGGACAAGATTAGATTATATGGCTAGACTAGATTATTGGACAAGATTAGATTATTGGACATGATTAGATTATTGGACAACATTAGATTATAGGGCTAGACTAGATTATTGGACAAGATTAGATTATATGGCTAGACTAGATTATTGGACAAGATTAGATTATTGGACATGATTAGATTATTGGACAATATTAGATTATAGGGCTAGACTAGATTATTGGACAACATTAGATTATTGGACATGATTAGATTATTGGACTAGATTAGATTATTGGACAACATTAGATTATTGGACATGATTAGATTATTGGACTAGATTAGATTACTGGACAAGATTAGAATACTGGATTAGATTAGATTAGCTTATTGAATTAGAATAGATTAACTTACTTCACTTAATTATCCCACTGCATTAGACAAGATTCATTCAGATTAGATGATTTCATTCAGACGCAGACTGAGTGGGATATCGAAGCAATCATCGATTGATCTCTTGTGTACAATGATAACGGCGCTATAGAAGTCAACAGCTAAAAACTGAGACTTACCTCATCTGAAGCGAACTCGTGCATTCCGTCTCTTCCGGAATATCCTTCGCTGACGATCGCCAGGACCGGAAGTTGGTTCTGGAAGACCTCGACGACCTCTCGAAGGCTGTGGTCCCTCTCGGACCAGACGAAGAGATCACGCAGTGCTGCCATCTGTTGGTCCAAGTCCGCACGACCTAATGATTTGACATTGAGCAAAATTAAAGCGACATCCTTAAGAAATCCAAAATGCAAACTCGGACTTAGTATACTCCAAGCAAAATACACCTCAACCTCATTATAATCGTAAGCTAGAGATTTCTACAGCGCCCAACGAAAGCCAAGTCACAGGAAACAGCTTATTCACAGGCGCTCAGTCAAAACAAATCGATAGGCAAGAAGGGTTCGGTTCCAGGTCAAGATCCAAATGTCAGGCAGGCAGGCAGGCAGGCGGACGGCTATGGTGGATGGCGTTTGGAATTGAACCAGAAAGTGAGATAAGGGGAAGAGGCAGCAAGTAAAGTAAAGCTCCTGTGTCCCATGAGGAATGCAGGGGAGGCGCTCATTTCCTTTTCTTGGCCCTTGAGCCGGCAATGGACGAATCCCAAGGTCCTGGACACGGGACCAATGCAACACAGGACTTGCCGTTTACTTCCCAGCTTACGCTGATACCAAATTCTACAGCTTCTTGACACAGGCACGGTGTGTGCACACAACTTGCCCAGGGTCGTTACATGGAATCGAACCCCAAACTACATCATCATTGGCCAAGCATGTTCCTGATAGGCAACTAATCATCTACACTACTTGGCTAGTAATATAACTCTGTTAAAACCAGACTTTATATAGCAACTTTAGAAGGTTCAAAACAGACAGCAAAACGTAGATAAAATTTTTTTTTAAATATGCTGAATCAATCTACTGCCATGTTTTTCCCTCCAATCCCACCAATGCTGACAGCAACGGGTTTTATTCTCATACATTACATTACTTTATAGAACCTCACATCATGGCAATCTCACAGATCTAAGCAAGTAGCAACACTAGTAGTAGCTACAGAATGCTAACAAACCTAATCATATTAATATAATAATACTGCAATAACATTAAAAATAACAAAACATACTAATAACTTCTGCACTTTGGTCTCCTCGTTGCCGGGCCCTAGCACCTTTCGCTCGGCCACTCAGGATCTCCTGTTTGTCCCTCGAATGCGCACCGCTGCGGCCAAGTCCAGGAGCTTTGCCTACGTTGGTCCCACTTGCTGAAATCGTCTCCCTTGAGAATTGCGACTTGAGCTCCTTTCTCTCCCCCTCTCAGTGTTCCGCAGGCGCCTGAAGACTGTACTGTTCAACAGTGATTTTACTTTTTCGGGTCGGAAGCACCTCTGTTGAGTTTATTTTCTAAGAGCCGCTTTATAAATCTCAAATTACAATCACAATAACAATAAGTAATAATAATAATAATAACAATAATGTCAATAATAATATTGACATCATTACCTTAACTTACATTATCACCCAATTATTGTTCTGTTACCAATACTAGGTGTCTATTTTAAAGGTTCCTTTTATTATATAACATAATAATCATTAAGGTGTCCACTTTAAAGGTTCCTTTTATTATATAAAATAATAATCATTACCTTAACTTACCTTATTACCTGACCTAATTATTCGTTCTTCCTGAATTCATTATAATTATTATTGTCACTTTGACTAGGTGTCAACTTTCAAGGTTCCTTTTATTATACAAAATAATAATTATTATTATAATTATAAAAACAATAGTAATAACTTAGATTAAAACTAACCACTTTTGGTCCCAGCATAAGAAGGAACAAGAAGTGCAGGGTCATCCACTGCAAAAAGAAAGACCATCAAGCAAACCGGATACAAAAACCTAACCATATACAAATGTTTCTAAGCCTACTTGGCTGGCTTACGAACAGCTGACCCTGGCTCTAACCTCCGTCACGCTCTAGTGACGACCTGAGCCTGGCAAAGAATGAGTCACCTGCTTAAGAAGAACTGAGCACAAAGCAATACTTGTGCATCGTGTCTACTTTTTGTAGACACTACGTACTGTGGCAGGAATGCCACACTCTGTTGTAAATTACTCAGGAGTTTATGTAGCGCCATAACACCTGTGCATTTCTTGACAGACGATGCTAGTGGGGTTAGAATTGTCCTTGACATAAAATGCCTAGCACATCAAGAACCTTAGAAGCAGACACTGCTGTATGTGTGTGCATGCATCCAGACACTTAATATAGTGCATTTAAGAGCCACACAAAAGGCTGACACTGTGATGTGCAAGTTTATTAAGAAAAGAACGTCCATTAAATTCATTTGTACGTAAATAATGCTCAGATAAAAGAAATTGTTACCACTGCCAGTTTCTCGCACACACATAGAGCCCAACCAATGAATTCCCATCCACACTGGTGAGCTCCCACACGCATGTAGAGTCCAACCAAAACTAATTAAGTACTGATTATGTATTACGACTGATTAAGTATACTCAAACTGATTAAGTAATAGGCCAATTAAGTACCAAAGTGCATTAAGTTACAAAACCAATTAAGTACCAAAATGATCAAGTATTCAGACTGAACAGGTACAAAGCCAATTAATTCCCTAAACCGGTTAAGCCCTCAGACTGATCAAGTACCAAGCCAATTAAGTACCCCATCAGTAAGGTTTAAACTTAATCAAAATTTTAAGTGTACCCATCATCCAAATCACTCATAATAGGACTGGCTGCTAGTCTTTTTGGCTGAAGCACACATATGACCAGGCAGTCCCTTCAGGTAACGTTTGCTTCTGTTACTTACTTCTTGTTCCTTTGCCTAAACTTATTTTTCCACAATTCGTTTTATTTTCTTAACTCTAATCTTTTCATTCATAAACTGAGCAGGGTGGAGGCCAAACAGTCGCTACTTAAAAACATGTACATTTACATGGTTCGGGTTCGAGCCTCCTCCCCTCAGATGATTACAGTTAGGGACCTTGAGCAAGTCCTTCTCTCGCAATTGCTCAGCGCCATCGAGTCATGGTTAGTCATTGAATAGTGGTGCTTAATAAATGTAGATATAATAATATTTATGCAAGCACATATATAGCATGTAGAAGTATGCATCAGAAACTCAATATAACACCAAAATTTTGCAGTCACATCAAAACCAATTTCAAATGAGGGTACACTGTACTTAGATCATTTTCTAAAGCTGAAAAACATTGGGGATACGTGACCGGTCTGCCTGATAACATCGTAATGCCGAGATTTCTACAGTGCTCAACAAAAGCCACATCACGGGGACCTGCGCTTATTCACAGGCGCTCAGTCAAAACAAAATCGAGAGTCAAAAGTATTCAGTTCCAGGTCAAGATCCAAAAGTCAGGTAAAGAGACAGCGTGGCAGCTATGGTGGGTGGTGCCTGGGATTGGAGCGAGGGATAAGAGGAAGAAGGGGTGTCAGGGTAGGATCATTCTGTGAAAGAGGAATGTTGAACTGACCCTTGGAAACAAATTAGTGTTATAATAAAGCATGTTAAAACATGACTGTGGCGTATGATTGGGGCAAATGACATTAACAAACTAGAACTGTTCTTGGCAAACATGCTTTTCCAGTTGCAGAACTCCCTCCCTGTGTCTGTACGTTCCGCTCAGTTGCTTCTGTCATTTCATTCTCAACTTAAAACCTGTTTCAAATTGCTTACCCATCGTAGGCTGCCTCTCTGTCCTGTGTACTGACCTTCTGGATATTGACCTGATTGTGGCTTGGCTTTAATGCGCCATCGGTTGATGCCTAGTGCTTTAGACACTGGCGCATTAGAAGTTACTATTTACAATAACCATGTATGAGTGTATGAATCTATAAAAGGAAGCATACATGAATGTACATATCATTATGCTGAATATAAAGCTTTTCAAGGACCTGTCAAACGTGCCATATACCAAAAATATACAAAACAGTATAAAGCACTTAAAGTGTCCGAGGATCAAGAAATATAAATCGGTACAAATCTGTCAATCACAGATCGACAAATCGGACAGAATCTTGGCTCCGGAAGCGACAACGCGCACTCAGAACATAAACAGACGTGTCCGCAGTTCAGGATCACGACCTCTAGCACGTTGCTCAAGCACACGGCACACTGGTTTCCATTCTCGCCGGCAACACCGGTTCCCCGCGCAGCAGCTCGCAGCTCCTCGATGCGTTGCTGGCTTCGCCTGAGCGCCATGTGTCGTCGAACGAACCGAAACAGGACGTAGCCGATGATTCCCGCTCCGATCGTCGCAAACACCCAGAAACAGATGCGGTACGATCGAACCTCCGATCGGATCGAGCGCACTATCTCTGGCCTGCTCAGCGTCGTGACGATGTAACGCTGGCCTCCTTCCGGTGGCTTCAGCACGATCCGCCTTCCGTCAAGGCCAAGCATTCCAAGGCCAACAATGGGGACACCGAGGCCAAGCATCCGTTCCGTTTCTTGGTAACCCTTGGTCCGTTCGCCAAAGAGTCGGTCGAGGCTGCGGGACAGAAAACCGTCCTGCGTTTCGTCGAAACGGTCGTAAGTCACCGGGAGATGGTCGAGAAAGTAATCGGCCGAAAGTGGGTCCATGACCTCGACCTTCAACCGACGAACCGAGCGCGAATCGGGATCAACGATGCAGAACGGACGGACGTTGGCGACATCTTTGATGACACGTCTCACATCACTCCTGAATATTTACAACATCAAAACAGGAATTTTTAGAACATCTGCTCTAATCTAATCTTAGAACTTCTGGAGCACAACCAATGGCACTTAAAAACTGATTCGCAATCCAGTCAATTCCAAAGGCTCGTCCAAGGAGAAAGAAATGCATCCATAGGAGCTGAAACAAGCTGAAAGAGAAACATCTAGAGTCAAAAACATGCATAAATTTTTGTACACTGATGACAACATAGATTGCAACATAGTTGAGCTTTACAAAACAATCGCATATACTATGCATATAAATTTCCAGCAATTTAGGCAAGAACAGCAAAATCTTATTCACTTTATAAGTGCCCACAGAAATGCTATAAAACTATGTACTTACAAACCCCAATTTACCAAAGCCTCAATCTACCCCAATCTACTCAAAAACCAAAATTTACGCCAAGGCCTCAACCTACCCGAATGAACCAAAATATCCCAATTAACCCCAAGGCCTCAATCTGCCCCAGTTAATGCCAAGACCTTGATCAACCTAAATAAACCAAAACACCCCAATTCACCCAAGGCCTCAACCTACCCAAAAAAAAACAATTTATGCCAATACTTCAATCTACCTAAATGAACCCAAATACCCCAATTTACCCTAAGACCTCAAATACCATAATCTAACGAAACAAAGCTCTTCTCACGAACCAGAAGCCCTGTATTCGTCTGGACTTGTGTTCGATAAACACCTCGTGTCTCACAACCCCAACTTCGTCCGTGAAGTGACTTTTCAGAGGGGCAGTCACGCCCCCTGTCGCCTCCGTGACGCCTTCCACACAAGCGTACGGGATGCACTTGGCAGGTGAAACCTCCAGCGCTTCTTTCATGTCATCACCAACTGAATAGCTGACCGCGTTCTGTCGAAGAGACAAACATTGTTTACAGTAGGTAAGGTAAATGGTCTCGTAATTACTTTACAGAAGCAGTAGGAAGAGGAAAAGGGTCCCAAAATTACTTTACAGAAGAAGTAGGAGGAGGAACAGCAGAAATAGGACAAAGTACAAAAGCAGGGAGAAGAGGAAGAGTAGTGGAGGAGGAGTAGAACGAGAAGAAACAGGATGAGGAGTAATGGGAGAAAGAGGAGTATGATTAGGAGCAGAAAGAGGGCAGGGAAAAGAAGGAGTTAATGGAGGAACAGAAGGAAGAAGAACAGTCGAAGGACAAGGAACAGGAGGAGTAAGAGGAGAGGAAGGAGTAAATGGAAGATAACAAGAGGAAGTAAGATGAGAAGAGGAGGAGGAGAAACAGAAGGAAGAGCAGGAGTAAGAGGAGAGGGAGGGGTAACTGGGAGGATTAAGAGAGGAAGGAATTGGAAGAGTAACAAAAGGAGTAAGAGGAGGAACAAGAGGAAGAGGCAGAGAAACAGAAGGAGTAATAGGATTAGGATCATTAAGAGGAGGAGAATAAACAGCAGTCCCTTAAGCCAACCTTGAGTAGCTTGGAATGAACCAACCATGGAATGAAGTGTTGGCGACTTCATTTTCTTAGCCTCTTCATACGAGGGTGGCTGGCCAGTTCTCTCCTCGCTGCCTGATCTTCCCATCAAAAGTGAACGGTCTGTGTATCCAATTTATACCTCCCTAGGGGAGCTAGTGGAACATTAATCTTAAAATATCTTCCTGTCCTGATGGGATTTCAACCCTGGCCTCCAGATATCCTGAACCGAAGCTACATAAATTATTGCATTACACCACGTAAGAATGTAATGTAAAACAGCCAGAAATTACTTACAGCAATGATGCTGGCCTCATCTTCTTTGTCTCGATACGCTTTATAGAAGAGATAAGCGACAGCAACATCGACCCCAATCGCCACTGCCTCCCAGAACATCTCAGACGGCATCTTGCTCAATGCCTACACCTCACAGCCTAACAGACAGACGACAAATCCACAGCTAAAACAATCAGAACATTGCACTGTGCTCTGAACCCACTGACGTGAATGTCTGCCTCTTACTCCTGCACTTCCTTCAGTTGTTTGCTGTGTTATGTAGTATTTAATTGTTTGTAAGTCCACGCCTATGATTCCTCACTCAGACGTTTCGCCTGTGTTAACAAATGCAAACCTTACTTACTTAAAGGCAGAATATATGATGGCTCTGCTAACAACTAATCAAAGACATGTCATGGAACCAAATTCCTGCCAGTTCTATCAGTCACTAAATCCTAAACAGAAACATGTAATTCATATCCAAATCTAACATATATTTGACTGATAAATATCCTAGACAGATTACCAAGCTGTCATTCATATTCGAATACAAAACAGATATGCGTGATAGAGATCCTGTTATCAAGAATGCATGTTTGGGATAAAAGCACCGCGGAGTAAAAAGTTGCAAATCGTTCCATACGACATTTCAATTCAAAACACTTCAGTATAAAACTAATTAAACTACAATGCGACCTAAATATAAAATCATACTTAGGTCGCCAGAAGGGCAATATTGCGCCTACCGCGGCCCTGACAACTTAGGTAAAGGACACATTCCAATTGGAACTGTATATTTTTTATTTGATTCTATTAAACCTCGTGGGCATGCTACGAAAACTACATTCGCACGCACAGCTACAGTTGTTGGTTAATCGTATGGAAATGGTCTGTCTGATTTAAATCAAACTTTCATACATACCACAAAATTTACAGAAACTCGCCGGTACAAGTACTTTCCAGCATCCCACAATACTCCGCTTCAGATGTGTATTAATATAGCTCCTTTATGCTTTAAAAAATAAGTAGCGTATTGAAAAATGGCCATCACAATTAGTTCGTAACATAATATTTCAAACGTGGAAATTATTATATTTCTAAATAAAATGTCTCTTAAGTTTACTTGTGCTTTACTTTTTTGCGTTTATGTCTGTTAGATGATTCACTTTCCCCCACGTTATATTCTTTTCTTTGGCATAATAATACTGTTTTCCAACCTTGCAATATTTAATCAAGTAGCCTGAATTTTATAAATGCTAATAAAAGCTTGAAAGTTACGATAAAATGTGAAGTAATATAAATTTCGACTTGTACACTTTTGTGGTCAATTGAATTTGTCTACCGAAATACCCATAAGCCTCAGCTGCAAAAACTTTTAATGGCCGCGGAGTTCGCATATCTATGTTCGTGGTGAAAAGGTGCTACTTAATTATTTGCATTAATTTGTAAATGAAATCTACTGACAATAATTTAAAATAATAGATCTAATGAAAATAATTTAAACTGGTCCATTCAGATCTGGAGAGTTTATTACTGTATGCGGTGGATTATTAATAATAACCCACTGAGAGATTAATCGCTTAGCTAATCTGTTTCTATGGACGCCGTGCATTTAAACCTGCACGAATAATATTAGACATTGAATACAACTTTACTGTTATATACTTATACTGAAAGTGAAATTTGGTTTAAAAATCACCGTAAAATTAAATACTTGAGTACAGAATTTGATTGTTTTTCTTAACGGACAAACATTTAGGTTGGCGAAGAGCGCGTTGCTAAGACTCTTCAAGGCTCTGTACTAAGGTTCGGGCACCGGCTTGCATACGTCCATATATACATGCATATATATACTTACGTACATTGACTTAATTTCAGCACAGCTGTTGATCTTCTGGAAGTCTTCCAATGGCAACCTCACGACCAAGTTCGCGAAATGTAGCAGCCAAACCAGCATCACAGTCTCAAGGCGACTTGAAAAGAAATGGTGAAATCCAGTATGAAGCTCAGATTTCTTTTGTTTGATATTTTCTTTTACTATTAAATCTAGTAATATTTAGACAGTTATTATTAAATTTCTACTTTGTGTTTGCTGTTCTAACCATGTCATTTATTAGACTGTAGTAACCTTTTTATGACTGGAAATTTTTGGCTGAGAATAAAATTGTTGTTGAAAATTATTTATTTTAGAAATTCTGGTGAGAAACAAAAGAAACGTTCCACATCTAGTCGTCAGTCCCAGAATCATGACTTACAAAGTCATGAGTTGCAAAGTCACAGGTCACTAAGTCAAAAGTTGCAAAGTCATGAGTCTCAAAGACATGAGTCATCATGTCAAAAAGTAAGCAAAAAGCCCAAAAAACTATTTCTTTAAATGGTGCTATATCATTCGAACATCACTATATTGTAAAGTAACATAAAGGAGCTACATAAAAAAGTGTAGCTATGCTAAGCAAAAAATAATAAAAGTAAATTAAAATTTTAATAGTAAAAGCCAAGGCAATACATACAGTACACATTTATATATAAACATGAACAAGCATTAAAATTTATTCACAGGTGGTTTTGGTATTATTCATAAACAATAATTTATGATGTGATATTTCGTTTATGATATCACAATAAATTCATATATTGTTACATTGAAATACAGTATATGCTTTAATGGATTGATAGGGCACACGAGTCAAGCGGTTAGCATGCTGGCCTATCAACCCAGAGTTCAAATCCATGCCAAGGCCAAAAGATTTTTCAAGATTTCTGCTCCACTTGAACCCTACTATGCTGGATGTAAACTGTCGGTGGGAAGATTAGGAGCGAGGGAGAGGACTGGCCACCCACCCTCATATGTATACTGGCCTGGTTAGCTACACTAGTTAACACGTACGTCAAGGCGCCTCACTTGGCCTGACGCACGTCGATGTCACAGTCGTCGCCATGGCATCTCAGCTGGCCTGGTTAGCTCGTTGGTTAAAGCGTACCTCAAGGCCCCTCTATGCGTGATGATGCCAGTTTGCTACCCGATTGTGGTTTATTTAAGAGATTTGAATCTCGGGCTAGCATGGTTTGTATGCGGGGACCTTAAATGGCATGGCACCCATTAAAACAGGCAGTGGTGGTAAAGTCATTGAACAATGAGCAGGGTCAAGGCCATATGGTCGCTATATAAAACCGTGTACATTTACGTTTGTATGCCGGGGCTAAGAAAATTAAGTCGCAAACTCTTAATGAACATGGCTGCCTTTAGGGGTTAGCACTAGGGATGACTCTTCTTCTTGCCATAAGCGCGATGCTCACTGGGCCTACATTAGGCCACAAATTATCACAAAGGGCGCCAAGTAGGCCCACCGTGTGCCCCATGAGCGTCCTGATATAGTGTTATGAAAAACTGTTCCTTTATTTAGAACTCTGGTTGCCTGGAAATCTTAACGTCCGAAGGTCAAAGTTCATTCCAAGAATTATTAAAATCCAACGACAGGTGAGTGTAACTTGTCTCACCTGAGAAACTGATGATGATGTAAATGTGATGTGAATGCAAATCTCTAAAACATCTCAGCGCCACACAAAGGCCGCACCAACTTATCTACTGGCACTATGTCAAATCAAGATCGCAACAGAAGTTTATGGGGTCTGTTTGGGGTCAGAATTGAGTGGGGTCATAATAATAAGCTTAATAATAAGTCGTAATAACAGCGCTCAAGAAAAGCTAAGTCACAGGAACTCGGTCAAAACAAAATTGATAGGCCAGAAGGGCTCGGTTCCAGGTCCAAGACTCGAGCAGGCAGACAGTCCGATGGCTATGGTGGATGGTGTTTGGAACTGACCTGGAAAGTGAGATATGGGAAGAGGAGAGGTTGGGGCAGAGGAGACAGATAGAGCTAAGGTGGAAAGCTGTTATGATAGCAACAGTGGCAGCAGGACAGGGTGCAGGAGAGGACAGTTTGCAAAATTGTTTTTCAGTCTGGGGTGAAACTCTCCAGGAGAGAGGGTGAGCATAGGAAAGGTGAAAATGAAGCATTAGTCTGTCTGTCTGTCTGTGTGTGTCTGTCTGTGTGTGTTTCTGTCTGTCTGTCTGTTTTCAGTCTGTTTTATGTCTGTCTGTCTATCTTTAACACTTAATTATGATATTGGGGACAATGATAATTAGTGATAATTAGTGAACTGACTGAAGTCTTTTGGGAGTTTGTTCTGAAGATGCTGCAGCTGAATATTGATGGAAACAAACTAAAATAATACACAATATAAAGCTCCAATACAATAATGTAGTTATTATATTGGAAATAAAAAAATTAAAGTTGATTTCTAGACCAACAAGTGGCAACAGAGCTAAGAAGGCTCCCTCGATCAACCGGGTCAACTCTGCCCCAAGACGGACCCCAACTCCAACGAAACAAGTCATCTTGGAAGCAGCTAAGCGGAAACAAGAACCGTACGCATGATTGCACACTCATCTATGCAAACGGACATTCATGTATCTATTTTAAAATAATTTAGAACAGATATTTTGTTTTCTATTTTGTTTTCAAGATATTTTCTAAATATTCTGGAGGATGTGATTTTAGCTTAATTATGGGTGCTAAGAGAAAGGAAGTTGCTAGTACTTCATAACCAAGGCCAGTCCCCTTCAGAGATAGAAAAAGACTCAGGCCAGTTGAAAAAATTGATGTGCTTTTGTTCCGATTTGCAAAAGAATTCGAAAGATTTGTTGCTAGTTACCGAATCATAAATAGGAAATCTTTGGTTCGAATAAGAACATTTATTTCTTATTATAAAGTAGACGAAAACAGTATGTAAAGATGAGGCCCCTTACCATGTGAGGCCTGGTCCAAATGGCCCTTCTGCATGGCCCCCTCTGATAGGGCCTGCCCACTGCTGCCTCCGGATGTGCTTAAGAAACTGCTTTCTGAGGTGTTTTAGTGAATAATGATTGTTTCACTTTATCCCAACAGTTTTAAGTTTTTGTATTTTTAGCGTGCTAACATTCGAAGACACTCGTGAAACAAACGTAAGAATTCGGCAAAACCAAGCAACAACAGAAGACAAAAAGAAACTGGGTGAAAGGTCACTAAAAGCCGCTATCAGGTGCTGACCCTACTGACCTGACCTTAATTTAATGTCTATGTAAGGGGTCGGTATATTCACTGCTTTGTCTGACTGTAAGTTTTGAATCCTGGAGTTTCGTTTGCCAATCTTCTCAAGACATTTTCAGTTCGTCTCAAGATTCGCATTTTAAATCTGTCAGACAGCCATATTTCAGCACTTGTGAGTTTCTTAAAAGGTGCTATATAAATGTTCAGATACATATATACATACTTCTATGCACATACATACACAAATACACATACGTGCATACACAGATACATGCATGCATATATACATATGTACATACAGTCTTAGTTCAACATTCTATTTGATCATGTAATTGTAATTTGAGATTTATAAAGCGCCTGTTAGAGGATAAACTCAACAGAGGTGCTTTCGACCCGAAAAAGTAAAATCACTGTTAAACAGTGCAGTCTTCAAACGCCTGCAGAACACAGAGGGGGGAGAGAAAGGAGCTCAAGTCGCAATTCTCGAGGGAGACAACATGGTCATGCATTGTCAGGTCAGGAGTACTATGGAGTAGTTTTCTTGAAGAGGTGCTATATAGATATGCGATTACGATTACAATCGGGGGACATGGCCGGCGTGCTCCCCCTTCGGATCCGCCCTTGCTTGTTGTTTTGTACTTTAAGAAATTAAGTTCTGGGTAGTTGAATTATTATTATTCCTTTTTTACCCGAGGTAATTGTAATCGTAATTTCAAGATTTCTGCAGCACACAAAGAAAGCTGAGTAGGTGCTCAGTCAAAACAAAATTGATAAGCAGGTGAGGTCGGATTTGGTTCCAGGTCAAGATCCAAGGGTCAGGCAGGTTGAAGGGCAGACGGCTACGGTGGATGGTGAGGATGATCCTTGAGAAATGGAAAAATTAGGCCCAGAGCATATGAGAAGCATATCTGTGGAAAATCAGGCCTTGTCCAAGTTTTGGCACTAATACTATTACACTATTATTATCACATCATCATCATTATCATTATTATTAATTTTCATAATTATATAATAAATTTAGAGTTATATAATGATTTGCTTTTAATTAGATTATATTAGATTGAAGTTGACTGAATTTTCGCAGAACAAAAGAAGATGAAAAGAAAGAAAAAGACGACGAAGATGACGATGATGATGAGGAGGAGGAGGAAGAGGAGAGCAGCACTGATGAAGAACTAGTCAAAGCACCGAACGAACTCATGATGGAAGTAAGTAAGACATTTCAATACAAGTTATTGTCTAAATGTAAATGTACCCATTTTTCTATAGCGACCATATGGCCTCGACCCCGCTCATTTTTCAGTGATTTAACCGAGCAAGATCCACTATTTGAATGGGTGCCACACGAGTTAAGGTACCCTTGTTCGGGTCTTGCTAGCCCAAGATTCAAATCTCTTAAATAAGCCACGACCGGGACACGAAACGTACGATAACCAGGCCATCTTAATCGATGGTAGTAGTAGTTCTGCAGTTTAACGACAGCTTATGGCATAAAAGGCC
This sequence comes from Norana najaformis, assembly GCA_964023275.1. Lineage (NCBI taxonomy): Eukaryota > Metazoa > Annelida > Clitellata > Crassiclitellata > Hormogastridae > Norana > Norana najaformis. Next base: position 1,909,588 of record OZ029929.1, read on the forward strand.
GTTGCCGTCGCCCTCCTCCTTTATCCAGGCTTGGGACTGGCACCACCACCAAACAAGGCAGTGATCGATGGTGCCAAGAGTTTAGAAGGCCGAAAGAACTCCGCGGCATGAATCCTAGATTCTGACCTGACACAAAAACTGATCAAACAACCTCTCTTTGGGCATCAATCTCAGCAGCCCCAGTATCGTAATCGTAATTCTGACATTTCTACAGTACCCGACGAAAGCCATGTCATGGGGACCAGCTTATTCATAGGTACTCAGTCAAAATAAAATCGATAGGCAAACAGGGTTTGGTTCCAGGTTGAGATCCAAAAGTCAGGCAGAGAGACAGCGTGGCAGCTATGTTGGGTGATGTCTGGGATAGAAGCAGATCGAGAGATAAGAGGAAGAAGTGTCTTAATCTTTTTATGTGTCTTTATTAGTATTATTACTGCTGTAGTGATGTAAAAATCGTATTTATAACAGAGCCACAAGAACTTAACTGTGTGAAATTTCCTGTTTGTATTACACAGATGCTTTGAATAGAATGTTTTTGTGTTTTTAAGTGTTGCATTGTTTCAGTTTTTAGACTGCGTTCTGAAGGAAGACTATGCTAACGGACTCAAGTTATGCACCATGAGTAAGCTAGTGTAATCTATTTTGATTGACTTTTGATTGACTTTTGATTCACTTTTGATTCACTTTCGATTGACTTTTGATTGACTTTTGATTCACTTTTTATTCACTTTTGATACACTTTGATTTACTCTTAATTGACTTTCCATACACTTTTGATTAACTTTCACATCACTTTTTGATGCACTTTTGATTCCTTTCGATTCACTTTCGATTCACTTCATTCAAGATTTCTTGTCAGCATCAATTAATGCATTAGGTAGTGGCATTATAAAAATATCTTCTTTTTCTTCTTCTTGTTTTAGTTCTCCTTTACGAACCGGAGAATGCTGAAGCACTGAGTTTCAAGTCACTTATTGAAGAGAAAATGGCAGTCGGTTAGCACCACTGACAACCTCTGTCTGTCTGTCCGTCTGTCTGTCTGTCTATCTCTGTCTGTTTGTCTGCATGGCAGTCTGTCTATGTGTGATTGTAATCTGACATATATAAAGCGCCACTTCAAGAAAAAACTCATCAGGGTTGCTCCCGACCCAAACCAGTGAGACCACTGTCAAATAGTACAGACTTGTCTGTCTGTATGTCTGTCCTTCTGTATGTCTGATTGTTTGTCTGTCTGATTTTCTGTTTGCCTGTCAGTCTGCCTATCATTAGCACTTATTATTATTAAGGATAGTTATGTTGCCTACTTTCTTTAGACCTGGTGAAATGTTTTTTAAAGGCACGATATAAATATTCAAATACTGCATAACGGTGGCACCGTGGAAGTCAGTAATACTTAAGGGGTCGTCCAAATTAAGGTGCGGACGTCCGCATGGGGCATAACCTTCCACCCCTTTGTCCGCATGTGGGTGACCCTTCCCTAGTCCCTCTGCGGACGTCCTTGATGGACAACCCGTAAAAAAGACAATAAAGTGAATATTTAGAATTATGTCATGCGATGTTGCGCTGTGTTGAGTCATGATAGTTGTTATAAATTATGCTATCTGTTGTGTAGATGTGTCTGACCAGGATGATTCAGATGACGACGATGATGATGACGAAGATGATGATGATGAAGACAATGATGAAGAGGACAGGTGTGTTCAGTTTGTTACTATAAATAAATAGCAACAAATAAATATATAGTAATAAATAAATATGTAGTGTTTTAATATAAATATATAGCAATAAATAAATATATAGTAATAAATAGTGTGTTAATATAAATATATAATAATAAATAAATATATAGCAATAAATATGTAATAATAAGTAAATATAAAGTAATAAATATATAGTAATAAATAAATATGTAGTAATAAATAAATATATAGTAATAAATAAATATGTAGTAATAAATAAATATATAGTAATAAATAAATATATAGTAATAAATAAATATATAGTAATAAATAAATATATAGTAATAAATAAATATATAGTAATAAATAGTGTGTTAATATAAATATATAATAATAAATATATATATAGTAAATATTTAGTAATAAATATATAGTAATAAATATATATATAGTAATAAATAAATATATAGTAATAAATATATAGTAATAAATAAATATATAGTAATAAATATATAGTAATAAATATATAGTAATAAGTATATAGTGTGTTAACCCTAACCCTTTGCTCAAGGTTCCTACATAGTAATCGTCTCAGGAGAGGAGGCTTGTACCCCTTACTATCCCCTTTGCAAGCCGAGCGCTCTAACCAATCAGCTGCCATGACCCACACATTAGCCAAGCGCTCTAACCAGTCAGCTACCACGACCCACGTACAAGCCAAGTGCTCTAACCAATTGGCTACCGTAACCTACATACAAGCTAACCGATCTAACCAATCGGCTACCGTAACCTACATACAAGCCGAGCGCTCTAACCAATCGGCTACTGTGTCACAATACTTATCCCAGTTATCAGAGCACCTCCTCAGTTTCTCTTGTAGAGGCACTATACAAATTTCTATTTACAATTACATGAAAGGCTGCTTACTTATATGCTTACCGGCTTATAAGTTAATGGATTAGCTCCAGTAAAAAGTTTTCAATTGTTGCAGCGAAGATGAATCGGACAGCAGCAACACTTCAGATGAAGATGATGACGATGATGAGGATGAAGAGGAGGAGGAGGAAGCGGCGAAGATCAAAGTAAAAACCAGAGAAAAAACCGTCTTCGTACCATAGACAGTCCTCAGTTTTCCCTGATCATTCGTGTGCAACTACAAGTCAGATGACGGTTCAAACTTTGCGAAATGCTGGGAATGAATAGACATTCGGTTTGAAAAATGAGGGTTCGAAGCCATAGCGTCGTTTAGAAAAACCTGTACATTTACATTTCTTTGCATCTACTGTGAACTGCTGGCACTGAACAGATATTCAGTTTTCTTTGCTTCTACTGTGAACTGCTGGCACTGAACAGATATTCAGTTTTCTCTGCATCTACTGTGAACTGCTGGCATTGAACAGACATTCAGTTTTCTTTACTTCTACTGTGAACTGCTGGCACTGAACAGATATTCAGTTTTCTTTGCTTCTACTGTGAACTGCTGGCACTGAACAGATATTCAGTTTTCTCTGCATCTACTGTGAACTGCTGGCATTGCACAAACATTCAGTTTTCTTTACTTCTACTGTGAATTGCTGGCACTGAACAGATATTCAGTTTTCTTTGCATCTACTGTGAACTGCTGGCATTGAACAGACATTCAGTTTTCTTTTATTCTACCGTGAACTGCTGGCATTGAACAGACATTCAGTTTTCTTTTATTCTACTGTGAACTGCTGGCACTGAACAGTGTAGCGACTCCCCTCTCACCGTGTCCTCACTCTTAGTTCTTACTCGCTCACTTTAGTGGAGAGGTTATCGCGGCGCATAGCAGGAGCCTACTGCTGGACTTGCCTAGATAAGATGTTATATCGAGCAAGGGTCTGCTCGACGATGGGCCTAATGACAGTTGAATGTACGTTTGATAACAAAATGTTCACACTGTATATCTATTCACATGTATGGATGTATAATAAAAAGCAATGTAATGGTCAAATCTTGGCTAACCTACTTATGGCCAGCATTTCTAAATACCTTTTTCTTTGAAGAAAGTTCCTCTGTGCGACGGGGAGGCGCCTCATCCAAACAAGACCGACGACGCTCAACAGATTCTAGGCGGTCGGCGGCAGATTCTTGATGAATTCCACCCTTCCGCCAACCGTTTCTCACAAAGTTTGACGACTTCCACACAGTTCGAAGCACAACAATCCTTGACAGTCCCTATTGGCAGTCGCACTTGGCCAAGGCGATTCACCGTTTGCTTTGTTTCGAACCTTACACTGTTTCTCCAACTTTAGGGAGTCCTCAGACCGGCCGTTGACATCGCCGTCTTTCAAAACAGGACTCCGAGTTTGCGAGTCCTCACAACGAGGACCTTCTGATTCGCCGCCAGACGCAGAACTGTCCTTTTTTGGCGCGAGAAGAAGCGTCCTCAGAACTCCTTCCGCCCGTAGGGCAGGTCAGTCCAGCCCTACCCTGGCTCAGTACAACCCCATCGCACAGCAGGCGCCCGTTTTGCGTTCCCCTTCTCATATTTACATATATATATATTATAATATCTGGCCGTGGTTAGACATATATATGAATCTAAAATGCTGGCCACTCAATACATCTACTTAAAATCTAAAGTCTAGACTACGCATGCAACATATATCCCTATCTATATCTATATACACAGCCATACACAGTCCGTGAGTCATGCGCTCATCTCAGATATTAAGTGGGCCTACAGGGGAATCGCTACAGCGTCCCACTCTCATTTGCCGAGGCCAGGAAATTTAAGTCGCTAACACTTCAAACCCAAGACTGCCTCTTGGGATTTGTAAAGCAACTGCTCACCTCCTACCTTACGTTACTTTACCATACCTTATTTTACCTTATCTTGCCTTTCATTATCTTACCTTATCTTTTACTTTACCCTATTTTACCTTTCTTACCTTATCTTACCTTTCCTTATCTTACCTTACCTTGTCTTACCTTACCTTGTGCCTTTTTTACCAAATCTACCAGCTGAGGAAATTTGCTCTGTGTTGACAAAGACTTGTAAAACACAAAACTCCAGTTTTTCTGAAAAATACGTTTTTCGCACATCGTCAAAGAATTGAAAATATTTCGTACGAAGACGCCAACGACAAGTGAACATGGAAAAGAAAAATTTGCTAAACAGACGATTTACAAGGACCAAGACAGGACCATTCCAGACCGAACAGTGGCATAGCATTGGTCCCCTGTGCTGCCCCTCCCTGATTAGAAGTTTAGGAAAATTAATATTAGTTTCTTTTTAAATTGGACAATTCCATATATTTCAGTTGGTACTATTCGAATGTTCAAAATGGTCACAAATCATATCCCATATCAAGTATTAAGAAAATTAGTAATTGATAACATTAAATAATAATAATAACAATAATAGTAATAACAAGAATAATTATAGATACTGGATTGATTATACATTTTCCTTAGTTGCCTGACAATTCAGGGTATTAAAAAAATAACAAAACAATTCAATAATAATAAAAAAATAAAATGACCAAGATAAATAGTTGTTAACTTGTTAATAACTTTTACTTTTTTAAAATAAACATATGCCCTAGTATGACACTTAGGGCCCTCGACCCTTCCCAAACCTCTTCTCTGGCCCCTGCCTGCTATGCCCCAGAGGTCAGACTAGACAAGACATCAGCAAAGAAGATATTAGTGTAATAACACTAATAATAATAATACTTAATAATAAAATAAAAAAATAATAACAACAGTAAAGAGCATTTTCATTAATATATATGTAACCAGTACAAAATTTCGTAAGAAAACAAGAAACATCTGCGGAAAAAATCTCGGACGATCCTAAACGACAACCCGGCAAACGCTTCGAAATACCATCAAGAATGGTATATACCATACCATATGCACACTTCCTGAAACAATACCACTTGAATACTATTCACATTCCACTTAGTAAAGCAGCTTTAAAATGGCAGAGGTACCACTAGTATATTCTTAAATGGTACAAACAGGACAAATACCACATGTATACCATTTTACAAAGTACCACAAAATGGTAAGTAAAAACACAAACACCACACAAGGACTTAAATTGGTCACTAAAATTCTACTGGCAAATTTACTCACAAATCAGTTATTTCAAAGTGGTAGGCAAGATAACGATACCATACCATGCACCATTCGTTAGCACAGAAGAACATACCATGGAAGTCTTATTTCTAGCGTTACCATACCACAATTGTCAAGTGGTAGCAAAGCTCATGTAGGCTACCCCAAGTGCTGGGTGGTATCGGTCCGGTGTGAAGACAATTCAGGCCTGGGCGAGAAAAGTTCCAAAATATTCCGATTGGTTCACGTGACTAGGACGCGGAAATTGAACTGAACTGAATTTCAGTCCACTGATCAACAACAATTGCAAAATATACTATCAGGTTTGCATTAGCAGATCTGAAAGGAAGAACTCAGAAAAAACCATAAGGGTTCCCTGTACAAAACTGCTCCAGTACAGCATAACGTTGTACTTCTTCCTATTTACAATCTAAGACTGAATCACAAGTATAGAAAGACTTGGACTTCTATTCCTTGATTTACTAAAATACCGTTTCTTCTCAAATTCTGATATCATAGCAACAGGATACTTCAAAATTCGTCCCACTATATTCTGCCAAAAGTGGGCCGGGTCAGAACCGCCTTCACCCCGGAACCAATCTGTCACCACATCGCCACTTTCGAGGTACTACCACTCTTATGAGGTACATGTATATTAGTTACACCATCTCATAAATAGGTACCAGAATTTTACACCGGTTTCATACAGGTCTTCCTTAGGAACCTTTAGTTACCACACCGCTAGTTGCCAATGGTAACGGGTCAAAAGGTTCTGGCTTGGTTTCTTAGGAGGGGCAAATCCTAACGCCCTCTAGTTTATAAAATGTACAGCACCATTGTCCACATGACGTACAAGACTATTTATATCTCCAAATATATTTCGCGAACAGTTTAATAAATCTCGTTACCTTTTAAGTTTATACCAGATATCCTGGTTAAAGATTTGGCAAAACGAGCCATAAAAAGCCATTTTCCATCCTGCTTGTCATCCACGGTTACAACCTGTAGCTCTGTTACAGGCCCATCCTGGCTGGCTTTGATCAGCATCTTCTGGAAAGTATGTTGCTCCTGGTATATGTCCTGTCTTTGGCATTCATTCACAGTTGCTGGTCCTTCCATCTGGAACTCTTTACCTTCTCATGTTTTTGTCTTAACAGAAAACTTGCCTCTTCTATGGTTCTTAGTGTTTCCTATTACCCGGCTTCCATGTGCACTTCTGAACTTTGTAAGGAGGGCATCTTCAAATTAAAGTTGCACATCGGAGCTGAACATCAGCTCTAATACTTACTAAGAAACCCTTCTGTAATCGTAAATAGTAACTTCTATTGCGCCGGTGTCTAATGCACAAGGCATCAGCCGACGGCGCACCAAAACCAAGCCGCAATGAGGTCAACATCCAGTAGGTCAGTCCACATACCATACGATGCCATTTCACTTCTGTTCTGTGCACATCAGTTACAGACCTTCCAGAGTTTTGTCTTATCACATATACATTTTAATCCCTCAAATGCATACCATACCATTTTCAACACACTGGGAACTCCTTATAAGAGCTAGCCATAGCTAGTAGCACATTATAAACAGATTGTATCATGCTATAAAGCTGAATTAATTATGGCATTCATATTTTTTATTTGTGCAATTTATTGAGCGCCACTATCTAATGACTCAGCATCGGTCAATGGCACTGAGCAATTTTGAGTGAAGGACTTGCTCAAGGTCCCAACACAGTAACTGTCTCAGGGAAGGAGGCTCGAACCCGTATTCTCCGCGTTATGTGCCAAGTGCTCAATCCAATCACCTACAATGTCACACATCCACACATTCGAACCCATTCTATCCAATTTCGTTTCATAATAAAGTACGTTACGGCGATGGTACGCATATATGTTGGCTAGCTTTCAGAAACCCATCAAAAAACGTCCTTGCTTAGTTGAAAATTTTCTCCCAGATTTAACCCTCACTGCATGCAATGCTGTCTTCACAATAGACTGTCCAGTTTCCTTATCACACGAGGCATCAAATGCCCTTTGATATCCTATCAGAATTCCTATCACATTATCCGACGTCGTTCCTGATTAGACAATACAGTGACTCTAATGATATATTTCAGCAAACTATCACATTACAAAATACCTCTGCAATATTTAATTGCATTCATCATCCGACGAAAACAGTGCCATTTCTAACACTTTTTAAAGTCCCCTTTATCACATTGTGACATTTTCTCATTCTCCACATCACATTAGGGGCTGCCTTATTCAAACACTGACCACCTCAGAACTCCTGCAAATTACATATCACATAACATATTGTCTTTTCAGCAGTGCTCCATACCATCGATATGTTGCCACATGTTGCATCACATAAAGCATATACTATCACATGTTGAAATGCGCAGTTGTTGTACACAGCTTCTGATCTTCTGCCATGCTCCACCATCTCACACCATGCAACATGTTTATATTTTGCTACATGTTGTACCACATCAGGCTTATCACACAGGCCATCACGTGTTGGAAATCCACCCATAAAATATTACATGTCAGCCCTTCTGCTATTCATCATCAGGCTCTATTGCCCAACACATTCCAACATGTTACGAATGCAACATGTTGCAACATATTATACGACATCACATATCGAAGCACTGTTCGTAACATATGCTGTCGTAACATATCTTAGCACATCGTCTCATCCGTTGCTCCATCGTCCGACACGTTGCAATATGTTGCACCACATCGATCGGGTCCATCACACACGTTATCACATGTCGAAGCGCCGTCGGCAACATATCTCGCGCGCAACGCGGCAAAAGCTCTAATCTCCACGGCAAATTGTTCTCGTCTGCCGCTAGATGTCATCTTCGCAGGCGTGCAGGTCGACTCGCTTTGGCAACAGCGGAACGACCTCACCGTCCGCGGCGCTGGAAGTGAAGACTGACGTAGCTTTCCGTGTCACTCCCTTTGGGGGGCGACTATGGACGTCCACCGTCCGCGCCATCACTGGACGAGACCCAAGCATCTGGATCGTCTGCAGCGGAGGCGGCTGAGGCGCGGCCTGGGTCGCGCCACGGACTATAGGTGGCGCCAGACGATCGCCGGAATAAGCTTCGTTTCCTGCACAGAAAAAGGTGTTTAAAGAAATTGTAGCAGTAAATGTTGTGCTTGCAACAGATGTCTGAATCGGTCAGCACTTATTTCAATGTATAAATGTATTATTATTATTGCTATTGAATAATAATAATAATAATAATAATAATAATAATAATAATAATAATAATAATAATAATAAGAAGAAGAAGAAGAAGAAGAAGAAGAAGAAGAAGAAGAAACTTATAATTCGCCTGTGTCTAATGCACAAGGCATCAACCGATGGCGCACCAAAGCCAAGCCGCAATCAGGTCAACATCCAGAAGGTCAGTCCGCACGACAGAGAGGCAGCCTACGGTGGATAAGCAATTTGAAAAAGGTATGTTTTAAGTTGAGAACGAAATGACAGAAGCGAGTAAGCAGAACGAACAAACACAGGGAGGGAATTCCAAAATTTAGGTCCATTTATTGAGGCAACGATAAGCATAGAAAAGGCAAATGCTATACACCCCAGCGTGTGGTGTATCATGTAAACAAAAGAGAGCCAAGAACAGAACCCTGTGGAACACCACATGTCAACAAAACACTAGACGAAAAATTACCATTTATATATATGGACTGAGAAAAGTAGCAGACAAATTCGGGGCAGGACCAGAAACCCCAAACCATTGCTGGAGATGATGCAAAAGAACAGAATGCCAATCAAGAAGCCAATCAAGCGACGAACTATAGATCCCTGGAGGGAAATGCAAGAAGGGAAGATGAAGAAATAAACAGCCAGAGACCATCAGAGACGATCTGAGATGCTTTCAGACGTCATGGGACGAGGCAGGAAGACTGGCGATGGATTGAGTTGAATGGGGAAGCCGCATTGCTGCCCTGCACAGGAAGGAAAAGTACTAAGTAAGTATTTTAGCTTTTAGCTTTCTGGAAGTGAGTAAAAAGTACTATTTCAAGCACCAGTGTTATTGCCATTATTATTTATTATTATGACTAAATTATTATAAATTTAATTATAATTTTACCCAAGGTACATATGAGCCTTCTTGAATGGCTAGTAATCATTTACTATTAATATTATTATAAGTGTTGTTACTGTTGTTGTTATTGTTAGTAGTGGTGGTGGTGGTAGTAGTAGTAGTAGTAGGAGCAGCAACAGCAGTAGTACTAGTATCAGCAGCAGTAGCAAAAGTAGAACACGTTCCTATAATATCATTCCATAGGCCCAACCTGAGATATTTCCTGCCTGGCATCGAGCATTCTTTGTCTTGTGCAACTTGTTAGCTGTGAGGTAATGGTTGATCTTCTCCGCCTGACATCGTTCCAAGTACGACGCGTTGACGAGTCCGACAGAATTCCCCGACCCCTGCCGCCAGAACAGCGAGTCCGCGGCCCCCGTGTTCGATATCAGATCGAGCTTCATCCGAGTCAGGTTTTCATCCACCGGGTAAAGCAGCGTCGACGTCGCCAGCGATCGGGAACGCCTGTTCTCGGAGTTCACAATCTGATGCGACTCGTCGACAGACGTAAGCGAGAGCTTGCGCGAATTGGGTCGATCCCCCGTCTTCCTGTTCGGCGGCCGGAGAACTGTCGATGGTGAGATGACGCCGGACGACTGCCGAGGCGAGCCCCCGATCTCCGGAGTCGAGCAATCCGTGCCCGACAGGCACCGAGTCACGACGTGATTGATCACGTTGAGCGGGTAGCTGGCGCGCCGTTGATTCACGCCGCTATCATCTGGTCGTAGTAGGTGCCCCGTCGAAACGACTTCGCTCTGCCGCCGATTACAGCCGCCGGCCCAGTTCGATATTCCGAGCCTGGAATTCTCACTAGGGTTCTTTGCAGAGTCCTGCGACGTCTGACGCACGTTCGAGTTCTTGTCAAAGTCGAAGTGATCGTCGCCAACCGGGGAACACTCGACGAGCGACGACAGGCGTCGAGCGGAGGTTAAGCTCGCGAGACAGTTCCCACCAGTCTTCTCGCAGTTCGGCAAACTGTGGCGACGACACTGGGCAGCGCTCGGGGACAGCGCACAGGTCCCCGCTTCGTCGGATGTCCGATCCGTGGGCAGACTGTGACGTCGGTGACCGTTTATTCCGAGGCGATTCGCCAGTTTACTGATGAGATCGGAGTCGTTGAGCACAGGATTCGCGTTCTCCTTGTTGTCACACAGAGCGTCCAGGTCGACCACGGCGACCAGGGTTTGCTGGCACTGAACCTCGCACTGAATTTCTGGAGTCCTAATCGTTTCCGTGCAAGCGACTACGGTCAGCGTCTGTGCCTGGACTATCTCCTGCGCTATGACGTCATCCCATTTCGAGCGGTTCAGTCGTAGATTGCTGAGCTGGAGAGACGTCAGTGAGCTCGCGAGGAATCGATTCCATTCTACGAACAATGGCTCCACCACGTTTGCCATGAAACCTACAATACAAGATAATACAATACAACACAAGACTATACAATATTATGCCATACAATACAAGACAATACAATATTATGCCATACAATACAAAAAATGGTCCTCCACTGCAAGGCCTCCTGAGCTCAGGTGTCTGAGAGAGCCAAGGGCTGTTGCAACCCATCTTAAAAACTCGCCTGTATCCTCTGAGTAGTACTTTGTCTGGTAAAAGACGACACATAAAATTACAAACTGACAATACAGTACAATATAATAGAAGACACATGAAAGAAAATAAACAGACACCTGTTTGAATTGTGGCAACAGACGACTTGAAACGATCACAGAATGGCGCCACAGGTAAGCCTAATTTCCGTTCACAGTCACCTGGCAACAGAAAAACACAATGATTAACAGTAGAAGAGCAAACCCTTAGACACCTAGACACTCTACCTTAGTTGGCATAAATTCCAGTATTGTTCAGGGTTCGGGTCTGGGACCAGTGAACTTCCTAGTTGCCATATCCAAGTATAAGCCTTTAGCACCCAACAATAGGTTATTTAAATACGCTGATGACAGTTACCTTCTTGTACCATCCTGCAACAGCTTATGGTTCAGGCTGAACTGGACCATGTTGCCCTTTGGGCGGATAAGTGTAACTTAAAACTTAATCATAAAAAGACATGTGAAATGATAATTCACCGGCCAAGAATGAGAAATCAGCAGATAATTTTACCTAATGTGATTCCCGGTTTAACCAGGGTACCAGAGATGACAATATTGGGTGTTACCCTATCGAGGATGTTAAATTTTGATTCTCATATTGATCGGATTCATAGTCAGGCGCGTCAGTCTTTATATGCCATACGAATTCTTGTAGCACATGGCCTAACTGGCCCTCGGCTCTACGACGTTGTCCGAGCCACAACACTGGCCAGGATGCTGTACGCCTCTCCCGTGTGGTGGGGCTATGCTGGGGCACAGGCTAGAGCTCGGCTTCAGGCTTTGATGCGGAGACTTGTGCGTCTCCGCTATCTTCCTGGGAACTCCCCAACGTTCGATGAACTCTGTGGCACAGCTGATGCTCGTCTCTTTAAAGCAATCTTGAACAACCCAAACCATGTCTTACAACAGCTACTCCCACCAGTTAAAACCCTCAGTTATTCCCTACGGCCCCACACCCATGATCGTATTATTCCTCCTGCTGACAATTTAACGCGTAAATGTTTTATTGTTAGGATGTTGTATGAATATTAAGTTTTCTTGTGTTCTTAAATACTTGTAAACCGATGTGCGATTAGCTATTGGTTAATAAAGAATATACTTACTTACTTACTTACTTACTTACTTACCTATTTTAAGGCTACCATTCGCTTGATAAATAAAGGAAGACGAAGAACGCACAATCCCGGTGACACTTCTTTCATTCGCTAGATTAATAAGTAGAGACGAAGGAGCAATCCCTTGAACGCCTCTTTTAAGGTTACCATTCGCTAGATGAAATAAAGGGAGACGAAGAAGTTGCAATCATTTCTCTTCCACTGTTATTTAAGGTAACCATTCGCTAGATAAATAAAGGGAGGCGAATAAGGGTCAATCCCTTATACACCTTTTTAAGGTACCATTCGCCAGATAAAGGGAGGCAAAGCAGGCTCAATCCCTTATACACCTCTTTTAAGTTTACCATTTGCTAGATAAATAAAGGGAGACAACTAAGAGGAAATCGCATGGATCAAAGACGACGACGACATGGAAGAACATCTAAGTTCGACGTCAACGGCCCTGGCAGCCATAAGGTGTCGTTAAACACTGGAAACTAAAACTATATCTGAGGATGACCTTGACAGGCAAACACGCACATGAAGTCTTAGTAACTTCATTTCTGTTAAGCTAGGTATTTTATGGCATGGGGCAAGCCCTCTCTGTTGTCGCCTGGTCTACCCACGGACAGTGTACACCCAGTGTATGCATTACAACCCAGTATGCTAGGGGGGCAAGTAGAGCCGAAATCTTGAAACAAATTTCTGCTCTCTGAACCCTGAACTCTTGATTGACAGTTCCGCACGCTAACCACTAGACCATCACACACACCCAATGATTGACAGTAACTGGTCTGATATTTATATTAAAAACTATAATAATAATATCAAGAATAACAAAACTTTATCTTCTCTCTGGATTGATTTTACACACCCCTAGATAGCGTAACACCTTATGGTAGAAAAAGCATACATCGTATTACTGGTGATCATTAGCCATGCCAGATCGAGTTTCTCTCTCATTCGCTTTGTATTTCTTCCTCCAGACATATTCCTTTTGGTCCAAATATGAAATTACTTGCCACTTGTTGTGGAAAATCCTATCCTGATTCCTCTTCTTCCCCTTATCTATCCTGCAGATCCAATTCCAAACACCACCCACCGTAGGTGTCTGACTGCCTGCCGCTTGACTCTTGGATCTTGACCTGGAACCGAACCCTTCCTGCCTATTGATTTTTTTGACTGATCGCCTGTAAATAAGCTGGTTCCTGCATCTTGGCTTTCGTTGGGTGCTGTAGAAATCTCAAGTTTACGATTACGGGATTTACTTAAGCTATTTATTCACTGTATTTACTAAGTAAGCTTTCTATGGGTGCTGTAACCTTGAGTTTACGACTACGATTACATGCAGAAGCTCAGTAAATCTGAGAAGCAATGAGACAAGCGTGCACAAACAGCTAGTCCAGGATTGCTACATGGAGTTTGCTCAGCAGCCTCAAACCAGCAATCATTGGATTAAAGACCCAGCATACTACTGCAGCCTTTTTTGATCAGCAATAATGTTTTATTTATGTTTTATTTATCATTATTATTTTATTATTACTTATGTATTCCACGCCTTTGATTCCTCGCTGTCGATGGACATATGGCACATTAACAAATGCATTACTTACTCACTCACTCACTCACTCTCTCTCACTCTCTCACTTACTTACTTACTTACTTACTGCGTCAGATGAAGATCTGGTCAGTGTGTGAATGTGCTTTTCAGGATGTGAACTCACCCTGTCGGAAGAACTCTTCACAGATCATCTCACTCCAGCGTTTACTCAGCAGCCAAGGTCGGCAAGGATTGCAGATGTCAGCACACTTCAGAGTTATCTACAAACGACCAACAAAATCATTCAACAAACAACAATGATGATGACAATGATAATGTCAGCAATGACTGACCAATCCCTGCTCCCCTAGATTTTGTAATCCTCACGGATTATTCACACCTGAGGTAAACTGATGATGATGATGATGATGATGATGATGACGACGATGATAATGATGATGATGATGATGATGATGACGATGATTATGATGATACTAATAGCTTTCATTCTCCATAGATATGCAAGTCCTTAGATTCGATTTTTACTTTGGGTAAAAATAAAAACTATAAATAAACTAATAACAGTAATGATAATAATAATGATGATGATAATAATGATGATGATGATTATGGTGATGGCTGATGATGATGATGATGATGATGATGACGATGATTATGATGATACTAATAGCTTTCATTCTCCATAGATATGCAAGTCCTTAGATTCGATTTTTACTTTGGGTAAAAATAAAAACTATAAATAAACTAATAACAGTAATGATAATAATAATGATGATGATAATAATGATGATGATGATGATGGTGATGGCTGATGATGATGGTGATGATGATGATGACGATGATAATGATGATGCTAAGCTTTCATTCTCCATAGATATACAAGTCCTTAGATTCGATTTTTACTTTGGGTAAAAATAAAAACTATAAATAAACTAATAACAGTAATGATAATAATAATAATAATGATGATAATGATGATGATTGATGATGATATGATGATGATGATGATGACGATGATAATAATATTAATGATAATAACAATAACAATAACTCTCAAATGTACTGACGCCGCCATGTTTTCCGATATGAGCGGAGAAGGGGGCCAAGGGAAGCCAGAAGTTGTTTAGAGGGTTCGGTAATCTTCAGTTCATAACAATAATAATAATAATAATAATAATAATAATAATAATAACAAGAAGAAATGTCAAAGGCTACTCCACCTGCAGAATGAAACTCCTGTGAACATCCTTCGACTGAAGATCAAGACTACCTCGTTGTAGGTGGTCCTATCAGAAAACAACAGCTGTTAGAAAACACTAGCTGTGATAAAGCAGTAGCAGTAAGAAACCTGTAACAGTCTGAATTATAAGAAAAAGCTAACTAGCAATGAAGCTATTGACCTTTTGTGTTTTAATCTGACCTTCTGGATATTGACCTTATTACAGCTTGATTTTGGTGCAGTTGATACCCTGTGCGTTATACACAGGCGCTATAGAAGTTGCTGACTGATAATAAAATAGCAGAACACTAGCGGTGAGAGCTATACAAAATGTGCAGCTTTGAAAGCTATAGCAAAATGGTGACAGTAAGAGCTATGAGAAAAAATATGTATCAGAGAAGCTTTAAACAATAGCACAAATCTAGCTGAAAATAACAGATGTTAAGTTACCACTGGTACATGTTATATACCTGCTAATAATAGTATTAAGTACATTTTTTACTCTCTAAATACCAGTTTACAAGGGTCATGTATGCCTTTTGTATTTTTTTCTTACCATTCCAGTGATCAGCTTCATTGTTCTATATCTTCAATGCAATTTTATATCACTTCAATGTAATTTTATCTTAAAAATTGTTTCCAGCCTTTTTAAATTGTCTTCCGGATATTGTGATCTGACGAAGAAGCGTCTCCTTCTGAACTTAAAATAACTGGAAAATTTAATATGCAAACAGATATGCTGGACTTTGCTTTGCAAAATTTCCAGGATCTCCTCTCCAATTTCAGTAGTATGCAGCACGTTTCTTTTCCAACCCATGACATGGGTCATAAACTTGATCTTGTTATAACCCGATCCAACTGTTCTGTGGTTTAAATTATATATGCTTTTGAGTCATATTTGTCTGATCACATGGCCATTACTGCTCAGGTTTCTTCCTATCATAAGTCGCCATCCACTTAATTTTGCATCAGTTACCACCCTTGGAAAATGCTCAAGGTTTCAACCTTCAAAACTGACATCCTTGACTCCAGTCATTGTGCCTAGCAAAGACAGCTACTGAACTTGGTGCTCAACCAAATTCGACCCTATCTCAAGTCCTGCATAAGAAGCACACAGCTGCTAAGTCTGAGAGTGTTTCCAGCCCTGGTACAACCCAGAAATTGCCGCTGCCAGGAAGCTAGGAAGAATTCTAGAAAGGTGTTGGCAATGCTCCCATTTACGTTTTCATCAGTGTCATTAAACTTGTCTCGGCAGCTAGATCGACCTACCTGTCTTCTCTGGTCTCTGAAAGCTCCTCTTCTCCTAGGCCATTATGGCAGGCGGTAAACAGGATCCTACATCATGGCATATGCAATATATTACCTAGATCTTTATCACATTCTTCCCTTGCAGAAAGCTTTTATGCTTCTTGCCTAACAAGATCTCAGCCATAACAACCAACTTTTCCAACCTTCCTTCTTCCATGGCTTTCATACCCTAAATCTCCTCCTTCGGTTCTCAGCTTACTTCACCTCCATCAAAGACTCTGAAATTCACTGCTCAGTTCTGTTCTGTCTCTCAGTTCTTCAATGTCTAAACTTAAGACTCATCTTCTTCAACTTTCGTATCCACCGTAGCCCAACTTCTGGTTCCTCTGACTTACAGGAATTCAAAATGGCTTCTACAATGGATTACGATTCTGATTATGACTTTAACTGAAGCGACCTCGATTGATGTCTTGGGCATTGTGATATTGGCGCTATAGAAGTCATTAGATTAGATCAGATTTCTGACTGACCCGGAATGACCCGAGGATTTCCTGCTGTCGGGTGATATCTGTGGCGAGGATCATCGCCTGCGTCAGTGTGAGGACTTCATTCCTATATGGGAAAAATAAATCACAGAATAAGGCATGCTTCGAATGAAAATATCCGAAGGTGGCGCTACATAAATGCTCTGAATGAACGAATGAACCAGTGAATGAATGAGTAGAAAGAATAAATGAGATACATTTAACATCCTGCATTACCACCTCCGCCACCACCACCACAACCACCACTACCACAACCACCACTAACACCACCACTAACACCACCACTAACACCACTACTAACACCACCACTAACACCACCACTAACACCACTACTAACACCACCACTAACACCACCACTAACACCACAAACCTTCTGGCAGCGTTGGGTGTGAATAAATTATCTCCATTCTTTTCAGTCATTTGTCAACCCAGTGCTTTTCTAGTGTTTAGCCCAAGTCTCATTATACATATGTATGTATGTACATATGCCAGCATGTATGTATGTATATATGTATGTTTGCATGTATGTATGTATGTATATATGTATGCATGTATATATGTATGTATGTATTTATGTATGTATGTATGTATGTATGTACATATCTATGTATGTATGTATGTTTGTATGTATGTATATATCTATGTATGTATGTATGTTTGTATGTATTTATGTATGTATGTATGCACCATGAAAGGGAAGTCTACACGGATTTTGGTTTTATTGGAACTGTCCATCAAATGGCCCACCCACAGCTACGAATCCTCGCTCAGCCGATGAACATATGGCATCTTAACAAATGCATTACTTACTTACATATCACGACATTTCACACAGTAAGCACCTCACAAAGGCATTCGCAGCATTTGTCTCCATTTGTATTTTTCTGTATTCATTGTCTTTCGTTGTCTTTTCTTCTCTTTCCTTCACATCTTGCATGTGGAGCATTTCTTGGGATTCCGTCAGGTGGCAGGGTATTGTACAACACACTGTTGGTGGGATGATCAGACGCCAATGGAGAGGACTGGCAACCCACCTTCATTAGAGAAGGCTGAGAAAATGAAGTCGTTTACACTTCATAACCATGGCGTCATTGGGGTTTTGGGAAGGGGTCAGGATGCTATGTGTTGAGTGGGGGTGTAACTGGAGCATCGTTTGGTGTTTCATTGGAGAATGGGTGTGTGGCCACTCACTGACTCATTCACTGACTGATTCTCACTCAGACTCATTCACACACTAACTCACTCACTCAATCTTAGCATAATTCTTCATATATCAAGGCTAAGAAAATTAATTCGCAAACACTCCATAACCATGGCTGCCTTCCAGGGTTCAGATAGTTAATGCATCGCCTTACACCTCTGCAACTCTGTTTAAATCCACAGTAGACGATTGGCTAGAGCACTCGGCTTGTATGTGGGTCACGGAAGCTGACTGGTTAGAGCACTCGGCTTGTTTGTGGGTCACGGAAGCTGACTGGTTAGAGCACTCGGCTTGTATGTGGGTCACGGAAGCTGACTGGTTAGAGCACTCGGCTTGTATGTGGGTCACCGAAGCTGACTGGTTAGAGCACTTGGCTTGCAGGTGGGTCACGGAAGCTGACTGGTTAGAGCACTCGGCTTGTATGTGGGTCACGGAAGCTGACTGGTTAGAGCACTCGGCTTGTATGTGGGTCACGGAAGCTGACTGGTTAGAGCACTCGGCTTGTATGTGGGTAACGGAAGCTGACTGGTTAGAGCACTTGGCTTGTATGTGGGTCACGGAAGCTGACTGGTTAGACAACTCGGCTTGTACGTGGGTCACGGAAGCGGACTGGTTAGTGTGGTCGGCTTGTAACGTGGAGAGTATGGGTTAGAGCCTCCTCACCCGAGATGGTTACTGTGTAGGGACCTTGAGCAAGTCCTTCACTCACAATTGCTTCGCACCAGAAATTCAGATTTACTAACCTTGCATGCGTAAGAAAAGCAATAATAACAACAATAAAATGGAATTGAGATGAACAGCCGACAGCGAGAACGAAGGTATTGATGGAACTTGCCAGGTGTTTCGGTCGAGGTGTTCAAAGATGCGTGACTCGCGTAGGATCCCAATCATCGCTCGCCAGTGGTGGTTCTCGAGTACAGAAACATTCTACAGAAGGAAAAACACCCTTCTTCAAGCTCGATTCTATTTTTATTTTGTTAATCTAATCTGATGACTTCTATATGTTCTGGTTTAGATTATCCTATCTGTCTTATATTTAATTTATTTGGATATTTAATCTGTGTTATCTGTCTAGATATCTCATACATCCTATCGAACTATCTATCATATCTATCTCATCAATTACTTATCTACCATATCTATCTTATCGATCGATATTATCGTCCTACGTTATAAAGGGATGCCAGAGGATTTGAGGTCGCGATAAGAAACGCCTGGTTGACCCCTGGATGATCAAGGTCATGGCTGGCGGCGGCCATGATGGCTGCCATTTTTTCAACCGGCCGCAGATGTTGCGCTATCTGAAAGAAATCACAGATCCATCTCACTATCATTTAATATCACGTTGATCACTATCAGCTAAAGAGGCGCAGAAGCCTATTGGTTAGAGCGCTCGGCTTGTATTTGGGTCACGGTTGCTCATTGGTTAGAGCGCTCGGCTTGTATGTGGGTCACGGTAGCCGATTGGTTAGAGCACTCAGCTTGTATGTGGGTCACGGTAGCCGATGGTTAGAGCGCTCAGCTTGTATGTGGGTCACGGTAGCCTATTGGTTAGAGCACTCGGCTTGTATGTGGGTCACGGTTGCCGATTGGTTAGAGCACTTGGCTTGTATGTGGGTCATAGTTGCCAACTGGTTAGAGCGCTCGGCTTGTATGTGGGTCACGGTTGCCTAATGGTTAGAGCACTCGTTTTGTATGTGGGTCATGGTAGCCGATTGGTTAGAGCACTCCGCTAGTAATGCGAAGAGTACGAATTCGAGCCTCCTCTTCTACGACGATGATCACATTCATCGTCGTCGTCGTCATCATCATCATCGTCGTCGTCGTCATCGTCATCATCATCATCGTCCTCTAAGTAACTTAAATTTCTCAGTAGCATTACATGAAAGGGTCGTTACCTGCATTGGTACTTACTATGGTATGGCAGTTACCTGTGGCTCTTGTAGATTGCAGTACATGGCTTGGACGACATCTGCCGCATGGACAGAATTGTGATAGGGATTGGAGAAGTAGTAGCCGGACTCAATGAGGGCTACAACGTCAATTGCAAACTTATTTATTTATCAGTTGATCATTTGCAAGAGATGGGACGCGGTGGTGTAGTGGTATGGTCTGTGCCTCGTAACTGGAGGGTCACGATTCGAATCTGCCTCCAGCCACTGTGTAGCGACCTTGGACAAGTTGCTCACCCATGATTGTCTGTGAGGAAGGCACTCATCTGATCCCCGAGTGGCATAAAGACAAGGGACCTGCCTTCGGGCAGAGAACTCATCATCATCATCATTTGAAAGAACATTATATGATATGAATCGTTTACAACTGAATCTCCATGGTGATGGTGGTGGTGGCGACGACGACGATGATGATTATGCACATTTTCATTTTTCTCCCAGCCATTTTTTTGATGAAAAGAGAAATCCAGCAATCCAAGCCAGTCACCCCGTCACGCCTTCTCGGTGGTCTAACGAGGGATGCTAGACACAATTTTCACCAACAGTTAAAAACTGTTCTTTTCCACTGGAGCTGGGCTGGGAGCGCCTCTCGGCATACTACTCGAAGGGGCGCCAAATAAATGCTCTGAATGAGTGAATGAATGAATGAATGAGTGAATGAATGAAGGAAGGAATGAATGAATTAATTAATTAATTAATGAGTGAATGAATGAATGAGTGAATGAATGAGTGAGTGAGTGAATGAAAGAATTAATGAATGAATGAAGGAATTAATGATTGAACCTAGCCAGCCAGCCAGCAACCAAGCTAAGGCAGCAGCCCAACCAGATAAAGCAAACCAAAGCCATTGAACCCAACCACATCAACCATAAATCGCTCAACCCAACCAAACAATCGATCCATTCCATTCGATCGATCTAATGATCCTACCGAGACACCTCATGAGTCGGACGACGTCGAGCTGAAAGACTTCGATAAAACCACATTTGTAGAACAGTTGAAGAGTCATGTGAAATAGGCCACGGCCTGAAACAGACATGTTACACGGCTAAACTAACATGTGAAAAAGACTAGCACTTGCAACAGACATGTTATACGGCTAAACTAACATGTGAAAAAGATTCAAACTTGCAACAGACATGTTAAACGGCTAAAATAACAGGTGAAATATGCTTCCCACATAACAACAAAAACAGTTACATGGGTTATTTTAAATTTGAAATAGTATCATTTTTATTCTGATTTTTAATATTATTTTTGTTACCTAAGGTAGAAATCACCCCTCGGGATTTGAAACAAATGTTTGGAAAAAATGAAAAAATCATCTGGATGGTTTAGACTTCATTATTATTACTGTGTCGTTTTTATTCTGACGATAACACATAATGTATGAGAGCTTAACATGCCGAAAAAAGGTAGCAGGTCTCCAGTTACTATTAACATTATTATTTTAACACTAAGAATAAATACCAGAGCAAATGGAAAGCAATTTATTTCAGCAATTTATACAGCCACCAACCGACAGACAGATAGAGAGAGACAGAGAGACACACAGACAGCGTCACACAGACAGAGACAGAAAAAAAACAGACACAGACAGAGACAGACATACAGAGACAGACAGACAGACGGACGTGGAGTAAAAAAAGCACTGAAAGGTATATGAAAGAGGTAGAAGAGATCGTGTTATGGGTAGCTAACCATTAGTGAGCAAGTCTAGTGTGAACACATTGAAGTTCCAGTCATCCACTGAAGACAGATGATTCTGAAAACAAGAAGACTTCCTCCACTGTTATCTGATCTAATCTAATCTAATGGATGGATGACTGGATGGATGGATGACTGGATGGATGGATGACTGGATGGATGGATGACTGGATGGATGGATGACTGGATGGATGACTGGATGGATGGATGACTGGATGGATGGACGGATGGATGGATGACTGGATGGATGGATGGACGGATGACTGGATGGATGGAGGGATGATTGGATGGATGGATGACTGGATGGATGGATGGTTGGATGGATTGAAATGGATGGAAGGATGGATGAACAGATGGATGAACGTGTGGTTGAATGGGTTGGTAGATTGAAGGATGGATGGTTTTGGGTTTTGAGTGGTTGGTGGGTTAATTGATGGAGAGAGGAATGAATGAAGGCATGAAGGAGTGAACAAAGGAACGAAATGCAGGATCAAAATAAGGAAGAAATGAAAAGAATGATCGAAAGGAAGAACAACTGAAGGAAGGAAAAAGCAAACAAATGAACAAATGAAAAAAGGAAGAAATGAATGAAGGAGCGAAGAAGTGACGCCTACCATAGCAAGCGTCATGTACTGCAAGTCGACGACGTAAGCGACGCAGTCTTTCGTCATCGTCGTCATCGCCAGATGGCGTCGTTTCGTCCTCGTAGTCGCTGTATAACTCCCACCGCTGCTTCCGCTCGATAGGCGGCGCTGCGCGAGGCGCCCTCTCTTGGCCGCTGACGACGAACTGTCGAGTCCTACAGAGGAAGACGCACAGCTGAACAGGACAGTCTGCGCTCTTCCTTCCGTGGAGAGATGCAGGTGATGCACTCGGCACATCATCCTGCCTTCTCATGTCTTGAACAATCCTCTTAGAACAGCCCTCCTCCGCACTTACTTACCTCTGCATCTCACTCTGTTCATCGCACTACTTTAAAATGCACTTTGTCTGCAGTCAGGCGTGCAGCACTTAAAAGGCGCTACATAATTGTCCAGATGCACTTGACATCAAAATACAGACGAAAACAGAGGCAGGCAGAGTGACGGACGGACAGGCAGACAAACAGATGGACAGACACATACATATTCATACCTGGTGTGAGTGTGTGTGTGTGTGTGTGTGTGTGTGTGTGAATCGTCTAATTGGCATAACAGGATCTGGAGTAAGAATCCTGCTACTCCAGATGGAAGAGGGAATTCCGAGATGGAAGAGGGACTTTTACCTATTAGTCTGGTATCCGCCTGGAGTGAGTTTTTCCGCTTGGATTTCTTGCAATCCTTCGTCAGCTCCGGCTTTGTCTGGGCCTTCACATCCCCTGGAAGAGAAGAATGCATTGTGGTGAGCAGAACAACCTTTAATTTCCTGTGTGGTGTGTCTGGGTTTGAGTCTCCTGTAAAGACTCGCTGTTCAAGGAACTTTATTGTCATTACTATCATCAACATCTTTGTCATCATTACCACCACCACCAACAACAACAATAATTATCATCACCACCACAATCACCACCACCATCACCACCACCACCGTCATCATCATCACCACCACCCCATTATCACCATCACCACACCCACCACCACCACCACTAACACCACCACCACCACTATCACCATCAACACCACCACCATCATCATCATCATCACCACCACCATTATCACCATCACCACACCCACCACCACCGTCATCACCACCATCACTACTACCACCACTACCACCACCACCACCATCACCACTTTTATCACCATCACCAACACCACCACGACCACGACCACTACCGCCACCATCAAATTATCAGGCACTGGCAACTGGTGCCCAGTCGTTAGTCGTGCCTTTCAAACACAATAAGATACTTTCATCAACAGCAACTGCGCACTTGTGATGAGTGTATCTTAACCACATGCAAGACAGGCTCCAAGTACTACCCACGATTCTGAAGAGCCCTTCAGATTAAATCTGATTCAATCAGATTAGATTAGATTAGATTAAGAGAGTGCATCTGATTGGTTGCAACAGGTCGCCTAGCAACCCTTGCCATCAGCCTTTCTTTACCATTTTACCATAAGCGCTTGAAGACCACCTGACTGATCGTCGTTTCATTCTGTCAGGTCGGGGAACAGCCTCTGAGAAGTTCTCTTGAAAAGGCGCTATATAAATGTGCAATTACGGTTACAAACTATTACTCAGATAGGTTTGTGGTGGTTGTGGATCTTCCTTTATCTATTTGACATGTTATGTATTTAACTGTTTGTGGGTTCGTCCAGGACTACGATTCCTCGCTCAGCCGTTGGACATATGGCGAGTTAACACATGCATTACTTACATACTTACTTTTAGGTTCCTCTAATAATTTTTCAGTCAAACGCATCAAATCACAAATCTCTCTGGTCGATTCTAACGATTCTAACTTTCCTCTGGTCGATTTTAACTCTATTTGTCGATTCAAAATCATTCCTTGTTGAGTTTAAACTCTCCTCCGGTCCATTCATACAAGCAATCTGTCTGGCTGATTCTAACTCTTCTCAATTATTCTAACCCTCCTCGGGTGAATTCTACAGTCCTATACCGAATTTAACTCTTTTAGAGCATTCAAACCAGACTCTAACCCTTTCTGCACTGCCTCTAACTCTCTGTCCATTCTGATCCGAAATCTCTCAGGCCGCTAACTGTGCTTCGGCGGGGGGTAATGATGTAGGGCCATCTTACTCTGCAGCAGCAGCAGCAGCAGCAGTGGGTCGTAAAATTGCTTACCGAGCATTCTGACGTAGAGAGCCTTCTTATCCGTCCGTTGGTACGACACCCCTCCACGTCTCTGAAGATAATAAGCCACCAGACACGTCAAAATGGCGTCATAAAGACGTCAAAACGGCCGTCAAAATGCACTCAGCGCTATAATAAAGAATGATGACGACGACGACGACGATGTCGACGACAATGGTGATGGTGGTGATGATGATGATGATGATGATGATGATGATGATGAGACGACAGTGATGCTGATGATGATGATGATGATGATGATGATGATGATGATGAGACGACAGTGATGATGATGATGATGATGATGATGATGATGATACAATGGATGGATGATGATGACGACGCAATGGATGATGATGATAATACAATGGATGATGATGATGATGATGATGAAGAGTAATAATGATGGTGATGATTATTATTATCATTTTTATAATGATGAAGGCAACTTAGAGTCACATATTCTCAACATATTCTATTCCTAATTGACTTCTGTAGCATGAATAAAATGTTACAGAAAATTACAATATGTTACAATGGTAAATACAATACCAAAAATACCATACAATACAATACAACGCATGCAGATTGGAAACCAGGTCTAAGAAGCCAAAACACCTACACACACACCCAAACACATGCACAAAACCACAAATACACATACAGTCACACCTACACATGGCCAAACACGTACACACACACGTACACACACCACACACACACACATGTACATATACACACATACACACACATACACACACATACACACACGTGAACACCACACGTATACACACACCACATGTACACACACACGTACACATATAAATACACATGTACGTACACACAGATCCATAAAAAGCAACATCCATAAACACTCATCTGGTGTCCAAAGGTATACATCACCCACACCCCAACGCACTCTAACTACCGCGCCCCAACTCACTACAGCGAAATCGAAATTGCGAACACCTGTTCCACCCACAGACGATCTACCTGGTCAAATCAACCAAAATTTTGTCACCAAATCTCATCAATAAACCCGGAAAATCTGCTGCCTTCAATTGTCAGACTCGTAAATAAGAGTCGAAATTATTCGGCTCAGGCTGTAGTCTGTGCGCGCTGCTACCGAAGGTGGTTTAATCGCGGTTACACGGCGCGCCAAAAATCCAACCCACTTCACGTTCGGTTTTCGTGCAAACTCGCCAGATTTATTTATAATCCTACTAGTTTTCAGTCAGTCGTTCAAGGCATTTAGAGACCAGTAGTTCTTAGTTTTTCGTCCCCTGGTTCACTTAACCCATGTCAAACTTAGGGCCGGCCAACTACGTCCTACCACCCAAAGATTTATATTAAAAATGAACAAATATGTCCATCAAGGTAAATGTTTTATCATCATCATCAGCAGCAGCAGCAGCATCATCATTATTATTTCTGCATTTAGTAAGCGCCTGTATCCAGTGACTAATCATCAGTTGATGGTGCTGAGCAATCTGTGAGTGAAGGACTTGCTCAAGGTCCCTACACAGTAATCGTCCCAGAGGAGGAGGCTCGAACCCGTACTCTCTGCAATACAAGCCTAGCGCTCTTACCAGTCGGCTACCGTTCCTCACTATGCCTATCACGTGAACGTCAGTGAAGTCATCAAAACACAGATCAGACATAGGGTCAGAAAAACCCTATCTAAAACGCTAATTGCCGAACAACGACAACGCAGTGATATGTTACAATACGGGGAACAACGTGTAATATATTTACTAACTAGCAGCTTCGGATCACCTGGGTCGCGCTCACGGACCATAGGTGGTCCGCAGACCACAATTTAGAACCACTTCACAAATCACACTTGAAACTTGCTCGCTTTCCTTTACGTTTTCCAACCCCCAAGTCGTTTGAGAAGCTAATCGCTACCCTGAACTCTGTTAATCGGCGTCTCACCTTTGCTAATGTTTACCCTACTCCCTACAACACTCACTTTCGGACTTTTTTCTGAATTCCAGTCACTGTTTAAATTCCTGATTTCGTCTCTATCTGAACCAATAATAATTGACGACTTTAATGTACAGATAGATACTCGGGACTATGCTTCACAAAACTTCCAGGATCTCCTATCCGGTTTCGATATTATGCAGCACGTTTCCTTTCCGACTCATGACACGGGCCATACACTTGATCATCTTGTAACACGATCCAGCTGTTCTGCTGCTAAAGTATCTCTGCTTTTGAGTCATATTCGTCTGAACAAATGGCCATTACTGCTCGTGTTTCTTTTCATCATAAGTCGCCATCCACTTAATTTTGAATAAGTTACCGCCCCTGGAAATTGCTCAAGGTTTCAACCTTCAAAGCTGACATCTTTGACCCTTTTCTGTCGTCGTGTCCAGCAAAGACAGCTACTGAATTTGCTGCCCAACTAAATTCGACTCTATCTCAAGTCCTGCATAAGAATCACACACCTGCTAAGTCTAAGAGGGTTTCAGGACGCCCTTCCCAGCCCTGGTACAACTCAGAAATTGCTGTTCCCAGGAAGCTACGAAGCAAGCTTCAAAGGTGTTGGCGGCACTCCCACTTATGTTTTCATCTGCTCAAATCTAGGTGCCAATGTCCTTAAACTTGTCTCAGCAGCCAAAATCACCTATTTGTCTCCGTTGGTCTCCGAAAGCTCCTCTTCTTCTGTGTCAATATGGCAGGCGGTAAACAGGATCCTACATCGTGGCAAATCTAATATATTACCTAGATCTTCATCACATTCTTCCCTTGCAGAAAGCTTTTATGCTTTTATGCTTCTTGCCTAACAAGATCTCAGCCATAACAACCAACTTTTCCAGCGTTCCTTCCTCCGATGGCTTTTCATACCCTATATCTACTCCACTGGTTTTCCACTTCAACCAACAACTCCGACTGAATCTCATTCTCTCATACCCAGGATAAACACTGCACCTTAGATCTTATTCCTACTTCCCTTTTAAAAGAATGCTTCGATATCTTGGGCCCAATCATCACATCCATCATCAGCCCCTCTCTCGCTGAGGGCTGCTTCCCCGCCTGGGACGCTTATGCCACCGTTTACCCTCTTCTTTAAACAGCCATCTCTCTACTGATAATTCATCAAACTCTCGCCTACTTTAGCACAACTTCCTGTTTCTCTGACCTACCAAAATTCAACGTCACCTCTCCAACTTATGATCTTTGATTACAATTTTACTTGAAGAGACCATCAGTTGAAAATAATAATAAAAATAATAATAATAATAATAATAATTATTATTATTATTATTATTATTATTATTATTATTATTATTATTATTATATAAAAAATAATAATAGTAATAACAATAAATGGCATCAAAAGCCATTGACGTCGGTAGGAAAATTTTTTTTAAAACAGTTCTCGCTATATAAACTGACTAAACGATTGAACGAAATTTATGATTAAATAACGTCGGTGGAGTCTGTTTTAAATAAAAATAAACTAATAATAATAATAATAAATTAATCTCATTAATGTCTCCGGACTAACTTTTTCACCACCCGAGGGATTATACCTACCTCAGGTAAAAAATTTAAAAAAAAGAAAAAAAAGAAAAAATAACAATAAGAAGAAGAACAAGAAGAAGAACAAGAAGAAGAACAAGAAGAAGAACAAGAAGAAGACCAAGAAGAAGAACAAGAAGAAGAACAAGAAGAAGAACAAGAAGAAGAACAAGAAGAAGAACAAGAAGAAGAACAAGAAGAAGAACAAGAAGAAGAACAAGAACAAGAACAAGAAGAAGAACAAGAAGAAGAACAAGAACTAGAACAAGAGCAAAAAGAGCAAAAAGAAGTGCAAGAAGGCAATTTATAGAGCGCCTAATGCTGAAAACGGGGGCTGCACATGTTTTTACATGTTCAGTTGTATTTGTAATTTGAGATTTATAAAGCGCCTCTCCGAGGATAAACTCAACAGAGGCGCATTAGTCACTGACTGCAGTCACATGTGATGCAAGTGTGACCATACTGATGCCTTGGGTATGATGATAACGGCGCTATAGAAGTCATTAGAATAGACACATACATACCTGCACAATCACATAAACACATATAGCAGCAACCAGTGATTTAAATGCTAGCCCGATTATTATTTATGCATTTATTAAGCGCCACTTTCCAATGACTAAGCATCAATCGATTTATGCATTTATTAAGCGCCCCTATCTAATGACTAAGCATCAATCGATTTATGCGTTTATTAAGCGCCACTATCTAATGACTAAGCATCAGTCTTTTAATGCATTTATTAAGCGCCACTTTCCAATGACTAAGCATCAATCGATTTATGCATTTATTAAGCGCCACTATCTAATGACTAAGCATCAATCGATTTATGTATTTATTAAGCGCCACTATCTAATGACTAAGCATCAATCGATTTATGTATTTATTAAGCGCCACCATATAATGACTAAGCATCAGTCTTTTAATGCATTTATTAAGCGCCACTATCTAATAGTTAAGCATCAGTGACCAAGCAGAACAATTGTGAGTGAAGGACTTGCTCCTGGTCCCTACGCAGTAACCGTCTCAGGGAAGAAGGCTCGAACCTGTGCTCTCCGCGTTACAAGCCGAGCGCTCTAACCAGTCAGCTAACCAATCAATGATTGTGACTGCCTGGGGGAGGAAAAGGAGATTGAAAAAGGTGAGTTTTGAGTGGGAAGGTGAGCAACACAAGTGCGCTGTAATAAATCAAGTCATCCCAGGCAGTTAATGGGACATTTCTAGATGGTATTGCGACACGTGGACGGTTAAAAGAAGCACGCCAGTTATAGCTCACTCGAAAATCAATCAGCTCACCTGAGAATCACCTGAGAATCAATCAACTGACGAGCGCGACGGTCTAAGGTCGATGGTTCAAATCCCGAACAGATTTTTATTATAAATGCTTCCATTTGAGAACTGGCCTTAAAATTAATTTACTGACTAATTTACACAGTCGGTGGTTAGTTGATTATTATTTGATATTATAATTTTCATATGCCCGAGGTACTTATGATCCCTCTGGAATTATAAAAACGCTCCGGAGAAAAAAACTGTCTGGGTTGGTTAAATCTCGTCAAGTTTTGGCAAAGAGAAGGTGCTTTGGAAGGCGACAGCATAAAATCGTTGGATGGCAACTGATAGGCGCTAATATTATTATTAGTAGCAGTAGTAGTAGTAGTAGCAGTAGTAGTAATATTTCTACATTTATTAAGCGCTATGATCTAACGACTATGCATCATAAATCGGTTGTGCTAAGCAATTGTTAGTGAAGGACTTGCTCAAGGTCCCTACACAGTAACCATCTCAAGGAAGAAGGCTTGAATCTGTGCTCTCCGCCTTACAAGATCAGCTCTCTAACCAATCGGCTACCATGCCTCCGGGGCAGTCAGGCGGCGATGCAGAGGACTTACGTATGTAATACTATGTATGTATGTATGTATGTATGTATGTATGTACTGTATGTATGTATGCGGGTATGTATGTATATATATATGTATGCGTGTATGCGTGTACGTATGTAGGACTGGCCAACTGCCCTCATTTACCGAGGCCAAGAAATGTGAAATCGCTAACGTTCTAAACCCTCGGCTTCCAATGGGACTTTTCTAGGACTTTTCTTCTGCTGTTTAAGAAACAGTTGGCAGATTTCAAATTCGTTTGTTTTTCACAAAAACACACACACAGACAGACACAGACACACACAAACACACACACAAACACACACAGACAGACAAACAGGCACACAAACACAGACACACAAACACACACACAAACACACACAGACAGACAAACACAAACAGGCACACAAACACACAGACAGACACACAAAGACAGACACACAGACAGACACACACACAAACACTTTCCTCCACGTGTCCTCTCTGCTTGAGAGTTTCACTCAGATTGCAAACCGTGCTTTTCAAACCATCTCATCCAGCCTTCTACCCTGGACCATTCCACGACCACAGTTGCCATCACACTCGCTTTCCACCTTTCACCCCGCTGTCTCCGCACTCCAGACTTCATCCCTGGGGTTCTAACCCTGACCCCAGCACTGAACTTGACCAAACAACCTCGCTTTCGCACAGCTGCGTTGATATAGCGCCAGTGTATTAGCCGCTCTCCCTGACGCGGCTTTTCTGCAGCGCTAATAAATTTTTCAGACTGACATACGCATTTACACCCCCCCCCCTACCCGGACGCCCCAGTAGCTGGGTCAGGTCGACCAAGGACCCGTTGTTATCTCGGTCAGTGTCCTCCACGACAACGCTTCCCTCGAAAAAAACAAACTTAATAGTAGAAGCGAGTCATGCTGGTCGATCGTAGAGGACTGTCTCTTCAAGTACACAGCGATCTACGGGCGCGACGCAAATCGATAAGATGGCGACCACCGTACAGAAGGAGATGGTCACTTGAGGGAACGGTTTTAGCACGACGCCCAGGCACGCTCCGCTTGCAATTATGGGCTAATATATTCAGCCCGGCACATTACGCTGTGGTGGTGAATAGGTTCCCCGGAGAAAGAGGTTCCGACGCCGCTAATTTTGTCAGTTGGAATTTTAAAGTATCCTCTTTATGTCGCCTTGATTGCAAAATTTGATAGGGAATCGCAATTGTAATCTTTGGACTTTTATAGCGCCCAAGAAGGCGAAGCTTAAGCACAGGCGATGCTCAGTCAAAGCAAAATCGATAGGCATGTAAGATCTGGTTCGTTTCTTGTCCTGATCCAAGGGGTCAGACGTGTAGTCACACTGATATGGTGGATGGTGTATAAAATGAGAGCGACGACAGAAGAAGGTTAACCATAGTAGGATTTGTGGATGAGGACTGTTTTCAGTTTTGAACGATAGACCTGTGCGAAGTTTGCAGTGCAAGTGAATTTCTAGGACGGGTCAAATATTTGTCGTAATTCTTGCGAGAGCTTGTTATAGAGGCCCGGAACAACTCGGGCGATAGCGCGATTATCTGCGTATTTTATTAACTATTTAGTAAGTGAAAAGTGTTAGTAATTAGCAAAGCTGAAGTCCAAGCAGTCGGTACTCGTCCAGTTATAAATCAAACATCTTTTTTGTGCCGAAGGATCTCACCTGATTAATTCATTGAAAAATTAGGAGAATGGAGATCATACGGTCGCTATATAAAAAACGTGCACATTTACATTTTGACGAATTGCATCAACAAATCAGTTCTACTGCTAGGAATACAACACAGCGTTCTCGTCACGTGAGCCAACCACAACAGGTTTCCGGAACTAATTTCGCCGGGTTCTGATTTGGCATCACACCGGCGCTTCAAATGCTAAATCTATTCCTAGTGTTTGCCATGCGCAAATCATCAATATTATTAATAATGGACTAAAACACAGCCCGCGTGCCTGAAGCAAATTAACGTTATGAGAGCTTTATAGTTATGGAAGACTGCGTATCTGCCAATCAAAATAACGTTAACTAGGTCAGTGCTTCTAGGATCTTCCACCAATGAAAGCGCGATAAAAGTGAATAAATAGGTCATCGCGTCCCAGATTAACCAGCGTAACAAGAAACGTAATCGTAAACTCGAAATTTACAAAGCGCTACTTAAAAACTAAGCGCACGGCACCAGCTTATTCACGAGCGCTGCGTCAAGTCCGTGGGGTAATCCAAAGATGCCGTGTCAAGAACAAAGTCCGGTTGCCAGGAAACCAGAGAGGAGAGAGGAGGAAGCTAGGATGAGCTGTGTTTAAGAAACCTGTGAGGCAACTGAAAACACCAATATATATAGGTCAAGAAAACCGTTAAATAGCTCAAAAACCATTAAGTATGTCAAGAAAACAGCTTGGCCTAATTTAGGCCTAAGTAAAGCATAAAGTGCCAAGAAAGTGACATTACCGTTATCTGGATAGGGTAACACAGGTTGGCCTATTAAAACACAGGTGCGGCAGAGATAGTAATCCTAAATCGGTCAGGGCAAGTTTGACCTAGTTAAGATACGAAATAACGTGACAGAAGTGAGACTACGATTAAATAGGTCACAGCCTGACCTTGTGAAAAAGTGTGGCAAAAACTAGTATTAAATAGGTCAAGGCAAGATCGGCTGACCCAGTAAAAACATAACTGTGATAAAAGTGAGAATAATAGTAAACTAGGCCAGGCAACATCATCTGACCTAGTTAATAAACAAAATACATATGAAGTCTGATGATACCTTCATTCTGCACAAAGTTCAGAAGCGTGCACTGAATCCAGGCAAAAGGAAAGATTAGGAAGTATAAACAGACTGAGGTAAGAGGTTAGGTGTCCGTCTAGAGCGATCGGTACAGTCTCAGTAGGCGTGGCCGAAGTGGAAATAGGTCAGGGCTGCATAGATTGACCCAGATCAGAAACAAAGCACTCGAGAGTCGGGTGAGTCTTCGTCGGATGTCGTCGTATAAAGCAAGTACTTTGGGACGAGAAAAGAAACGAAGAATATTCACGACGCCTCAGTTTGTACCGAATGCCATCCGCCCTTTCTGCCAAAACCTTATAAATCACTGGCGTACAAGACAGACGGTCGAACGGACAGACAGAAAGATAGACGAACGGACAGACAGGCAGGCTGGCAGGCAGACAAAGAGATAGGCAAACAGACCTAGACAGACATGCAAATGATGATGATGATGATGATGATGATGATGAAGAAAAGGAGGAAGAGGAGGAGGATGACGATGATGATGAGGCAGCCAGACCAACAGTCGACAGACACACGCGCGCGCGCTCGCGTAAACAGTTACACGCAAAGATAGCCAGACAAAAGACATACACACACGCGCAGACAAGCAGGCAGAAACACAGAGAAAAACGAATAGAAAGACAGTGTATTTTAATCCGCGCACATCAACCCCAGTACATTAATCCCGCGTACATTAATCCCCGTACATTAACCTCAGTACATTAATCCCGCGTACATTAACCTCAGTACATTAATCCCGCGTACATTAACCCCAGTACATTAATCCCGCGTACATTAAACCCACTACATTAATCTCGCGTACATTAATCCCGCGAACATTAACCCCAGTACATTAGTCCCGCGTACATTAATCTCGCGCACATTAACCCCAGTACATTAATCCCGCGTACATTAATTCCACGCATATTAACCACAGTACATTAGTCCCGCGTACATTAATCCCGCGTACATTAGTCTCGCATACATTAATTTCGCGTACATTAATCACGCGTACATTATTCAAGTGTACATTATTTGCAACATTAACCGACGGCGCAAATTTCGATCAGATAAGTCCGTCGAGTTGTTATTGATCTCCTGAAGGTCAAAGTTGACTGAGTTCAATCAGCCAATTAGACAAGAGCTGAACGCAGAATTACAGGTGAAACTGATCTAAGATTAATCCAGGTGTGATCGATCAATTGAAACGAAAGTCGGCTTCAATAGAACTTATAATTCGCGAACCATTCAGAGACCAAATACAGTAACGTAATCGTAAACTCGAGATTTCTACAGCGCCCAACGAAAGCTAAGTCGCGGGAACCAGCTTATTCACAGGCGCTCAGTCAAAGTAAAAATCGATAGGCAGGAAGCGTTCGGTTCCAGGTCAAGATCCAAGAGTCAGGCAGTCGGACGGCTACGGTGGGTGGTGTTTGAACTGGATCTGGCTGATGTATGAGGGGAAGAAGAGGAAGATTTGTTACAACCACATTATGTTCCATGAAGATCAGTTTCTTAGCCAAACACCGAAAGGCCGCCATAGAAGTCTTAGCAACTTCATTTTCTTCGCCTCGGCATATGATAGTAGGAGGCCAATCCTCTCCTTTGCTGCCTGATCCTTACATCGACAGTGTACAGCAGATGCACTCATTTAGTGATGAATGGACGATGTCGACGATGATGAAGGAACATGAGCATTTGGAAAGGAAGGCTTGGAAGAGACAGACATCATCATCATCGTCGTCGTTGTCATCATCATCATCGTCGTCGTCATCATCATCATCACCACCACCACCACCATCATCATCATCATCACCACCACCATGAAATAGGAGGAGGAGATGAAGAAGAAGTAGGGGACCTTGTAGGCGATGTGAGATGGACCAGCAGCAGCAGCAGCAGCAGCAGCGTGGGAGGCTGGCTACCTTCTCTGCTCCGGATGTTCGATGCTGCAGAAGGCAAAAAGGCTATCTATTGCTACGACCCACGCACTCGTGAACTCGTCAACAATAGTGACCCCCCAGGTAAACATGACCTCCCGACCTTTGCCCTCGGCAAAACTTAGATAACAACACACACACACGCACACATCATACACGTACACACACCCGCAGGCGTAAACACATGCAAATTTCATACACAGTTATATATGTATATATATTAACAGAAAACCTTTTAAAGCTGCATGTATATATGCTTGTATATATGTTTGTGCACCAGAGCAATCAACATCATCATCATCATCATCATAGTCATCACAGTCATCATAATCATAATTATCATCATCATAATCATCATCATAATCAGCAGCAGCAGATACATAATAGTCATAGTCATCATACTCATCGTCGTCGTCATCATCATAATCATCAGCAGCAGCAGATGCATCATAGTCATAGACATCAAACTCATCGTCGTCGTCGTCATCATCATAATCATCATCATCATCATAATCATCATCAGCAGCAGATGCATCATAGTCATAGACATCGTACTCATCGTCGTCGTCATCATCATCATAATCATCATCATCATAATCATCAGCAGCAGCAGATGCATCATAGTCATAGACATCAAACTCATCGTCGTCGTCGTCATCATCATCATAATCATCATAATCATCAGCAGCAGCAGATGCATCATAGTCATAGACATCAAACTCATCGTCGTCGTCGTCATCATCATAATCATCATCATCATCATAATCATCATCAGCAGCAGATGCATCATAGTCATAGACATCAAACTCATCGTCGTCGTCATCATCATCATAATCATCATCATCATAATCATCAGCAGCAGCAGATGCATCATAGTCATAGACATCAAACTCATCGTCGTCGTCGTCATCATCATAATCATCATCATCATCATAATCATCAGCAGCAGCAGATGCATCATAGTCATAGACATCGTACTCATCGTCGTCGTCATCATCATCATAATCATCATCATCATAATCATCAGCAGCAGCAGATGCATCATAGTCATAGACATCATACTCATCGTCGTCGTCGTCATCATCAGCATCATCAGCATCAGTTCCTCACGCTAGTCATTTGGCAGCGATGGGCGGGAATAAATGATCTCCAGCTTCCTCCATCATTTGTCCGATCCTCTGCTCCTCCTCTCGTTTTTAATCCGAATCTTACTTAAAGGTCACGGTAGCCGATTGGTTAGAGAGCTCGGCTTGTAACGCGGAGAGTACGGGTTCGAGCCTCCTCCCCTAAGACGGTTACTGCGAAGGGACCTTGAGCAAGTCCTTCACTCACAATTGCTTAGCGCCATCGATTGATCCTTAGTTTTATATAGTGGCGCTAAATAAATGCAGATATAATGATAATAGTAACACCCAAGCCTTAGCCTGTCCTCTTTTATACCGCCCGTCCAGCGCTGCCGCTCGAAGCCAAGGCGTGAGGGTCTAACTCATCTGTCATCTGCCAATTACTATTCAATTAGCCTAAAGTCCCGGACAATTCTACTGCTGATTAGTCTGCAGTCATTCGCTGGAACAGGCGACCGAGGGGTTAAGTATCGGATCCTTTGCACCCCGTTGACAGTTCCCCTCTCCTCCCCTCTACCTCCTCCTCTTCCACTTCCTCCTCCACCTCCTCCTCGTCCTCCTCGAGCTACGGCGTATATCC
The DNA here is from genome assembly GCA_964023275.1 of Norana najaformis. Classification (NCBI taxonomy): domain Eukaryota; kingdom Metazoa; phylum Annelida; class Clitellata; order Crassiclitellata; family Hormogastridae; genus Norana; species Norana najaformis. The sequence continues at coordinate 1,946,237 of OZ029929.1, forward strand.
CCGGAATCGAGGCAAGACCAAGCCTGCCTGACCGCTCTCTCTCTCTCTCTCTCTCTCTCTCTCTCTCTCTCTCTCTCTCTCTCTCTCTCTCTCTCTCTCTGTATGTACTGTATGTATGTCTGCCTCTCTCACTGTCTCTCTGTCTCTCACTCTCAGTCTCTGCCTCTCAGTCAGTCAGTCAGTCAGACAGTCTGTCTGTCTGTCTGTCTCTCTCTCGTGCAAGTGAAACAAACACGATACGAAACTACTAGTGCCATGCTTCATGTGCCCTTCATGTCTTATTTATGCCACTGACATACTTATAAAAAACTGGGCCAAATAAAGGCGCTATATCAATTCCAAAACCCCACAAACATCCACATACTTCTAAAATAACCTAATGACTTCTATAGCGCCGTTTACTTAATGCAAATAGCATCAGTCGATGGTCGTCTCGACTGAAACTGCTTTCCGTAATCGCAAAGGAGCTTAAGCTAGCCTTTTGAGGCAGCCATGGGTATGAAGTGTTAGCGACTTCATTTTCACAGCCTCGGCATATGTGGACATGTGGCTAGTCCTCTCCCTCGCCGTCTCGTCCTCCCACCAACAGTGTACTCATTTTATAGCCGAATTCGCTCGAAACAAACATCCTTTGTACTGACACGGATTTGAACCCTGACCTCTAGGCTCACAGTCCAGCGCCCTAACCAGTAGACCACCGAGCACCGAAAGTAGTAAAATCAGACGATTTATTAATTGGTAAACAGACTGAATTAGAGTCAAAGCTCAAAAAATGGTCATTGGTCTAACTACCTCTTCAAAAGAATTGTCATCAAGGACGAGTTGTTTAATTTGCTTTTCTTTGTTGTTTTTTAAAAACAATAGACAAACAAATAAACACAAACTGATCCACTTTATCAAACATTCCGGCTCAGTGTATAAAAGGCGCTATAAAAATGCTTCAGTGATCAATTGATATCTCAATGACTGATTGGTAAATCAATACTCAATCCAAACACGTAATTCTATCAGAGGTAGTCCGAAAAAGGATAAAGTAAGGACAAAGTAAACGTAAGATGACGTTAAACAAAGAATAGTGCAATGCTCTCCTTAGACACCTTTAAAACGCTTTCAACTGATGACATATATTCAGCAACTTCATTGGGTGAGATAATATTCGCACCATTCATAAGATGTCTTTAAAGAAAGAATTACGCAATGCTCTCCTTAGACACCTTTAAAACGCTTTCAACCGATGACATATATTCAGCAACTTCATTAGGTGGTATAACACTCGCACCATTCATAAGATGTCGTCAAAGAAAGAATTACGCAATGCTCTCCTTAGACACCTTTAAAACGCTTTCAACCGATGACATAAAATTATTATATTCCGCAATCTCATTATATTCAGCAATTTGATGAGGTGAGATTATATTTGCACCATTCATAAGATGTCGTTAAAGAAAGATTTACGCAATGCTGTCCTTAGGCAGCTTTAACAAGCTTTTAACCAACATCATATATTCAGCAACTGCGTTCAATTTCAACTGAACTCCACCACTGTCCTTAGTCGGGTAGTGCCAGTCCCAAGCTTGGATGAAGGAGGAGGGGGACGTCAACGGTCTTTGATGTCATAAGATGTTAAAACAAAGGAAAGTAATTCTACGATCGGTTGTTTCTTCTGCCGAATGATGGCACTCCTGGTTATCGGGGACGACGGAATTGAGTGGAGTTTTCGTAGAGGTCCAGCTCACTTGTTACCCTCGAAATGATGATGAATAGGAGTCAAATGAAGCGAAAGGGTTGAAGGGTTTCTCTCTCTCTCTCTCTCTCTCTCTCTCTCTCTCTCTCTTCTCTCTCTCTCTCTCTCTCTCTCTCTCTCTCTCTCTCTCTCTCTCTCTCTCTCTCTCTCTCTCTCTCTGTGCCCTTCATGTCTCATTTAATTTATGCCACTGACATACTTATTTTAAAAATGAGTCAAATAAAGACGCTATATCAATGTCAAAGTTCCAGATTTAAAGGGTCTGTCTCTGTGTGTCTGTCTGATTGTCTGTCTGCATATATGCATGTCAGTCAGTCAGTCAGTCAGTCAGAGCCACGTTGGCAAACACGCCACCCTAAACCGCGACAAACCCGTCAGTGGTACTTTAACCCTTTCGCTTCCGTTGACTGGGTTCATCATCATTTCGAGGGTAACAAGTAAGCTGGACCTATACGAAGATCTCACTCCATTCCATCCCCGACAACTAGAAGTGCCATCGTTTGGCGGAAGAAAATACCGAAATTTAGAAGTACTTTCCTTTGTTTTAGCATCATCTTCACGCCGACCTTATATCTTCAAATGCGCGTCAAACTCAACACTAAAATCCGACTGCAGTTGCAAAGTATATCGCGTCGGTTGAAAGCGTTCTAAAGGTGTCTATGTACAGCATTGCATTATTCTTTGGTTCAACAACATCTTACGACTGACAGGGCCGTCTACATCGACACCTTACCCTTATTCGGACCAATTGATATGCAAGCGATTAAAAGCAATTGACAAAAAATAGTGTTGATCGAAGGTATTTTAAGGGTATCTATGCAAAGCATTACATTATTCAGCGTTTAGCGACATCTTGTGACTGCCAGGGGCGCTGACGTCAACCTTACCTTACCATTGTTAGTCAAATCAACTACCAACTTGTAGTTAAACGCAGCTGATGCTTATTATAGCGTCTTTCGAAAGCGTTCTAAAGGTGTTTAAGCAGAACATTGCGTTATCAAGTGTTTACCGAATTCGTAAGGTTGTCAGGGCCGCTGACATCAGCTTTGCCTTAACAGTTTAAAAGATTAATTTTAAATTAGATAACGGAACGAAGATCTTCACCAGATATCAGTGAGCCGACGGCAGACTGGCTGGGTGATAGAGTGATCACCTCTCCCTCAACCCCACCCTCACAGTCGATGGCTTATAGCAGATTGCAGTGACACCTAGTGGCCAGTGACAAGGAGATCTTAATGTTGCCTTCGAAGTCCAATCTGGTTGGCTCTTCCTCGCCTGTCTGGCATATTTATGTACGAATCAATTTATACTGGGAGGGAGGGAGGAGATGCGGATGAATGGATGGATGGATGGATGGATGGATGGATGGACGGGTGGAAGGATGGATGGATGAACGGGTGGATGGATGGATGGGCGGATGGGTGGATGGATGGATGCACGGGTGGATGGATGAGCGGATGGATGGGTGGACGGATGGGTAGATGGGTGGATGGATGGATGGGTGGATGGATGGATGGGTGGATGGGTGCACGGGTGGATGGATGAGCGGATGGATGGGTGGACGGATGGGTAGATGGGTGGATGGATGGATGGGTGGATGGATGGATGGGTGGATGGGTGCACGGGTGGATGGATGAGCGGATGGATGGGTGGATGGATGGGTAGATGGGTGGATGGATGGATGGTTGGATGGATGGGTGAATGGATGGATGGATGGGTTGGTTGATGGATGGGTGGATGGATGGGTGGATGGTAGTTCGAAGGGTAGATGGATGGATGGGTTGGTGGATGGGTGGGCGAATGGGTGGATGGAGAGATCGGTGGATGGATGGGATGGATGGATGGAGGGATATCGATGGAAGGTGGTGTCAAAGGATTCTCCAAGATGGCCAAGCTGGCTTGCCACAACAATATTCTGACTGCACTACTGACTGGCCGACCGCCGACTCACTGACAGACTGATTGATTGACTGATTGATTGACTGATTGCCTGAAGATCTGTATGATTGAAATATTAATA
>OZ029929.1:1955000-1982500 GCA_964023275.1 Norana najaformis
TTCACAGGCTCTCAGTCAAAACAAAATCGACAGACAGGAAGGGTTCGGTTTCAGGTCAAGATCCAAGAGTCAGGCAGGCAGACAGTCAGACGGCTGGAATGGAATTGGAATTGAACCGGAAAGTGAGATAAAATCAGGATAGGATTTGTGGAAGATCTGCGCAGAAATTGCAAGAGGTGAAATGTCGGTGAGTTCGTACGATCCCAGCTGGAAAAGATAACCAGTTTAATTCTGAAGTCATGAAGTCTTTAACTGGAGATCCTGCAGGAAGCCGAAGAAACAAAGACAAGAATAAACCATAAAAACGCAAGTCGAAAAACCTGGTCACGCTAACCCACTGGCCGGGTAACTCTGGCGCGTAACAATCGCAGTTCTCTTTCACCTCATCTACCCTACACGCATCAACACGCCCTTTAACCCTTCCCTCCCGCTCTCCTATCTCTCAGACCTTAGCCAGAAACGTCGTCGAACATCTGTCAATAAAGGGTAAAGTACAGACAAACGAACTGTTACGCAAATTGTAATTTGTAATTTGTAAATTGTAATTTGTAAATTGTCGGACGAGTCTGAATCTCTCTCCCTGTCTGCTCCCATAAGCCTGTATTTGTCTACTTTTGTGAACCTGCATATGTCTGATTCTGTGTAGTATGAGCGGAGGGGGGTAGGTAGGGCAATTCGTGTAGGGTATTTCGGTTATGGCAGTTCGGGAAGGTTCGGGTAGAGCATTTATGGGGTATTTTGGGCAGGGCATTTGGGGGTGGGTAGGGTATCACACGTTGGACAATTGCGGTGGGGCATTTAGAAGGTGGGTAAGGCTAGGGTTTTCGGAAGGTGTTTGACCCCAGGTGACCCTAAACACGCCCATTAAACCGGGTCAGGGCATGGGGCGTCCGTGTGTCTGGCCGATATCGCTAATTTGTAAGGTTTTTAAAGAAGAAAACGAAGACTACGACGAAGAAGAAGGAAAAAAGAAGAACAGTCCCTTAAGCTGGGCCCAGAAACACCCATGAGTAAAAGTGCTTGCGACTTCATTTTCTTAGCCTCAGCATATGAGGGCGGTTCGCCAGTCCTCGCCCTCGCCGTCTAATCTTTTAAGTGACAGTGTACGGTCTGTTCACTCATTTTAGCCGAGTTGGTTAAGGACGCAGATGGAGTTGAAATCTCGAATTAAATGAAATTATGATTAAAGAATACTGCCAACTTACTCGTCTCAGTAGCAGCTGAATAATTTCACATACCTTTAAATCTATGAATAAAAAAGAGGCCGAGGAAGAAGAAGAGGAAGAGAAAGAAGGAGAAGTCAATTCATCCATCAATCAAATCAATAAATCCATCAATAGATCCATCCAGCCATCCTTCAATCAATCAATCAATAAATCCATCCATCCAAGCAGCCATCAATCAATCAATCCATCCATTTATATCGAAGCCTTTTACCTCTACCCTATATGACATCGACGGCGCAGCGCTAAGCCATGTCACCCTTAAGTACCGGAAGTCCGATTGTACAACTGTCACATCAAGTCGGTGGAACCACCCTTCGGGTTTACACTTCTCTAGTAACTAACGCACCTGCACTGCGATCATTTTTAAAGTCTCCCTCAATAAATCCGTCGAAAAGAATGTCCTTCGAGCTGACACACTGGGAGACAAACGAATATCAACCTTAAAGAGACGCCTACAAATAACCGCTCTATCAAAACAGACAAATGAGCATAACCTTACAGAATGCCCAAAATAACCGCTCTCTCTCTCCCTCGCTCTCGCTCTCTCTCTCTCTCTCTCTCTCTCTCTCTTTCTCTCTCTCCGTCTCCGTCTCTCTATCTCTCCATTTCTCTCTCTCCGTCTTCTCTCTCTGTCTGTGTCTCTCTCCGTCTCCGTCTTCGTCTCTGTCCCTCTCCATTTCTCTCTCTCCGTCTCTGTCTGTCTCTGTCTCTCTCTGTCTCTCTCCGTCTCTGTCTCTCCCTCTCTCTGTCACTCTCTGTCTCTCTCTCTCTCTCTAAATGAGTCAACAGAATACTTCATACAGATATTAAAACATTAAATATATCAAATATCTGAGGTAACAAACATCAAATAATAAATCGCCAAACAGCATAGAGCAAAAGTTAAAAATAAGTCCGCTCTAAACCTGCCAAGCTTTGACTAGATCCAATACTAAATACCTCATACAGATATATGTCAGACATGAAATAATAAATCAACATACAACTTAAAAAAATACCTAAAAATAAGCTTTAACGATATCAAATACTAAAAATATCAAACGATATATTTATAACAATATCAAATATATCAAATGTTATATTTATAACGATATCAAATACTAAATATATCAAATGATATATTTATAACGATATCAAATACTAAATATATCAAATGATATATTTATAACGATATCAAATACTAAATATCCCAATGATATATTTATAACGATATCAAATACTAAATATATCAAATGATATATTTATAAAGATATCAAATACTAAATATATCAAATGATATATTTAGTATTGGATATCGTTAAACCAAAGATCAAAGATATGAAATAATAAAGACATGAAGATGGCAAGCATATCAAATATAAAAGATGTCAAATAATTATAATATAAAACAGTACACTAACAAAAACTTTACAAAAATACCCGCCCTATCTAAATCAGCAAATTGAACACTTTGGGATATCAAATACCCTGCTGATATCCGCTCATTAACAACCCAAAAATCAGTGCAAGGACCGCGACGGAAACTTTCCCTCGATCGAACGCCTGCTCAAGATCTAGAGCATCCGAGAAGACTGGTTCTGGGAGTGCCAGATACGACGCTTACATCCAACATGTGTAGTCCTTGATGTTTTACCCGCAGGCTGATGATGAGGGTGCGACACGGTGGTCTATCGGTAACGCGTTTGGCCAATGAACATGCAGCTGAGGGTTCAACTCCGTGTAACGACTCTTGGCAAGTTGTTTGCGCACACCGTGCCTCTGTCACTAGGCAGTAGAATTTGGTACCGGCGTAAGCTGGGAAGTAAACGGCAAGTCCTGCGATGCACTGGCCCCGTGTCCAGGACCTTGGGATTCGTCCACTGCCGGCTCCAGAGCCTAAGAAAAGGAAATGAACGCCTCCCCTGCGTCTCACTTGTTGGATATGGGATACCTCACTTTTTACTGACCAAAGAAGAGTTCGTCAGGTAAACGAATAACTACGCAAAATGCAAAACATCGTCTTAGATTTACTTGAAAAAATTACCTGAAGACATAGGTGCCAAGCAGCCCGGCTGATTGGACAGATGCATAAGTACTGGCGCCGCCCCTGACAGGTACTAAATTTACCTGTAACCTTCGTACGTATACCTCTCTGGAATGTCTAGCTTTTTCACATATCATATATACACGGTAAGGTCAGGCAAAGGAAACGAAGTGAAAGTATGGTAAAGTAAGGTGTAAGGTAAAGAAAGGTAAGGGAAAGGAAGGCAAAATATGGTAAGTCAAGGGAAGGCAAATGAAAGAAAGGTAAATATGAGAAAGAAAGGTAAGCTGAGGCAGTGATGTGTGGTGAGGTAAGGTAAAGCAAAGGAAAGTCCTCAAGGTAAGGTAAGGTAATGTAAGGTATTTGTCATTTGCTATAGAAGCTCCTTTCAAAGGCTCAATCCTCCCACGGACCGACAGACAGACGAACTGTTACGCAAATTGTAAATTGTAATTTGTAAATTGTAATTTGTAAATTGTAATTTGTAAATTGTCGGACGAGTCTGAATCTCTCTCCCTGTCTGCTCCCATAAGCCTGTATTTGTCTACTTTTGTGAACCTGCATATGTCTGATTCTGTGTAGTCGCATTTGTCTCCTTCTTAGTATCTGCAGTTGTCTGCTTGAGCATCTGTGTATTTCTATGCTTCTATAGATCTAATCTAATCTAATCTAATGACTTCTACAGCGCCGTTATCATAATGCCAAAGGCATCAGTTAATGGTCACTTCAAGTCAAAATGCTTCTTAGTATCTGTTTGTCTCCTTCTTTGTATCTGCAATTGTCTGTTTTAGTATCTGTGTATTTCTATGCTTCCACAGATCTAATCTAATGACTTCTACAGCGCCGTTATCATAGTGCCCAAGGCATCAGCTGATGCTCACTTCAAGTCAAAATCGCAGTCATAAATCATAAACCGTTGGAAAAACCGGATCGAATTCCAATGGGTCAGAGAAACCAGAAGCCAGGCTACGGTTGGTAAGCAAGTTGGAAGAGATGCGTCTTAAATTGAGACCTGAGTGACATCTAAGAAATGACAGAACGAACGAAACTGGGCAGTGAATTCGAAAGCCGTGGACCAGCAACCGAGAAGACCCCAGAGCTCAACAGTGTCCGTGGTACGAGGGACAACAAGATTCATAGTGTCCAGTAATTGAGCGCAATATCTCTATTAGATGTCTCTATAGATGTATCCGTATATGTCTGATTCTGTGTATGGGTGTCTGTATCCTCCGCGAAACTATGATCCATTTCTCGACCACGAAGATTTTTGTCCCTGGGCGCAGAGAACTGAAAGTTCAAAGTTGAGTCTTTCCAAATGAGACTATACAACTCCATCACTTGCTCTGGTCGGCCTCGAAGACTTCCAACAGGTGGTAGTCGCAGCTTTCGAAGTCGCAGACATCACTGCCACACCACCTGCATCTCCATCCGATGCAAATCCAATCCGTGCAATGACTGCTGAAGATGACATAAACACCTCACATGTTTTCTTCATCAAACGCCATCTGGGACAGGTGGATGGACGATGGATTGATGCTCCTGCTGTCTCCATCCATCTACCCACCCACCCACCCCATCCATTCATCCATCCTTTTGTCTATCCATACATCCGTCCATTTGTCTATCCATCCTTCCATTCATCCACCTTGCTCCTTTCCTCCTTCCAACCTTACATCCATTCATCCATCCACCCACCCATCCATCCATCCATCCTTCCATTCATCCACCTTCCGCCTTTCCTCCTTCCAACTTTTCATCCATCCATCTATCAATCCATTTATCCATCCATCTATCCACCCATCCATCCCTTTATCCGCCCATCCATCCATCCATCCATTCATTCATCCATCCATATATCCATCCATCCATCCACCCACCCACCCAACCCACCCACCCATCCGTCCATCCATCCCTATATCCGCCCATCCGCCCATCCATCCATCCATCCATCCATCCATATATCCATCCATCCATTTGTCTATCCATCCTTCCATTCATCCACCTTCCAAACTTCCATTCATCAATTCACTCATCCATTAATTCTATCCACCAATCCATCCATCCATCCATCCAAGAATTTTAACCGTAACTGCAACTGAAACAAAGAATCTGTATAGCGCCTCTACACATATTATTTCTGCATTTATGAAGCGCCACTGTCCAAAGACTGAGCATCAATCGAAGGCTACGAGCCTGGCAATAAACCAATACTGCTGGGTGCTGTTGCATCCAAGGGTAGCTCGAGATGGGGAGGCAGAGAGGGAAAGCCACCCAGGCAGACAAACAGAGGTACGAATGGAGAGACATAGAATGTCTAAGAGCAGAGAAGTTTCCATTTGGCATTTTGACTGCGCATCAAAGAACAGTAGAAGCAAAGAGAATTATCAACACGTCAGCACGTTCCTTCCCTTCTCCTTTCCCTTTCTCCCTTCCCCTCCTCCCTCTTACCGACACCCAAACCTTGTTCAGTTTTTCCAAGGTGGAAGAAGTGGACCAGCGCTCTCTCCACGCCATCCACTCCGCCGAACAACCATCCATCCTTAAATCCTTCCCTCCGTTTCTCCATCCGTCCATCCATCCGTCCGTCCGTCCATCGTTCGTTTCCAATTTTTCCCAGGTGGAAGAAGTGGGCCAGCAGACTTTCCATGCCATCCCCTCCTCCAAGCAACCAACCCTCCAATACGTTCGTCCTTGCCTCCATCCATCCATCCGTCCGTCCGTCCATCCGTCCATCGATCCATCCATCCATCCATCCAACCAAACAACCATCCAACCATCCATCCATCCATTCATCCATCCATCTAACCAACCATCCATCCATCCATCCATCCATCTAACCAACCATCCATCCATCCCTACTTGCCTCCACCTATCCCCTCCTTCATTAATTCCATCCACCCATCCATCCATCTAATCGCTCATCCATCCATCCAACCACTCATTTATCCAACCCTCCAACCATCCATCCACCCACGCACAATTGCCCTCCCTCCCTCCGTCTCTCCCTCCCTCCTCTCTTCCTCCCTCCCTCCGTCGCTATGACTACAGTAAATCCTCGCTTAAGCACCGAACTGCGCCGTCGCATGACGGACGCTGCTTTTAACGAGGTCGACGGCGGAGGAAAACAAAGCACCTTGGTTAGTGCGGACCTCTAATTAAATGCGACAACCGCTCGGCGCAACTTCCTCACCAAATGCCTTGACACATTCTCATCAGCTAAAGACGAAACGAGGTCCACTGTGGAGTACTAGAAATACAGAGCTATGCAGTCATCGCTACAGCACCATACTTCGTCACTTCCGCGAACTCTTAACATTTAACACACACATATATGCATACATAAATGCACACGCAAAAATATATAAATACATACATACATCACAAATGCATACATAAATACGTATAAACACACATACAAACATGCACTTATATACACACATCAAATATACATACATACATACATACATACATACATACATACATACATACATACATACATACATACAGACGATCACCATCTATATTATTAAGACTTTAGACGCCTCACTTGGCCTGACACAAACTGACTTCACAATCGTCGCCATGGTATCTCAGCTGGCCTGGTTAGCTACATTGGTTAAAGCGCACGCCAAGATGCCTCTGTGCGTGAGGATGCCGGTTCGCATACCAATAGTGGCTATATTTCAGAGATTTGAATCTCGGGCTAGCAGGGTAAGTACACGGGGACCTTAAATGGCGTGGCGCCCATTCAAACGGGCAGCGGTGGTGAAGGATCTCCCCCGATTAATTCACTGAAAAATGAGCAGGGTCGAGGCCATACGGTCGCTATAGAAAACCGCGTGAATTTACATTTACATTTTACAAATATTAGGTTGTGCTTAGGCACTTTTAAATCGTATTTTCACAAAGCTATAAACCTCGGGCTAGCACGGCCCGTACACGAGGACCTTACATGGTGTGGCTCCCATTCAAACGGGCAGCGGTGGTGAAGGATCTCACCCGATAAATTCATTGAAAAATGAGCAGGGTCGAGGCCATAAGGTCGCTATATAAAGCAGGTACAATTACATTGAACTTCGGCGTTGTAACTCACCGACGCGAATTCCTCGCCGTCGTCGATCTCTTCCTCAACGTAGGTCGTCAGCTGCTGGTCCTTGCAACCGAAGCAGACGCACCTCGAGTAGCGAAACACCTGCCTCCATCGCGACCGCTTACCTCCGTCTGCTTCCGGTTGGCGCTTCGAAGACGACGACCCAATTTTGAAGCCTGGACTTCGTCGCGAACGACGAAACAACTCGACGGGCCTCCAGAGGGGTCCGGTGTGAGGACGAATCAAGTTCGGAGCGAAAACAGTTCCGAGAAATACTAAGATGGGATTATGTGACCAGAACGCGTAAATTCATTTCTAAAATTAGAAGTGCTTCGTCGAAATCCTCTGCTACCGATTCGTTCCACAAAATCATATTTTTTCCTAACTGCACAAATACAGATTTCAATTTTCCCACTGACTAAAATATCGTATCAAATCTGGTTGTCATAGAAACAGGATATCTTAAATTCGCCTGTTTTGCTGTGTTAAGGGCGGGCGGAACCGTTTTCGCCTCGGAATCAGTTTGGCACCACGTCGGCAACGAGTCAGACACTCGTGAGGCACCGCCTGCCAGTTGGAACGGAATACAAACCACTCCGTAAGCTGGCGATTGTGTCAGATTTGACTGGTAACTTGGGACTCTTCCGCCGATACAACACTTGGAATCGGTTCTTGAAAAATCGGTAATCGTAGTAAGACTCGGGTCTGTCCGGGAAACTTCGTGAATCACCGGAGTAATCACAACTGGTAATCGTAAACTTGAATTTTTCTAAACGCTACTTAAAAGCTGGATCGTTCAGAGATAGCGCGCGAAGGACGCGATGGATCTGCGCCGCGAGACAGAGACGTAGATCGATGGTCTGATGACAGCCTGTTGTGTCTAGCTTGAGAGATGGAGAAGACGGCGCATCTGACGGATCAAGGTGAGATTTCCTCAAGAGGTGGGACGTTACTTTTTAAAGGAGTGATATGTGAAGATACCACGTGAAGGACAAGATCCGTTTGCCGGGAAAACGGCGCGGAAGCTGTCTACGGTGGGTTGTGTTATTGTTGAGAGAAATGGAAAGGCGGCAGTCGGTTTGAAAGAACGTCACCACTCGAAGAAAACGAGTTAAAGATCAACGTACTTGTCGCGTGAGTTAGGCAGACGATGCTGCTCCCATGGAAAGCAACCTGGGAGCCAAAAGAGGTTACGCACTTATATCTAAACGTCGACATCCACGACGGGCCTTCCCGACGTACGTTCAAATGACTATCTATGCTCCACTCGTGTGCGCTGGCCGCAGCGCCGTTGTTCAACGGAGACAAGATCGACGGGAGATGTCGTTTCAGCTCCAATTCCGACCCCAGCTGAAACACAACCGGAACCGGATAAAAGAAGAGCGTGTAATTCCAGTCTTACGAGCAGACGAGCGCGCCTTTTCGCGCCAAGACGCCGGCAGACGACCCGGCGCAGCGGGAAACGGCGCAGGACGAGGAGCGTGAGGCAGCGGAAGGCGAAGATAAGGAGGAGGATTTTGAGGATACGGCTACGACTCTTTCGAGCGTCTTCCAACGATGGGCCGCTACGTCATCATCATCATTTGGCAGAAATCTCGCGGAATCGTCTGTTCCTCGTTCCACCGACGTCACGAATAGCATATTCCCCGACGCGTCCATCCAGATGCCTCGCTATGGCGTTCGTTCTCTCGCTCGCCTCCACCGACGGACTCTATCGATTCAAGATGTTGTTAGGATTCGGACGGCTACCCTGACTAGCGGCGCTCGCCACGACCATTACAACCATCGCGAAAGGGACGAACACGGAACATGTGCAACCGCGTGGCACTACCACGGACAAGGCGTTCGCCGCCGCTGGAGCCGGTAACTTGTGTACATCGCATCGTCGTCTGCACACCGCAGTCGAGCGTACGACACCCGCAGCGAGCGCCGCCGAAAAGAAATCGCATTGTGTTCGACGACGGCGGAGGCGCCGCGTCTCGCTACATGCAGCCTGTAACCGCCGCTTGCGCCCGGCTCAGGCACCGCCCGAGAGTCCGCCTCGGCCTCGTCTGGCTGCCGTGGCCTGTCGGGCGGGCGGGCGGGTAGACAGGAGCGCGGCCGGTGAGCGAGCGAGCCAGCAATGAAATTCAAAAGAGTATAGACGCTGCAGGAGAAACCGCATGAGCCACATACTGGTAGCTAGGGCTGGCTGCGGAAGACCATCTAATCGCATCGGGTGCGATAAGATTTTTGTTTCCGCGAAACATCACAGGTCTTAGGGACTGTCCGTTTGAATGGGCGCCACGCCATTTAAGGTCCCCGTAATGATAGGTAATGCAATTTCTGACAACGATTACTTGTAATCGCAATTTTATGTAGCGCCATCACAAGAGAAACACCTCGGAGCGCTCTTGAATTTGCTCTATATAAATTGATTCTACGGTTTTCTTGTCAGCGAGGTAAGAGACGTTCTCACAGCTACTGCCGACTGCAGCCACCAATCTTGTGCATGAACATTGGCCGACATCTATTCGTTCCAAACCATGTAAGGCTCGTTCGCTTGTCAACTACAGATAAAGGGCACTTATTAACTTTCTTATCTGCTATACAAATTGTCAAAGGATATAGCACCCGCTGGAACTGACCACACCCGATGCGACTGTCCCCTTATCCGAACACTGACTAAACCCTCTACAACCGCGCGTTTGCGCTGAACCTGACTGCATTCGATGCGACTGTCCCTTTATCCGAACACTGGCTAAACTCTATGCGACCGGGGATGCGCTGAACCTGACTGCATCCGATGCGACTGTCCTTTACCCTCAGCCCGACAAACCCTTAAGCCATCCGTCAAGTCGTTCGCAGGCCGACAAAAGAGCGCGGCGCGCGCGAGTGCGTGCACGGAATGAATGAGCGACGGATGACAACCGACGGATATATGGCCAGCTGCTGGCGGTAGATGCTACAGCTGCTGCTGGTGCTGCTGGTGCTGCCGCCGGCGCCGATCTCTTCGCACGGCTGGAGGGAAGGATGGATGTATAGACGGTCGGCCGTACTTGTCGGAATTAGAATTATGATGCTCAAGGCGTAGAAAATGTAATGTCGACTGTATGCTATGAATAAAAAAGGCCAAGGGGCAGACGGAAGGAAAACAGCGAGACAGATGGAAGGGCAAGGAGGCAGGGACAAGGACAGGGAGGCAGACGAAAGTGCAAAGAGGCAGACGAAAGGGCAGAGAGGCAGAAGGAAGGACAAGGATACAGACGTAAAGACAGGGAGGCAGACGGTAAGACAGGGAGGCAGACGGAAGGACAGGGAGGCAGACGAAAGGGCAGAGAGGCAGACGAAAGGGCAGAGAGGCAGAAGGAAGGACAAGGATACAGACGTAAAGACAGGGAGGCAGACGGTAAGACAGGGAGGCAGACGGAAGGACAGGGAGGCAGACGAAAGGGCAGAGAGGCAGACGAAAGGGCAGAGAGGCAGAAGGAAGGACAAGGATACAGACGTAAAGACAGGGAGGCAGACGGTAAGACAGGGAGGCAGACGGAAGGACAGGGAGGCAGACGAAAGGGCAGAGAGGCAGACGAAAGGGCAGAGAGGCAGAAGGAAGGACAAAGAGACAAATGGAAAGACAGGGAGGCAGACGAATGAGCAGAGAAGCAGACGGAAGGAAAGGAAGATGATGGAAAGACAGAGAGACTGAAGGAAGGAAAGGGAGGCAGATGTAAAGACGGAAGGACAGGGAAGATGATAGAAAGACATGGAGGCAGACGTAAGGACAGAGAGGCAGACGGAAGGAGAGGAAGTTGCTGGAAAGACAAGGAAGCCGATGTAAGAACAGAGAGGCAGAGGGTGGAACAAAGAGGCAGACGGAAAAGAGATGGAAGATGATGGAAAGACAGAGAGGCAGACTGAAGGACAGCGAGGAGACGGAAGGACAGACAGGCAGAAGGAAGGACAGAGAAACAGAAGGAAGGACAGAGAGGCAGACGAAAGCCCAAAAAGGTACGCAGAAGGCAGAGGGACAGCGAGGTGCAAGAGAAAACACAAACTGAAGTTTATAGCTCCTTTAAATTTGTGAACAATTCCGATGTTTTGCTGCTGCAGGGCAGACACTTGCAGAGGGACGCAAACGGAATGGTAAGCAGGGATGTAAAAAGGCGGTGTGCAGAGGTCAGGGAAGCAAAAGGAATATCAGGGAAGGATAACGGACAGGAAAATAACAGGAATTGCACGGAGGTAAATTGAAGGAAATGGAAGCAGAAGGAATCGCAGAAGAGAGATAAATTAAAGGACACCACAGAAGCAGAAGGAAACGCAAGGGAGTAAAATTGAAGGACAAGGATGCAGAAGGAATCGCAGTGAAGCTAAAAAGAAGTAAACTGAAGGACAGAGAGGCAGAAGGAATCGCAATGAAGCTAAAAAGAAGTAAACTGAAGGACAGAGGGGCAGAAGGAATCGCAGTGAAGCTAAAAAGAAGTAAACTGAAGGACAGAGAGGCAGAAGGAATCGCAGTGAAGCTAAAAAGAAGTAAACTGAAGGACAGAGAGGCAGAAGGAATCGCAGTGAAGCTAAAAAGAAGTAAACTGAAGGACAGAGAGGCAGAAGGAATCGCAGTGAAGCTAAAAAGAAGTAAACTGAAGGACAAGGATGCAGAAGGAATCGCAGTGAAGCTAAAAAGAAGTAAACTGAAGGACAGAGAGGCAGAAGGAATCGCAGTGAAGCTAAAAAGAAGTAAACTGAAGGACAGAGAGGCAGAAGGAATCGCAGTGAAGCTAAAAAGAAGTAAACTGAAGGACAGAGAGGCAGAAGGAAGGACAAGGATACAGACGTAAAGACAGGGAGGCAGACGGTAAGACAGGGAGGCAGACGGAAGGACAGGGAGGCAGACGAAAGTGCAGAGAGGCAGACGAAAGGGCAGAGAGGCAGAAGGAAGGACAAAGAGACAAATGGAAAGACAGGGAGGCAGACGAATGAGCAGAGAAGCAGACGGAAGGAAAGGAAGATGATGGAAAGACAGAGAGACTGAAGGAAGGAAAGGGAGGCAGATGTAAAGACGGAAGGACAGGGAAGATGATAGAAAGACATGGAGGCAGACGTAAGGACAGAGAGGCAGACGGAAGGAGAGGAAGTTGCTGGAAAGACAAGGAAGCCGATGTAAGAACAGAGAGGCAGAGGGTGGAACAAAGAGGCAGACGGAAAAGAGATGGAAGATGATGGAAAGACAGAGAGGCAGACTGAAGGACAGCGAGGAGACGGAAGGACAGACAGGCAGAAGGAAGGACAGAGAAACAGAAGGAAGGACAGAGAGGCAGACGAAAGCCCAAAAAGGTACGCAGAAGGCAGAGGGACAGCGAGGTGCAAGAGAAAACACAAACTGAAGTTTATAGCTCCTTTAAATTTGTGAACAATTCCGATGTTTTGCTGCTGCAGGGCAGACACTTGCAGAGGGACGCAAACGGAATGGTAAGCAGGGATGTAAAAAGGCGGTGTGCAGAGGTCAGGGAAGCAAAAGGAATATCAGGGAAGGATAACGGACAGGAAAATAACAGGAATTGCACGGAGGTAAATTGAAGGAAATGGAAGCAGAAGGAATCGCAGAAGAGAGATAAATTAAAGGACACCACAGAAGCAGAAGGAAACGCAAGGGAGTAAAATTGAAGGACAAGGATGCAGAAGGAATCGCAGTGAAGCTAAAAAGAAGTAAACTGAAGGACAGAGAGGCAGAAGGAATCGCAATGAAGCTAAAAAGAAGTAAACTGAAGGACAGAGGGGCAGAAGGAATCGCAGTGAAGCTAAAAAGAAGTAAACTGAAGGACAGAGAGGCAGAAGGAATCGCAGTGAAGCTAAAAAGAAGTAAACTGAAGGACAGAGAGGCAGAAGGAATCGCAGTGAAGCTAAAAAGAAGTAAACTGAAGGACAAGGATGCAGAAGGAATCGCAGTGAAGCTAAAAAGAAGTAAACTGAAGGACAGAGAGGCAGAAGGAATCGCAGTGAAGCTAAAAAGAAGTAAACTGAAGGACAGAGAGGCAGAAGGAATCGCAGTGAAGCTAAAAAGAAGTAAACTGAAGGACAGAGAGGCAGAAGGAATCGCAGTGAAGCTAAAAAGAAGTAAACTGAAGGACAGAGGGGCAGAAGGAATCGCAGTGAAGCTAAAAAGAAGTAAACTGAAGGACAGAGAGGCAGAAGGAATCGCAAGGAAGTAAATTGAAGGACAGGGAAAAAGATGGAATTGCAAGGGGGTAAATTTGAATGCCGTCAGAAATTTCTGGGAACAAATAGTAAAAGTAGACTTAGGGCCGGGAGGCGCCAAGGATTAGAAATTCCTTTTAAAAATTCGGGAAATGAAAGGAGACTGGATCGAAAAGTTTTCGATGCCCAAGTGGCTAAAAAAAAGTCAATAAAATTTGTTCCAATTAGCTGTGGCCCCCTCTTCGAAGCTCTCGATCTCTCACTGCCTCTGCCCGGTTCAGAAAACCCGGTGAAATCAAAGCCACTAGCAATCTTCTCTATCTCTAGCAAATTATCACTTTATTCGGCCTTATCTCGACAGATGGCGCTCAGAGGCTATCAGTCAGACAGGCTGCCGACGTGAGTGGTTCAAAGTAGTTCAAAGACGACCTTTGACCCTGTTTGCCCGTACTTAAACCTCCGCATTACGAATTAAGGAGCCTCCTCACACGGAGGTCAACAACTCCAGAGTCTATGAAGTCTAAAACGAAGTACGATGAAACGCCACCCTTTTTAAGTCCACCATACCACCTATAAATAGAAGGCGAACTACGAAGAATTAAACTATTATAAACAATTGTGGTCGGGCCTAACATAGGGGTCCTCACATGGTAAGGGACCTAATCTTTACATACTGTTTTTCGTCTGTTTTTAAAATAAGAAAAAAATGTTCTTATTCAAACCCAAGATTTTCTGTTTATGATTCGGTGACTAGCAACAAATATATCGAATTCGTTTAATTTATTTTATTATTAGTTATTAATATTTAGTTCTCTTTTTGGTATTATAATTCACAGTTGCGATTTAGTAGGCTTATGATGTGCATGTTTCGTGATTGGGCCTCACATTTGCAGCGGCCCAGGGCTCTCTGAATCTCTGAAGGACCCTGATTGTTGTGTAAGGTAACTTCAAGTCAACAGCCATGACAGCCACAAGATGTCGCTTAGCACTAAATGACGCTCTACTTAGACACCTTTAAAACGCTTTTCACCGAGGCTATATTTCCATCAACTGCGTTTAATCGTTAATAGATTTGAAAATTTTTTTACTACCAACGTCAACCGTTTTTGATGCCCTAAGATGCAGTCAAACACTGGGAGTTACTATTAAAAGTTACTTAAGCTACGCTTAACCGAGAGGCACTAGAAGATATGGAAGAAGGAACAAAGGTCGGAGGCAGAAGGGCAAAGGCTTTAAGATTCGCAGATGACCAATCAATGTTGTCGTGTAGCCATGAGGGTCTGCAAAGAATGGTGAACCTTCTGCACACCATATCAATCGAGTATGGTATGAAAATAAACACCAAAAAGACAAAGATCAAGAATATAACCAAAGGAGAAGAAACAATATTAAGAATAAACAACAATGGAGAGGAAATAGAACGATAAAAAGAATTCTGCTACCTGCTGAGCGTTGTCACGGAAGATGCAAAAGGAAATTAATAGCCACGAGGAAATTAAAAGAACAGCAATGGGCAAAGACGCAATCTCAAAACAAAAAGAGTTACTGAGAGGAAAAATGAACAAGAACTCAAAGAAGCGAATGATTAAAGCTCTGATATGGAGCGTGGTGTTGTATGGATCCGAAATGTGGACCATGAGAAAGGAGGACATCAAGAGACTGGAAGCCTTCGAAATGTGGATTTGGCGCAAGATGGAAAAAGTTAGTTGGATGGAGCACATAACAAACGAGGAGATGCTGAAAAGAGTTGAGGAAGAAAGATCCTTGATAGCTACAATAAAGAGCCGACAACGAAAATGGATTGGTCACAAACTGAGAGGGGGACTCACTCTTGAGAACCGTTACTGAGGGCAGTTGGAAGTGAGGAAGACATGAGGAAGACCCAGATAGATGTTGCTGGATTTGATGATGACGGACGGATACAGGAGGCTGATATGGAGAGTGGCGTCATCGGACGTTTGAACCTGCCTGAGGGCAAAGAACCAGAAGAAGAAGCTCCGCCACTGCCTGTAGTCGAGTAGTAACAGCCCCAAGCCTGGATAAAGAAGGAGGGCGACGTCAACGGCCTTTGATGCCGTAAGACGTCGTTAAACAGTGGAAACTACTACTAATCGTTATTTTGACCCCAACGACTAAGATGCCTAGCAATGAGACCTGTACAAACATCAACGGCCTTTGATGCCATAAGATGCCGTTAAACTGTGTAAGGCCCTAGCAGCCACAAGATGTCGTTAAACTATGGAAACTACTAATCGCCAGTTCAGAACTCCGCCACTGGCTTACTGGGGTGACGCCAGTCCCAAGCCTGGACAAAGGAAGAGGGCAACGCTGATAATCTTTGTTATGACACAGCGTCGTTAAACAGAAACTACAGACCCACACGCACGCACGCACACACCTACTAATCCCGAAAGGCAATCTTGGGTAAAACGTGCTGGCGAGTTTACTTACCCAGCCTTGGCAAATGGGGAAGGGATTCATATAATCCTATTCCGAGTGTGTTGACTGCTCCACGTCCGTTAAACATCACATTCCCATGATTCGATCAAGGTAAAGCAAGGTAAAGCACTGTTTAAAGGTAAAACAAGATAAAATAGGGTAATGAAAGGCAAAGTAAGTTACGAGAAAGAAAAGCAAGGTACGGTGAGATAAGACAAAATTAGGTAAGGTAATATAAGGTAAGGTAAGGTTAGGGAAGGTACTGTACGGAAGGTATTGGAAAGTAAGGTAATGTAAAATAAGGTAAGGTAAGGAAAATATAGGAAGTTTAGGCAATTCAGTTTACCATGCCTCTGATTCAAGTTTGAAATATGGTACGTTACTCTCATTCAATCAGTCATACAGTCGGTGAGTCATTCAGTCGGTGAGTCAGTCAGTCAATCAGTCATCCATCCATTCATCCATTCGTTCATCCATTCATTCATTCAGTCAGTCAGTCAGTCAGTCATTTAGTCGTTCGTTTTTTATCGCAAAGTCCTTTCAGCAAGGGTCGTTAATCAAGAGGACTTTCCTCGGTGTTGAAGGACCTTTCGGTCGTTAACCTCTCCAGCGCGGTCTCGCCAAGGTCCCTTCACAAGACTTACCTACTTCGCATTCGCCAGAGGACGCCACGCTATCAACGCCGACGCCTCAATTCACCAGAGGGCGCATAGACATCGCTCAGGAGACCATTGAGCCATTACGTAATTGTAAACAACGCCGGACGACACCTAGCGAGTGCTGAGGGCTTCTATCTGATAAAAGGTAGTGCAATTATAAATCTAAACCAAACAACATTTCATTCACTCGTTCGTTCTTTCGCTCATCCATTCATTCGTTCTTTCGTTCATTCGTTATCCGTTAGATCGTTTGTTCAACAAAGGATAAGATAGGATAGGATTGGATAGATATAGGATAGCATACACGAGAAGATAAAAAAGCATTGAACTGCGTCGGTTAGGATAGGATAAAAAGAGATAGCAATGGAGTTGACAAGGATAGCATGAGATAGGATCGGTTTGGATAAAATAGCAGAATAGCATAGAGTAGCAGTGGAGTGGATAGGATAGGACCAGCTAGAATAGGACAGAAATAGCAAGAAGGATAGCATAGAATACCCTGGAAAACTCAGTCGTCTTCCAAAGCCGAGCGAGGAAAACTCCGGAGGCAATACGAGGTAAGATAACGGATATTATCACCGCTGGCAAGCTGAGAAGTGTGGCAATCGACGGCACAGATCTGAAATTGCCGTGTTTACCGGTTCACGGCACTCGACCTCACTTGGCCGGGCAGCCGTAAGTCAGAGTTGGCGCGGGTTGTCGAGTGGTTGAGCGTCAGCCTTCTGACGCCGATCATATGGGTTCGAACCTCATCTTCATTTTGAGATAGTTGCAGTCCAGGACATTGACCAAACCCTTAACGTACAGTTGCTTAGCAACACAATATCGATTGATGATGCATGATCATCAAGGATCAAATAAAAATCAGCAAAAATTAATCGATCCATTTTCTAAAGTTAACACAACAACAACAACAACAACAACAACAATAATAATAATAATAATAATAATAATAATAATAATAATAATAATAATAATAAGTAAGCTCAGATCTGATTTCTAGTCATTTCATAATAATGATAATGATACATACATACATACATACATGAAAATGTACTATAGCACGTACGCATATATATATATATATATATATATATATATATATATAAAATAACTGGACGCGAAAATTGATAGATTATTAAAAAAAGTAATATGAGGCCGACGTAAACGGCCCTAGGAGCCATAAGACGACGCCAAACTTTGGACGTTAATAATAAAATAGCAATTGAGATAAAACACCTTTAAAACGCTTCCCGCCGACGCTATATAAGTCGCCAACTGACTTTTGAATTCCAACTTGTTAGGTCCTGCTGGCAAAAAAACAGTGAAACCTGTGCAAATTTTTTCCAATCGACGTCAACGGCCTTTGATGCCATAAGAATTCATTAAACATTGGGAACAACTAACGGCCAACTAACTTCACCACTGCATTTAGTCGGGTAGTGCCAGTCCCAACCCAGAATAAAGGAGGAGGGCGACGTCAACGGCCTTTGATGCCATAAGATGTCGTTAAACATTGGAACTACTTCTAACGGCCAACTTCTTGATCTGGTTACGCCATCTGATGTTCACAAAATCACCTGTAAAGCAAGTGTGGCTTTGGCCAAAATCCAAAGACTCAACAAGCTCAGGTTCTCGGAATTGTTACAATAATCGGCCGCTACATAAATGACTCGTTACATACACACAAAATGTTGTCCGTGTTTCGTATTATTTTGTATTGTATCCCTCAAGGTCATTTATATAGCGGCTCAAAAACAACTTGAAGCCAAAAGATTTTTTATAATATTATCACAAATCATAAAATAAATATCTCCACTATGTTCCCGGGGACTCCCCAACGTTCGATGAACTCTGTGGCACAGCTGATGCAATCTTGAACAACCCAAACCATGTCTTACAACAGCTACTCCCACCAGTTAAAACCCTCAGTTATTCCCTACGGCCCCACACCCATGATCGTATTATTCCCTCTGCTGACAATTTAACGCGTAAGTGTTTTAATATTAGGATGTTGTATGAATATTAAGTTTTCTTGTGTTCTTAAAAACTTGTAAACCGATGTGCGATTAGCTATTGGTTAATAAAGAATATACTTGCTTACTTACTTACTTACTTACAATCAAAAGATAATTTAGAGTAATTGAATGTAAGAGCTACTATAAATTTATTTAGCACCACATCGAGCTATTAATCCCTTCGAAAGTAGAAATGGCTAACGCGATTATCGAGTCAGAAGCGTAGTTAATATAGAAGACTGGAACTAATAATAAAGACCAAATAAAATAAAATTAAATAAAATCAATAATAATAATAATCATAAGTACCTCGGGCAAAAAATAATAAAAAATCAATAATAATCAAGTCAATGATAATAACAACAACAATAACAACAATAATAATATTATTATTATTAATAATATTATTATCAATTTCTCCGGACATTTTTTAATCCTAAGGGATCATACATACCTCGTGGAAAAAATAATAATAATAAAATAATAATACAAAAAAATAATAAACACATTAACAACAACAATAATATAATAACAACAACAATTTTATTACTTCTAAGATTAATATATTTAAGCCCATTCGATTAAGTGTATTACATCGTTTATTAAAATTAATATTTCGCCCCAATTAATTAATTAGTTAATTACCTGCGGCGAAATATTAATTAATTAATTCGTGACAAGGCTGGCATGAATTCTTGCCATCGAGAATTGCCGTTTTCAAGCGACTGGCAAGATCTCCTCCGACTTGCCTGACCGTCGCTGCAATCGGGAGCCAGCGATGAAGGGATGCAGGATGCTCCACGGATGCGGCCGCAGAAAACAGGTATAGGCCTACACATTGGCACCGTCACCATGGCGACGCGCGCGTCTGGCAGCCTATGACGTCAATCGCGCGCTGCCATGGAGACGGCTGTTGTTTCATGGATCTAGCGGCTCCAGGAATTACGTGATCGTTAGACATAAATTGTCTGGAGTCAAAACACAGTCAATGTTTTCAAGGATTGATTTATTAGAGTTACTGTGCAAGGTGACACAGAATATTAATATTAATAATAAAAATAATAATAATAACAATAATAATAATAATAATAATAGTACTGCTAATACTACAGCTACTACTACTACTATTAATGCCTCTGCTACTAATACAATTAATTATATCAGGTAATTTAATTCGTGTCATATTTATTATTTACAAGTAGAAATGTTTGATATATGTATTGATATTACTAATATGATAATCATTAATCATGTGTGTCGAATTGATTGTAATTGAGTGAAATTTTGCAGTCTTTTTGCAAATGAAAAGCATTTAAAATTTTAAAACTGAATGATTTTAACGATTAATGATTTGATTATTATCATTATTATTATCAATATTATTATTATATTAATATTATATTTTGATTATCGATTGGAATTGATTTGAATGATTAATGATTTGAATATTATTATTATTAATATTATTATATTAATATTATATTGTTATTATCATCGATTTCATTTGATTAATCATTAATTTACTATACTGTATGGTTATAATTTTGAAATATATTATGTTGTTCACCGCACGATCTTCATCATCATCATCGTCATCATCATCATCACCATCATCATCACCATCATCATCATCATCATCATCATTATCAATCATCATCATCATCATCATCATTATCAATCATTATCAATCATCATCATCATCATCATCATCATCATCATCATCATCATCATCACAAACATCATCATTATCACAAACATCAAAGACTACTGCGTCGCCAGATGACAATCTACTGTTATTATAATATAAATGACAGTCGACATCAACAACAGAATCAACGATTCAAAACGTCAGCCTCATCACCACCACCACCACCACCACCACCACCACCACCACCACCAGCATCAGCACCAAAAGCATCAGTGAATGTTTTGCCAGCCGCAGCATCCCGTGTTTTCCTTCCGCTGGCCATTGGCACACATTTTAATCTTTGATTTCCCCAGGGGCCCCGTGACCGGCCGGCCGGCCAGCCACTGCACTGACGCAGACGGCTAGGGGAGGGAAGCCTCACCCGCCTTCCTTCCTTTCTTCCCCGAAAGAAGACGACACTCTTTCTCCAATTATTCCCACTGCCCGGCAGGATACTTCCATCATCATGGTCGTCGTCGTCGTCATCATCATCAGCAGCATCACCAGCAGCAGCAGCATGATCAGCATCAGCAGCATAAACATCAGCATCAGCATCATCATCATGAGTATCAGCATCATCATCAGCAGCAGCATCAGCAGCAGCATCATCAGCATAAGCATCATCATTATCAGCAGCATCAGCAGCAGCATCATCACCACCACCAGCATCAGGAGCATCAGCATCAACGTCAACCTCAACATTATCCTCCTATTCGTCCTCCTCTTCCCACTAATTCTGTTCATGCTACTCTTTTCCTTCTTCTTTTCCTCCTCCTTCTCCTCCACTTTCTTCTTTTCCTCCTCTTCCTCTTACTTCTTCCCTACCTTTACTTTCTCTTCATCCTCTTCTCCATCATCATATCACTTCTCTTATTCCTCTTCCACTTACTCCTCCTTCGTCCCTTCTTCCTCTTCCTCCTCCTTCTCTCACTTACTCATCCTCCTAAACCATCTCCTCCTCCTCCTCCTCCTCCTACACCCCTCTTCTCCTACTCCCTTCTCTTTGTTCTCCCACTTTTCCTCCTGTCTATCATTCTCATCGTTCTCCTCCTCCTCCTTTGTTCTTCTTCTACCACTCCTCCTTGTCCTCTTTCTCCCCTTCCTCCTTTCGTCACCATCATCCCCATCATCATCATCACCATCATCATCATCTCTTCCTTCTCCACCTCATTCTCCTCCTTTTTCGTCCTCCTCCTCTTTCTCTTCCTTCTCCACCTCATTCTCCTCCTTTTTTTCGTCCTCCTCCTCCTCTTCCTCTTCTTCCTCCACCTCATTCTCCTCCTTTTTTTCGTCCTCGTCTTCCTCTTCCTTCTCCACCTCATTCTCCTCCTTTTTCGTCGTCCTCCTCCTCCTCTTCCTCTTCTTCCTCCACCTCATTCTCCTCCTTTTTTCGTCCTCGTCCTCCTCTTCCTGTTCCTTCTCCACCTCATTCTCCTCCTTTTTTCGTCGTCCTCCTCCTCCTCTTCCTCTTCTTCCTCAACCTCATTCTCCTCCTTTTTTCGTCCTCGTCCTCCTCTTCCTCTTCTTCCTCAACCTCATTCTCCTCCTTTTTTCGTCCTCCTCTCCTCCTCTTCCTCTTCTTCCTCCACCTCATTCTCCTCCTTTTTTTTCGTCCTCCTCCTCTTCCTCTTCCTTCTCCACCTCATTCTCCTCCTCCACCTTCTCCTCGTCCTCTTTTTTCTTTTCCGCCTCCTCTTTCTATTCCTCCTCCTCCTCCTCCTTCTCCTCCTCTTCCTCCATCTCTGTCCCTTGAGAATCTCCGAATAACTGAAATCGACGGCGAAAATTAATGTCTGAAATAACACTAACGGATCCAAAATATTCTCTAAACATCAGATGCATATGTATGATTGTGCATATGTATAATTGTGCATATGTATAATTGTGCATATGTATAATTGTGCATATGTGCGAAAAAGTCTAACATAAGATTATATGTTATAAGTTAGATTTCGCAAAAATTTGCTCTTAGTAACAGCGCACGTCATGCTAAACTTCCCCACATAATATTGCGTGTTATGTTAAACTATGTCACATGGACATTCGGCGCATAACATCTGCATGTCATGTTAAACTTTCTCGCATAAACTTTCGGCGCATAACATTTGCATGTAATGTTAAACTTTCTCACATAAACTCGGCGCATAACATTTCCACGTCATGTTAAACTTTCTCACATACATGCTGACGCATAACATGTTAAAATAAACTGTCACATGATGGGCTGTGACATCAAAGGGCTGATGACGACATTTGCACACGGACTGCGGGTGGCAGCCTTGACTTGAAAGGCGAGACCGCCAAAAAAACGACTGAACAGCTGGGTAAATCTTCAAACGCAAAACCAAATATCGCCTGCACAGATCAATTCCGGTCAAGCGAAATCGGTTCCGGGGCGCAAACGGTTCTGACTCCGCCCACTTTCGTTGACATGGCACAACACAGTGAAGCGAATTTTTAAACAACCCCGTTGTCTTGATAGTAAAATTTGATGTAAAACAAAATCTCAGTAGGTGGATAAACAGAATCCCAAGCATTCACCCAAGCAGTCTGTACTTACGCAGTCGCGTTCAGGACAAAACACTATTTTTAAGAATAATGCGGCAGCAAACTGATACGTGATGTCATCGGTCACGTGAACCAATCACAATAGCTTTCGGAACTGTTTTCGCCTCGGAACCGATTTCGCATCACACCGCGACCTGGGCTTCAGCCAGAGATAAAGGCCAAAGCCAGTCTTGCTTCCTTCTTCCCTCTCGTCGTCACATATTTTCATTTTCCTCTCTCTGTCTGTCTGTCTGTCTGTCTGTCTGTCTGTCTGTCTGTCTCTCTCTCTCTCCATCCGCCCACAGTTTTTCCTGTTCTCTGTATACCTGCTGTGTATTGTGTGGTCACGTACTGTAAACTGCAGTACAAAGAACATCCACCCGCCATTCCTTCATTCATTCATCACGCCATCTTTCCTCCATTTATCACTGCCACCTTCCATCCATCCATCATTCCTCTTCCACTTCCTGCAGATCTTCGCCCACTTCCTTCGTTCCCTTGCATTCTTGTTTGGGCAAAAGAGTGTGTAAGAGATAGAAAATAAGAGATGGATACAGAGAGAGAGAGAGACAGACAGACAGACAGAGACAGACGGACAGACAGACAGACAGACAGACAGACAGACAGAGACAGACAGACAGACAGACAGAGACGGAGAGAGAGACAGAGACAGACAGAGACTGCGACAGAAAGAGGGAGGGAGACAAAGAGAGACGGAGACAGACTGAGATTGAAAGAGAAAAAATGACAGAAACAGACACACACTGACAGACTGCGACTGAAAGAAGGAGGGAGACAAAGAGAGAGACGGAGACAGACTGAGAAAGACAGAAAGACACAGACAAACACACAGACAGACACACAGAGACTGCGATAGAAATAGGGAGGGAGATAAAGAGAGAGACGGAGACAGACTGAGACAGACAGACACACAGACAGACACACAGACAGACAGACAGAAACAGACACTGAATGGGCGGCGCATTGTTTAGCTTCGGGATGCCACCAACACCCAAAGCAACAGTTAGATGGCGCCACTCCTTCGGACGTTTCTTTCTCTTCCCACCACCCCCACCCCATCCCTCCCACCGCGTAAACAAAAGCACTTCCCACTCAAGCCTCGCAACACCTGAGCAGCATAGGTAAGGCCAAGGTTAATTTATTTCCCAGCTCTGTTAAGATAAAGGCCAAGCAAATGGCTTGTTTGTTTAGCGTCTCCGCTATTCAACAGATAATCGTAGGAGTCGAAGTTCCAGACTGAATCTTCTTTGGCCTGAGGCGTAAGTACGACAACAACAACAACCAAACAACTGGACAACCGTAGCATCGTGTTGTATAGTACTGCATTGTATTTCGTAGTATTGCATTGTTTTGTATTGCATTGTTTTGTATTGCATTGTTTTGTATTGCATTGTTTTGTATTGCATTGTTTGTATTGCATTGTTTTGTATTGCATCGTTTTGTATTGCATTGTTTTTTATTGCATTGTTTTGTATTGCATTGTTTTGTATTGCATTGTATTATGTTGTATTGCATTGTATTGCATAGTATAGTATAGTATCGTATTGTATTGCATCGTTGAATTGAAGATGCAGTATTGTATTGAAGTTCACTAAATGTAGGCCTCTGTGGTTTTTATCTATAGCAAATACAATAGATTTACAACCCACAGCAATAGAAAGACTGAAAGATGTAACAATAGCTTTCAAAAGAGGAGGGTATCACGGTTCTGGACAGGTATACAATGTCCTGTCCTACCTTTACTTCTTATATTCAGACCTCACTGTTCCACAAGGTAAACGATGTGGTCTAATTACAGGTAACAAATGAAATGCGCCATAGGTAAGACCTTTGTCTGCTGGCAGCATACTGACGGACAGGTAAGTTAAACATCTGTCCAATAAACACCTGTCCAACCAGGTAGCCATCATCGCTCACCTGAGGTCAACGGAGGTATTATCTGCCATCTGATCACCTGACAAATGATCTCGATGAAATGATGTCCAGACATTGCAGACATTAATGTGGCTAGTATAGCAATGAACAAGACATTGGTCGTTTGATGTTAGCTCATTATTACAATTGCGCTAAAGAAGTTATCAGATTGGATTATTCTGGAACAGCCTTCCGCTAAAACTGCGTGCTGTTACGTCACAGACAGCTCCAGAATAATACTCAGCCACACAGGCAGACATACAGAACGGAACATAAACACAAAGGTAGAGGCACATAGAGTATGCATGCATGTATGTATGTATGTGTGGTAGAGTTCATTTCTACCTATTATGATGAGATTCTCGTCCAGATCGCATTGTACAGTTTTCATCCTTTATTCTCGAAATGTCATTCAGCACTTGAATGTTCTTCGAATGATTGTTTGACATAACGCGAGCGCGATTCTAGTTCGATGAGGAGCAAGCGACCTTAGCCTACGACAAACCTTTACTCTATTTTACCCGGTAGTGTCGATCATACACTAGACACTACTCTGACTACATTTCTAACTGCGTTCTCTCTGCGAGAGTAGAATCTCAGAGCTAATCGACTGATCTGTATGGTATCTCAAACCAGACTCCCTTAGTATAGATCCTGTCTGAGGTTCTCTCGTCCGGCGATATGTGTCGGACCCCCATTGGTCAATAGTTATGGAGTTATTCCGGATAGTCTATTTGATTGGACGTTAGGATTCTCTTTGTCTGAAATCTACAGCTTGGTTTGTCTGCGTACTTCTCTCTGACTGGTTCCGTCTTGCTGTATTGGTTCGGCGTGTCCTCTGGCATGACTCCGTTTCTACCTGCGTCTGTATCTGTACAGGTTTGGCCTTATGTATTCTTGCCTGTATCTGCACAGCTCTCTGATTGGGCTGGTGAGTCAGTTGTACGAAATCTAAGATTCCTCTACCTCTCTGGACAAAGTAATAAATCAGACGCCCTACTGACTGCTCGCTGACCGGGGCCGCTGATGTAAACCAGGTGTTGGTATCAGTTCTCTGCGATTAGCTGTCCTCTCTTTTCCTAACCTCCAATAACTTCTATAGCGGCTAGACTTACTGTGTAGTGTAATATACTACAATAGCCTACTCAAATTAACTTGGCTATATATGTATGAATGTATGCATGTATGCATGATGTATGTATGTATGTATGTATGAATGTATGCATGTATGCATGACGTATGTATGAATGTATGAATGTATGCATGTATGCATGACGTATGTAGGTATCAATCGATACTCATTAAAGACCCGTATTAACATTAATCAAATGTTCATGTGCGTATCAACCTCAATGCAATCGAGTTCTCCTGCAAGATTGAGAGAGAATCATTCTGTCTGCTGCAAATGAACCTCAATTATTTGCCGATAAACGATGACACTTGCGCAAAACATTATTACTAGCAGTATAGAACTCACCTATTTTGGTGTCCACGTCACATCTTGGCCAATTACCAGCACAAAAATAACGCCCAGGTATTACACCTGAGAGGCCTACGACACCTTTCTCTAGCACAAAAATACATCAGGCAAAGAAGACCTACATCGCTACCTAATCGCCAGGACTTCACATAATCAAATGTTAAGCACAATTGACTGGCAACATCTCCGTATTTCTCAAGAAGGTTCATGAAGACCAATTATGATGGCGATAGCAGGATAACATCGTCAGCATACGATATGCAATCAATTCTAGACTTGTTGATAAAACAACCTAACAAACATATATCGGAATATATCCGAGAAAGGCTGCACTGGCTTCCTGTTGAGGAACGGATTTCATTCAAGATCCTCCTGCATGGATGATGTAGACCTACGTTGGCTGGCACTACGTCGTCATTCAACCTGGTCCTGTCAGAGGGGCCGAGTTGGGCCATAAATAAAATAAAATAAATAAATAAAATTTGGCCCGGGCCCCACGTGGCAAGGGGCCTCATTTTGACATGCTGTTCTTCTGCTACTCTAAAATATGATAGAAATGTTCTCATTCGAACCAAAGCTTTCTGTTTATTTGATTGGGTAACGCGGCTGTGTTACGGCGCTATATAAATTGTCTTATTATTATTCCAACTGAATGAGCTCAACACATTTTCTACTCACCCTAAGTTGCACTTCTCAGTTACATGTATGGATGTATTTCCGTTTGTGTATGCATGTATATATGTATGTATGTATGTATGTATGTATGCATGACGTATGTATGTATGCATGTATATATGTATGTATACATGATGTACGTATGTACATATGTATGCAATACTAAATATGTATGTATGTATATATGTATGTATATATGTATGTATGTATGTTTGTATATATGTATGTATGCATGACGTATGTATGTAATACTAAATATGTATGTATGTATGTATATATGTATACATATGTAAATATGTATGTACACACATACATACGTACACACCTACATACATACATGCATGCAATAATACATACATACACACAGATACGTATACATACGTATATGTACATACATGCAATTATACATACATTCATAGTTACATACCTACATTCATGTATGTTCACGTATGTATGCATACAGCTATGTATGTATGTACACACATATAGGCATATATGTATGTATAATACACCTATACATACATGCATGCAAGTATGTATGTAGCAA